>CM070874.1:216124441-216264441 GCA_036365515.1 Torymus aiolomorphi
GTAAGGTACCATCAAGGCGGGAATGATAGATGTCACGAGAGTGACGACCGATTAATGGTATTTTCGCAAGGAAATATCAAAGTTGCGTGAGTGTCATCTTAATTGTGACCCTCACGTAACATATACGTGTGAGAGTGAGATTTTTATTAGATGTAACATGTAACATAGAATATATTATTAATACACTTTGTCATTATTTCAAAGAAAAATGGCAAGAATCGAAATCATCACAATATACACATTTTCCTAAGGATGATTTATTAACTTATGCGGAAAAATTCGGCATACCTGATTCTGATAAAGTTTATGATGAAATAATGATTAAAAAAAAGATATACCGATATCAATACCCATTCATGATGTTATGTCTTTAATATATGAGCTTGTATCATTACATTTAGAAAATATTATATTTTTAATGAATAAAAAGATTTAAACGTATCAAACTTGTTTTTACTTACCTTTTATACTCCTATCCTAAAATACCACCTAGTTTTCTTGCAGATAAAGTTTAATATTATAGAGTTATATTGTAAAGTTAAATTTTAAATCATAGAGTTCAATATTATATAAATTTTAAAAGTTCAAGTTATATTTTAAATTTTGAAATCATAGAGTTAAGTTTAAATCATAATTTAAAATTTTGAAATCATAGAGTTAAGTTTAAATCATAATTTTGAATTTTGAATATTATGGCACCATGGAGCAGACACAACAAACCCCCACCACCACACCCTGGAGGGAGGGGGAGGGGATGTATAATACCCCCTCCACCAGGGTGTGGTGGTGAGGGTTTGTTGTGTCTTCCCCATGGTGCCACAATAACTACTGATATATCAATTAAATGTTTATTTAATGATCTAACATTATGAAACATTACAATTATATTATAGATTTGTGAATTCTTATTCCTTCAGCAGGAGTTATTGGTATTTGTTTTCTTAAAACTTTATACACGTTATTACTTCGTGTGGATATAGTTCTAGTTACGTAATCAATAGGTGTCCAGTGAACATTAATATTATTTTTTCTCATCTGTTTTTGCATTTTGTTTCTTGCCATTCTGCCTACATTTAAGTCTTCAAATTCAATATATACTCTCAAAATTAGTTTTTCTCCAATTTTATTTTGTCCCCATGTTACATGTCTGAGACGTCCACAAGCTCCATTCGTAATTCCGTCTTCAACGTCAATATTTACAGTTATCATATATCTAGCATTTATTTTAGCAGTAATTTCATATGGTAAACCTTGTGTCTTTTGAGAAGATAATTTTTTTATTTTATTCAATACATCAGTTTTATTTTTTTCAAGAGTATTACCTAGACAAATATCTATGGCTTTTATGATATAGCTTTCGGTATTTGAATTATTTAAACATATATTATTGAATTCATCTTTTCGTTTATTCGTGTAGCATAAATGTACAGCTTCTTGTGGTGGGTAACAGTTATTTTTCATTAATGTTTGAATTTCTCTTGATTTGAATAATTCATTCATTTCATTCGATAAAGTATCATTTGCCAAACTGTTTAATGCTGTTGCAAATAAGTGATCGTCTTTTTGTCGCTTAATTTCATTTAATTCATATATAGAAAATAATCTCCATAAATAAGGGCCACTTAAAATTCATAATGGATCTTTATTATTTACATCAAATATCCATCCATCCATTACTGGTTTCAATTGATTAAAATCACCAAAAGTAATTATTGATATTCCTCCAAACAGTTCTTTTGAATGAAATATTTCTTGAAGTCGTGTATTAATTTGATCAAAAACTCTACGTCCAACCATTGATATTTCATCAATTATTAAAAATTTTAAATTATATAATTTAGTAGTTAAAATACTAAGAACTTCTGGTGGTAATCGATTCATTGTTTCATTATTTACTGGTAAGTAAAAAGTTGAATGTAAAGTTATACCATGGATATTATAAGCAGCTTTTCCAGTATAAGCACATAAGAGTACCCTAATATCATCAGGATTATTGCCGACAATATTGTTGTAGTGGCTTATTGTTGTTTGAGTTATTGCTTCTATTAATTTACTTTTACCAACACCTGCACTACCAGATACAAAATGATAAATTTTTTTATCCGAGTTGTTTCTTAAATGATATGTGAAATTATGGTGATATCTATATTGCCTATCATTAAGTTGACGAATAAGTGCATAATACTCATCATTAGAAATTTGTCGTGGTAATTTAATGTTTTGGACGATATCAACAGTATTAAAGTTGTTAGGAATTTCAAGTCCAACATCAGTCGCTGGTTGATCGATTTCATAAATCGCTAGAGCATCTACAATACAGTCATTTTTATTAGGAACATCATCATTAATTTCATTATCAATTTCATTTTGAATATCTTGTAAGGCATCTTCCATTTCTGTTCCAATTGTTTCAGAATAAATATACTTTCTTCTGTTATTCAGAATTTCGTCAATTTTATTTTCGTATAATGTCTGAATTTTTGATGTGTCATCATTTATTATACCACTTTCATTTCTCCAGTTACTAAATAGCATTAATTGTCCTCTATAGAAATCAGCTTGTTATAGGCATTAATTCTTAATTCATCAATATTTCTTTTTAAAAAAGTTGTAGGTCGTTTAATGTTAAATTCAATAATATTTAAATATTGTTTTTCATTTAATTGGATATAATCTAAAAATTCCTTGATTGATGTAATACTTTGTACTTTTTTATCTTTTTTTGCGATTAAATCAACTGTATTTTTAATATCATACCATTTACGTTCAATAAACTTTTTTACATCTTTTTTTATATTTTTATTTTTATTTGGTAATAATATTTTTGTTGCGTTCATTGGAAATTGAGGAAATCCAAATCTGCAATAATTGTTATCTGTTCCAAAGTCTTTTTTCTTACAAGTATTATTGTGTTTGTGTACTTGATAATTTATTAATCCTGATATTTCTGGATTCTTGTATACAGTCATAAAATTATCAATAAATTTTTCGCATTTATGAATAGAATTTTCATCTCGATTATTAAAGTGCGGTCCATTTTTTAACCACAACATGCAATGAATATGTGGACTCCCTCTATGTTGAAATTCAACTCTATAATAAAAATCTTCAAGATCATATTCATTAAATATTCCATTTTTACATTTTAAAAGTTTAAATAATTCTTGGATTCGATAATTATAATATCGAGCACATGTGACTGGATCACTTTGTATAAGTTTTATTTTATCTTGCCATGTTAATTCTTCGCAATCTTTTGCGTTTATTTCTTCTTTATATAGTATTTTTTTCAACATTATAATTAGTTCTGTCCATTTCATTTCAGCAGCTAATACCGTTAAAAATATATGGGGCATGCCAAGTTGACGCATCATACTAAATACTTTTTTTTTATTATGTTCCCAAAAAGCAGGACTAGATCGATCAACTTGTAAGATTCTGAAGCCATCATTATGTTGAATCATTGTTTCTAATGCACTGCTGTTCAAAACGTGCTGTACTGTGATTGGACCAGATGATAAGCTTTTTTCTCTCAATGCTATTTGTATATTTGAAACTAATTTATCTAAATGTGTTCTACAATGACTTAACATAAGACAGGGTATATGTAAAGCACACCGTCTATCAAACATACGAGCTTCTGATTTAGCTATTTCGTCGATGTCCACAATGAATAGTGGGAAATGCTAATTCTTCTAAATCATTATCTAATAGTAGAGATATTGGTCGTTTGTTTTCTCCAGGAGCAAATTTGAGTGCTACAAATTCATCTAATAATAGTCTTTCTTCATTTATAGGATTTATAGGTTCGTCATTTATAGTCTCATCCCATTCATCATTATCTAAGTTTTTATTATTATTGTTGAATTGTATTATTAAGTTTTTTTTAGTTATTTCTTCACATGTATTTATTGTCATATTTCTTTCGTTGTTATTTTGTTCCTCTAACCAATTGTTAGAAAGTATAATATTATGTAATTGATACAATGGTTGTTTTGTTAAATAATCTGCAGCAAGGTATACTTTTCTTGGTCTTATGGTTTCAAAAGAATATGGATTTTTATCTGTCATTTTTCTCATTAGTTGAACTTGAACAGTTTGGATATTATCTATTGCTCGTGGTAAAATTGAAACATTATTGCCAACATCAGTTGGAACATTAACACAGTGTCCACGAAGTCCAAATTGCTTATCAATACCAAGATGTCGTATTTGCATAAATGATAATCGAGGTGATATTAACCTTTCTTCTAAAGGAATTAAATTTTGTAAAATTTCTGGAATTTTAGGAAATTGTAAACCATTTATTAAAGCTAATTTTGGAATACGATTATTAAATATAGCATTCTTGCAGGTGTAACACAATATAATCTTATTCTCGTTTACAATTTGACAAATTTCTTTCCAATTTTCTACGAGGTTTTTATGTTTTACTATAGAATATTTCGTGTAAGTTGTAATCGATTTTTTAAACCAAAGACCCCCACAACTCGAACAAATCCATGTAGGCCCTTCTTTTATGGCTTTAATATATTTTTCAATATTTTTAACAAATTGTGGTCGATTTATTAGGTTATATGCGTCATTTGTATAAATAGGAGTGCTATCTATATTTAGTGATTGCAATAATTTCCTTATTTTTTGTTGTTCAGCATGTAATTGTTCAGTTTTTCTAATATTTTTGATTTTATCATATTTAGTTTTGTAATATTGTTGTTTAATAATTTTTCTTTTTATTCGTATATTTCTTATCCGTATTAAATTTTTTTTATGTTCATTAATTTTATAATTTTCATCATATAGTCTTAAAATTCGTATTTTATTTAAATTTAAGAGTAATTCTTTTTTTTTCAATTCTGGATTTTTTCTTATTTTTTTTCTGTATTCTCTATTGCTTAAACCTTCATTATTTTGAAAATACGATTTTGTTTTAAGGTGTTTTATTCTTAATGAATCATGTTTACGCATTTCATTGTTATTTTTCCTTTGATTAGATATTCTTGTACTTCTTTTAAAATTATCTTTTCTTCTATATTCAGGATTTTGTATCAAATTTTTTAGTCGTTTCTTGTTATTTAATTTTGCTAATCTATATTTATTTTTATTTTGTCTCTCGCTCCTGCAAGTATCGGCCGCGCTGCTCTCTCGCTCTTTCGCTGCCTCGGTCGAGTATGGCTCTCTCTCCCTCAACCACCGGCGAACGAGGTTCCTCTCTCTCTCTTTCTCTCTCTCTCTCTCTCTCTCTCTCTCTCTCTCTCTCTCTCTCTCTCTCTCTCTCTCTCTCTCTCTCTCTCTCTCTCTCTCTCCAAATCGTCGTGCGCGGGGGATGAGCAGCTGCCTCAGTTACGGCAGAAGCGATACTGTCGGGCTCTGTCTCTCGCTCTCCTTCCCCCTCGCGCAAGGTTGTCGCGAGTTTCCATTTCGGGGCTCATTGTGTGTCGTAGTTGCGCTCAGTACTTTTCACACAGCTACACGTGCGAGCAACTAGACACACACGCAAGCCCCCGGAGAAATACGAGGACAAGTCCGACTCTATTTGCGAATCCTCATGCCGCAATTGTCGGCCTTACCTTCTCCAAGGCAGCGGTAAGTTTATATTTTCGGTCAACTACCTGTGTGTATACCGTGCGTCGGAGATCGGCTCGATCCGAGCTCCGTGTTCGCTCACATACACACACACAGACGCGCCTGCTGTTACAGTACTTTCTTTGTATATTTATAATTTAAATTTTTCTCAGTTTGAGTTTGTGACATTGTCTCCTTTTTTTTATTTATTAGTTCATTATCAATATTATTATTGTTTATTTGATAATTCGATAATTCATTAATACAATTATCGTTTGTTCGTTTACTAAACGGTCGGATGTATTTGTTATCATTATTATAATTAGATATTTCGTCAGTAGTATATTTATATATTGTTGGACTTAATAATTGTGTATTATGTAATTGTTGATTACTTAATTGAGTTGTATTAAATGTATTTTTTAAAACTAATAAATCATAATGTCCGTTTTATCATAGGTATCATCAGAGTTTAAGGCCATGTGATACTCAACAAAAATTGTGTTGGGTTCAGTCGATAATGTAGGTGGGTGCCAACTACTGTATATTAAACAGTAGATGGCGCTGAAGCTATACTTAATCTATGCGTAGAACTTTTAGTTCCAAGAACACTCACAGATGGCGTGCACTGAGAGCATTTTTTTAATAATATGGCCTCGTAACATTCGTAACTATTAACATGCGTATATTTCAATATTTCGGTATATAAGCATTGTAATAGTTAAGTCACCGAGTTCTTTTAAACAATTTCAATGTATTGCTGTAAATATAGACATTGTAATAGTTACAATCTGAGATTTTCCGTTTAAACTCTTCCTTATTAAAATATAATATGTAACAGTTACAATATTGTAGTTTCGAATTTAAACAGAAGATGTTGTTCTCTGAGTGCATAATATAAGAAATAATTTTTTTTCATAAAAAATTATGAAAATATTCATATCAAGTTTATACATTTTTTTCAAACAACAATTCTTATAAGTAAATTTTGCGAGAATAAGACGTTATACTTTATTTTTATGATAAATGATAAAGAAATTATTAAGGGCTGTAACAATTTCATTTGATTGTGGATCGATAAATGAAAAATACTCTTATAAATTACCATGCAAAATTATGAAAATGATCGGAGGTTGTAAATTGATAAAGAAATTATCAATTTCTGCAGTATTTTACGATAACATGCAATACCACAAACATAGTATTTGATTGCAGATCGATAAATAAAAAATACATATATAAATACCATGCAAAATTATAAAAACGATCTATGATTGCAAATTTATAAAGAAATTATCAATTACTGCAGTATTTTACGGTAACATGCCAGAACATAAAAATAATATTTGATTATAGAACAATAAATAAAAAATACTTATATAGATACCATGCTACATTATGAAAACGATCTATGATTGCAAATTTATAAAGAAATTATCAATTTTGGCAGTATTTTACGATAACATGCAATATCGTAAACATAGTATTTCATTATAGATCGATAAATCAAAAATACTTATATAAATACCATGTAACATTATGAAAACGATCTATGATTGCAAATTTATAAATAAATTATCGATTACTGCAGTATTTTACGATAACATGCAATATGATAAAAATAATATTTGATTATAGAACGATAAATGTTACTAATTATTATTATTAGTAATATCATTCATTACAAAAATAGAAGATGCAAATTTGTCAAAGGATACTCAGATTGCAAGTTGTAGTCATGTACTATACTTGTTCATAAAACAATGATATGCATCGAAATATCTAGATGCATTTACAATGTTATTTCCCTGTTAAATTGATGTTTATATTTAGCTCTGAGGTGATTTTCAATAATCAACACTCGAGTATAACGTCATTATTTGTTTCTTTTTCCGATTTTATTTTCTCTCCTCTTTTTAATTTTCTTTTCTTTTTCGTTTCTTTATTCATTTCATTATCTTTTCCTTTTAAATTTTCGTTTCCTTTTTCGTTTTTTTTTTTTTTTTTTTTTAAATTTTTTTCAATGTTTTCCTAGTACTTTGAAGTACTAAATGATATTAAGGACAACACAAGTTCTAACTACCTAATTACGTATACCAAAATAATACACATATAAGCCTAAATATTCACCACAGCTATATACATCATGCATTATTTTACCTTATCGTACAAGGTTATTAAAACTTATTTAAATTGTAATTTGAAAAATAAATAATCAGCAGTATTAAATAAAATCAAGCAAAGCTATAACTACTACATTTTATTGCATATGTACATGAATAACATGAAAAAGTATGCATTAATAATATTTTATTATTACTTTGTTGATTTCATTAATATTTCAATAATAGTAGGCAGAAAGTACCCAAGTGTGCGAGCGTGAAAACATTCCCGCACGCTCAGCTACTTTTTGACACGCTCGATCAGCTTGCGGGAATGTGACATTTTGCGAATGCCAATGTGTATATGAAATAAAACTTTTCGCACAATAATGGGAAAATGACCACGCAATACTCGGATCATAAAGCCGTACTTAACAAACTTAATCTGAAACTATATCAAAAGTAATCTAAATATAAGAAAGTAAAAAATTCATGAATTTCTTCGAAATCCGTGTACAGGACATATTTTGTAAGGAGCCTGTGAAGACTTTTTGTGCAGAAAGTTTCTGCCGATGGACGATTTTAACATTAAATATAACCTAGTGAGCGAATTCACATGTAACTAAATTGTAATTACCAATTTATAATAGTAGAAACCATTTGATTTCTTAATTTCCGCGGAAGTCCGAGTGCGCGCCATTTTTTGTAAAGAATCTGTGAAGGGTTTTTGATAGCCGTACTTTTGGCTAACAACCTATTCCCAAATCAAGATGGACGTAATTAATGAATTTTATCATAATAGACAATTTCTAGACGTTAAAAGAATATTCTTCTGACGCATTTCCACGAAATCCGTGTGCGCGACATTTTTTGTAAAGAGCATGTGAAGCCTTTTTGTGTAGAAAGTTTCTGCCCATGGACGATATAAAGATATAATATAAACTAATAACAAAATTTGCAATTGACTAACTAATTATTACAAATTTATAATAGTTGAAACCATGTAATTTCGCTATATTTGGCGGGAATACGAGCGCGCGACATTTTCTGTAAAGAGCCTGTGAAGGGTTTTTGTGCAGAAAGTTTCTGCCGATGGACTATTTTATCATTAAATATAACCTAGTAAGCGAATTCGCATGTAACTAAATTGTAAATACCAATTTATAATAGTTGAAAACATTTAATTTCTTAATATTCGGCGGAAGTCCGCGCGCCCGACATTTTTTTAAAAGGGTCTGTGAAGTATTTTTTATAGCCGCTCTTTTCGCTAACAACCCATTTCCAAATCAAGGTGGACGTAATCCATAAATTTTATCATAATTAACAATTTCTAGATGCTTTAACAATATTTTTTTGCCGGATTTCCACGAAATCCGTGTGCGCGACATTTTTTGTAAAGAGCATGTGAAGCCTTTTTGTGTAAAAAGTTTCTGCCGATGAACGATTTAAAGATTATATACAAAAGAATAACTTAATTTGAGCTTAACTAATAATTACCAATTTATAATAGTTGAAACCATGTAATTGAGCAATATTTGGCGAAAATACGAGCACACGCCATTTTTTGTAAAGAGCCTGTGAAGGGGTTTTGTGCAGAAAGTTTTGCCGATAGACGATTTTAACATTAAATATAACCTAGTAAGCGAATTCGCATGTAACTAAATTGTAAATACCAATTTATAATAGTTGAAAACATTTAATTTCTTAATATTCGGCGGAAGTCCGCGCGCGCGACATTTTTTGTAAAGAGTCTGTAAAGGGTTTTTTATAGCCGCACATTTGGCTAACCCATTCCCAAATCAAGATGAACGTAATCAATAAATTTTATCATAATTAACAATTTCTAGACGCTTTAACAATCTTCTTTTGCCGGATTCCAACGAAATCTGTTTGCGCGACATTTTTTGTAAAGAGCATGTGAAGCCATTTTGTACAGAAAGTTTCTGCCGATGAATGATTTAAAGATTATATACAAACAAATAACTTCATTTGAATTTAACTAATAATTACCAATTTGTGATAGTTGAAACAATGAAATTTGGCAATACTTGGTTAAAATGCGTGCGCGCGATATATTTGGAAAGAGCCTGTGCAGGGTTTTGGACAGCGGCACTTTTGACTAACAACCTATTTCCAAATCAAGGTGGACGTAATGAATGAATTGCCTGATAATTAACAATTTCTAGACGTTTTAACAATATTCTTTTAACGGATTTCAACGAAGTACGTGTACGCGACATATTTTGTAAAGAGCATGTGAAGCCGTTTTCTGTAGAAAGCTTCTGCCCATGGACGACATAAAGATATAATATAAACTAATAACAAAATATGCATTTGACTAACTAATTATTACAAATTTATAATAGTTGAAACATGTAATTTCGCAATATTTGGCGGAAATACCAGCGCGCGACATTTTTTGTAAAGAGCCTGCGAAGCATTTTTGATGGCGGCACTTTGTGCTCCCAACCCATTTCCAGATCAAGGTGGGCGTAATCAATGAATTTTATCATAATTTGAACGAAATCCGTTTGCGCGACATATTTTGTAAAGACTATGTGAAGCCTTTTTCTGTAGAAAGCTTCTGCCCACGGACGACATAAAGATATAATATAAACTAATAACAAAATATGCATTTGACTAACTAATTATTACAAATTTATAATAGTTGAAACATGTAGTTTCGCAATATTTGGCGGAAATACGAGCGCGCGACATTTTTTGTAAAGAGCCTGTGAAGGGGTTTTGATGGCGGCACTTTTGCCTCCCAACCCATTTCCTAATCAACATGGACGTAATCAATAAATTTAATCATAATTAACAATTTCTAGACGCTTTAACAATATTCTTTTGCCGGATTTCAACGAAATCTATGTGGGCGACATTTTTTGTAAAGAGCATGTGAAGCCATTTTGTGCAGAAAGTTTCTGTCGATGAACGATTTAAAGATTATATACAAACGAATAACTTAATTTGAATTTAACTAATAATTACCAATTTGTAATAGTTGAAACCATTTGATTTCGCAATACTTGGTTAAAATACATGCGCGTGACATATTTGTAAAGAGCCTGTGAGGGGGTTTAGATAGCGGCACTTTTGACTAACAACCCATTTCCAAATCAAGATGGACGTAATCAATAAATTGCAATAGAATAAGCCAATTCTAGACGTTTTAACAATATTCTTCTACCCGATTTCTCCGAAATCCATGTGCGCGACATTTTTTGTAAAGAGCATGTGAAGCCTTTTTGTATAGAAAGTTTCTGCCCATGGACGAAATAAAGATATAATATAAACTAATAACCAAATTTGCAATTAACTAAGTAATAATTACGAATTTATAATAGTTGAAACCATATAATTTCGCAATATTTGGCGAAAATACGAGCACGCGACATTTTTTGTAGAGCCTGTGAAGGGTTTTTTGCAGAAAGTTTCTGCCGATGGACGATTTTATCATTAAATAGAACCTAGTAAGCGATATCGCCTGTAACTAAATTGTAAATACCAATTTATAATAGTGGAAAACATTTAATTTCTTAATATTCGGCGGATGTCTGCGCGCGCGACATTTTTTGTAAAGAGTCTGTGAAGTGTTTTTTATAGCCGCTCTTTTGGCTAACAACCCATTCCCAAATCAAGATGGACGTAATCAATAAATTTTATCATAATTAACAATTTCTAGATGCTTTAACAATATTCTTTTGCCGGAATTCAACGAAATCTGTGTGCGTGACATTTTTTGTAAATAGCAAGTCAAGCCATTTTGTGCAGAAAGTTTCTGCCGATTAACGATTTAAGAGGACGTCGGAGTAAATTGCTGAGTCTGGCGTAGCTCAGATGGTAATTTATAGTTAGGTTATGGTAATAAAAATATACAGGGATCTACGCTATCGACACACTGTCCGCGCGGAATAGCACTGCAACTGAGACCACCTGACCCTCCCTCAAAGTTTACCAAAATTTCCTTACACAATGTAATACATGCTGAGGAATTGTATATTTAATTTCATACTTTTTCTATCAGCCAGTGTTGGGGGAATAACATTTTTCTTGAAAATTTCCTGTAAAACCCACAAAAAAGGCAATAACTGCACACTTGGTGATTATTTAGATCTTAAACTTGATATACAATCCCTCAGCATGTATAACATAGTGTGTGTATAATTTGAAATATTTTTAGCGGGTGGAAACGCCTCTTTTGGACTCAAAAGTCGAAAAGACGCATGTGCATTTCCAACTAAGACCTCCTGACCCCCGCTTAGAGTTTAACAGAATGTTCACACACAATGCAATGCATGCTGAGAAATTGTACATCTAATTTCAGATCTACTCAATCAGCCAGTATGGAGGACATAACTTTTTTCTTGAAAATTTCTTGAAAAGGGCACAAAAAATTGCAATATCTCCACCCTTTCTGATTATTTAGATCTGAAACTCGATAAACAGTCCCTCAGCATGTATTGCATGGTGTGTGTAAAGTTTAAAATATTTTGAGAGAATGAAAACGCCTCTTTTGGACTCAAGTCGAAAAGACGAATGTACATTTTCAACTAAGACCACCTGACTCTCACTTAGAGTTTACCAAATTTTCCTCACACAATGGAATACATGCTGAGGGATTGTATATTTAATTTCAAACTTTTTCCATCAGCCAGTGTTGGGGAAACAACATTTTTCTTGAAAATTTCCTGAAAAACACACAGAAAAGGCAATAACTGCACACTTGGTGATTATTTAGATCTTAAACTTGATATACAATCCCTCAGCATGTATAATATAGTGTGGGTATAATTTGAAATATTTGTAGCGAATGAAAACGCATCTTTTGGACTCAAAAGTCGAAAAGACGCATGTGCATTTCCAACTAAGACCTCCTGACCCTCGCTTAGAGTTTAACAGAATATTGACACACAATGCAATGCATGCTGAGAAATTGTACATCTAATTTCAGATCTACTCGCTGATTATTTAGATCTCAAACTTGATATACAATCCCTCAGCATGTATACTATAGTGTGTCTAAAGTTTAAAATATTTGCCGAGAAGGGAAAAGCCTCTTTTCAACTCAAAAGTCGAAAAGACGCATTTACATTTCCAACTGAGACCACCCGACCCTCCCTCAAAGTTTAATTATATAAGTTATATTAATAGAAGCCAAGGGTAAATTCTCAATCTGCGACTTCCACCTTGATACAAGAAGTCTCACCGAATTAACCGGAAAAGGAAAATTGGCATGCAACCTATTACCTAACACATTTCGATAGTAAACATAAGATCACCAAAAACTTCCGACAATTAGTGAACAACACTATACACAATGAATGGAATAACCAGTGGAAAAACAACACCAAAAGAAAAAAATATTTCAACAATCGAGCTAAAAATGCTATAGAAACTACAACTTCTTCAAAGGAAATAAGAGATGCAGGTTAGCCAATTTACTCTAGTCTGAGTTAATTTCAAAATTCAGGCGAAACAAGTTTGACAACCGCGACAGATTAACTACTTACTCGAATGCGCCTTACTCCTCACATAATCGTAACTCCTTACCATACAGCAACAAGTGAACATGGCTGATGATATAGCAAAACTGCGACAACAGCAACTCAAGACGTCGCGATGTCGTCTACACGAGCTCTTCGCTCTAGGCAATAAAACATAATTAAAACAGGAACAAGTTGGCAGCAGAAGGAGCACAGAGAAGCCACGCTTCTGCCAAGGGGAAGAAGAGAGTTTTAGGATAGGTTTCAGCTGTAGTAAAGCTGTAAACTTTCTTACAGCAAACTACTCACCGGAAAATTTTTCCAAAAGGTTCCAAAGGTTGCCGGTGTCCACATAAAATGCATGCCTCCACCATCTGGTCCTAGTAAATAAAACGGTATCAGGCTCAAGACGTCGTTGTCGTCTACAGGAGCTCTTCCCCGAGGCAATAAAGTAAAATTAAAACATGATTAAATTGGTAAGGGCGGAGCACAGAGAAGCCATGCCTCTGTCAAAGGGAAGGGAAGAGTTGCAGGATAGGTGTTACTTGTATAGTAAAAAAAAAGTTAACCTTCTTACAGCAAACTACTCACCGCAAAATTTTTCCAAAAAGTTCAGGGGTTGCTGATGTCCACATAAAACACTCCATTATTTGGTCCAAATAAAAAGAAAACCGGTAACAGCAGCAGCTCAAGATGTTGATGTCATCTACGGCAGCTCTTCACCATAGGCAAGAAAGTAAATTTAAAAAATGATTCAATTGGTACGGGAGGAGCACAAGAAGCCATGCTTCTGTCAAAGGGAAGGGAAGAGTTGCAGGATAGGTGTTACTTGTATAGTAAAAAAAGTTAACCTTCTTACAGCAAACTACTCACCACAAAATTTTTCCAAAAAGTTCAGGGGTTGCCGATGTCCACATAAATCACTCCATCATTTGGTCCAAATAAAAAGAAAACCGGTAACAGCAGCAGCTCAAGATGTTGATGTCATCTACAGCAGTTCTTCACCCTAGGCAAGAAAGTAAATTTAAAACATGATTGAATTGGTACAGGCGGAGCACAATGAAGCCTTGCTGTAGCTCCTGTAGAAAAACAAAATATTAATAAATAAGAATAGCATCAAATTCATCATAGGAATATCAAGCATTTTTCAGCATCGAATTAGCTCAAGTAAATCGGCATGTTTTTATTCATAAAGCAGATGGAGCAAAGTTGCATAAAGGCCATTAAATCGAGTTTCATCGAAAGTTTCCATGGATGGCAAGTAAGCAAGCAGTGACATGGATGACTGATGCGGAGAGCCAGCAGGAGTCACCATCATGAACACTATAGTAGGTCTCTTTGTGGAGCAACCAAAAGAGCCTGTATGTTCTTTCTTTCTCTCTTTCTCGCAGTTTATCCTCGGGAAGAGGCCTTTGCGTGTGCCCGCGCGGGAACACACGACCCTAAGTGCATAGCATCGCGTGAATTCAACGATTTCCGAGTTATCTTGTCGTGTGTTGTAAGTTCAAGCGCGGTCTATGTATATATATATATATATATATATATATATATATATATATATATATATATATATATATATATATATACATCTAGAGAGGAGAGAAGTAGAATTACGTTGAAGTGCGTCGTCATCTACAGCAGCTCTTCGCTTTAAGCAGAACAAAGTATATTAATAATTTGTCAAGCAGAAGGAATGAGGAGAGCAGTATAGAAATGCTGGGGTTAGGGAACAAGGCAGGTGAAAATTTGGAGGTTAGGTTCGGCTATACAACAAATAGTACAAAATAAAGTCCCAGTCAGAAGTGAAGTACTTACCCAATTCAGTCGCGGGAGCATGGACCTAATTCAACTGCATCATCGCCGTCGCTCCTCCGTCCTGTTCGCCTCGGTAATGTCCTTGGGAAGAGATAGCTGCACCGGCTTCTCTCGAGAGGAGAGAAGTAGAATTACGTTGAAGTGCGTCGTCATCTACAGCAGCTCTTCGCTTTAAGCAGAACAAAGTATATTAATAATTTGTCAAGCATAAGGAATGAGGAGAGCAGTATAGAACTGCTGGGGTTAGGGAACAAGGCAGGTGAAAATTTGGAGGTTAGGTTCGGCTATACAACAAATAATACAAAATAAAGTCCCAGTCAGAAGTGAAGTACTTACCCAATTCAGTCGCGGGAGCATGGACCTAATTCAACTGCATCATCGCCGTCGTTTCTCCGTCCTGTTCGACTCGGTAATGTCCTTGGGGAAAGATAGCTGCACCGGCTTCCCTCGAGAGAAGTAGAATTACGTTGAAGCGCGTGGTCATCTACAGCAGCTCTTCACTTTAGGCAAAACAAAATGTATTAATAATACGTCAAGTATTAGGAATGAGGAGAGCAGTATTGAACTGCTAGGGAAGAGGGCAGATGAAAATTTGGAGGTTAGGTTCGGCTATACTACAGATACAACGGAATAAAGTCTTAGTTCGAAGTAAAGTACTTACACGAATCAGTCGCGGGAGAGTAAACTTCAGTCAACTGCATCATCGCCGTAGCATTCCCGGCCTCGGTGATGTACTTTCTACAACTATAGCGTCCGCGTTGTGTGTATGTGTCTTCAGCGCCCATTACTGTTCTCGCGCAGGCGCGGCGTGCCGGCGTCGACGCGTCCGCTCGTGTTGTTGTCGCTCTTTACTACGTAAAACCGCAGTGTTGCCAAATCTCGCCTGCGCAGTGCGGCGACGCAACTGCAAGATCGACGGCCTAAGGGAGCCTCGGTGGCGCTCGGGGCGCTCGGACGAATTCTGCGACTCGCCGCTGGCTGCTATCTTATCATATGACCACATGTTAACCGTCAGGCACCTGTCGGTTGCCACCTACAGTGTACGCAAGTGCTCTTGATAATCTGGTTAGTAACCAAGAAAGAGCAGTCGAAAGTAAACGTAGTAAATGTTAGTGTGCGGCGGGTCTACGGTGGTTCGTCCCCACTCAACTTGCGGGTGGGGTCGAACCACCGTAGGCTCGAAGATTTCAATTGAACATTTTTCGTGTTTGTGGCGATTGAATTGGTCAGCTCATTATACTTTTTCTCCAAGACTATTGATTTTCCGAAAACGTAATTATTTTATTTATTTATTTATTTATTTATTTTATTTAATTATTATAGGCATAGACGCTTCGTGGGAAAAATAATTCAAGAAATATTCTTGTCTGTTCTGGAGCAAGATACGTAATGTACCAAACGGCATAAAAAGTGCACTTGCGAGCTCTCTCTCTCTCTCTCTCTCTCTCTCTCTGTTCGGCTAAAGATTTCTTAGATCATCTGATTAGTACACAAGCAAGAGCAGTCGAAAGTAAACGCAGTAAACGTTAAACTGTGTGCCGTGGGTCTATGGGGGTTCGTCCGTTCACCGTAGACTCGAAGATTTCAATTGAACATTTTTCGTGTTTGTGGTTATCGAATTAGTCAGCTCATTATACTTTTCGTCCAACTCTATTGATTTTCCGAAAGCGTACCTATTTTATTTATTTTTTTATTATTATTTATTTTATTTAATTATTGTAGGCATGGACGCTTCGTGGGAAAAATAATTTAAGAAATAGTATTGTCTGTTCTGGGGCAAGGTACCTACAGTCCCAATCGGCATAAAAAGAACTCCTGCGTTCTCTCTCTCTCTCTGCTCAGTTAAAGATTTCTTAGATCTTCTGGTTAGTAACCAAGAAAGAGCAGTTGAAAGAAACTTAGTAAATGTTATACTCTGTGCAACGGGTCTACGGTGGTACTAGAAATTTTACGGTGATACTAGAAAAACTAGAAATTGAAATATAATTATAAGCAATTTCTGGTTCGATGAAAACCATCGCCGTTATGATAGGGGTAAATGGTATTTTCTTCCATCACCGTAGACGTGACGTATAGCGCCCCGCTACTCTACGGAAGTCGCTCCCGTGCAGCGAGACGGGAGCGACTCCCGTAGACTCGCCCGCTCAGATCGCACTTTTCTGGCGCGATACGAACGTGTCTCTCCCCTACAATGGGTATATAGCGATAGCCCTACGCAATAACTAAATGTTTTGCTAAGTATTTACGAATATTTATATTTTGAAATAAAAGAGGTAAATCGTGTTATTTTATCGTAATATTCCCACTTCACCGACTATTATTGCTTTCTAATAGTGAATGAGGCTAATATTTTCTTAGATAAGTATACACGCAAGGAAAGAAATATTTAGATAAATGTACCAAAGAAAGGGAATATTTCGATAGAGCTGCCTTTGGCAATACAAGTTCATCATCGTATATGGGAGCGTCCGCCAGAAACCAGCCAGCGAGCGCGCGGGACGCATTTTTCATGCAAAACACGCTCTGTTCAACTCGCTCGTAATCGTATTCTGACTCTCTCAGAAAAAACAAGATATATATCGATAGCTTTTTTCCTGCTCTTTCCAATGGTGCTATTGTTTTTACTCCGAAACTTTTTCTTCTGGTCTTAAATTCAAGTTGAAAGTTCAGAGACATTTTTCTCAAAGTATATCATGTTTTTCTTCAAAATGCATACGACCATTCGAAAGTACAAGTCTTATGCTACAAAACCCTACATTTTCAAATTGGAGAAATGAAGGGCTCAAAAGTAATAAGATTGAAAACACACCGGCGAGCGGCCGCGTGAAATCTGTTCTGCTCTTGGACGCGCCTCTGTATGCGTATATATCTATTATACATTAGTATCGTGAAAAGACCAATAAAAATAATCGCAAATAAAAATAAAAGAATTAAGGTTTAAATAAAAAATTAATATATTTAAAACGTAATATATGATGCACTGATAAAACATTGTGTAATGCTTTTAATAGGAAACAACGAAAATATGCACTACGTTTATAAAAGTACATTCGGGTCCAGCGCAAAAAATTTGCTCGCCGCTGTCTTCTTAATCTTATTACTTTTGAGCTCTACGTTTCTCCAACTTTAAAATGTAGAGGTTTGTAGCTTTTAACTTGTACTTTCGAATGGTGCTATGCATTTTGAAGAACAACATGTTATACTTTAAGAAAAATGATTCTGAACTTTTCACTCGAATTTCCGACCAGAAGAAAGTGTTTGGGAGTAAAAAGAATAGCACCATTGGAAAGACCAGGAAAAAATCTATCGAAATATGTCTTTTGTTTTTTTCTAAGAGACTCAAAATACGATTACGAGCGAGTTGAACAGAGCGTGTTTTACATGAAAAATGCGTCCCGCGCGCCCGCTGGCTGGTTTCTGGCAGACGCTCCCATATTACGGATGCTCGTCAATAACCAGAAATTCCTCTGAATAGAATTTCTCAGATAAAAATTAGAAATTGAAATATAATTATAAGCAACATCTGGTTCGATGAAAACCATCCTCGTTATCATAGGGGTCAATGGTATTTACTTCCATCACGGCCGACGAGACGTATAGAGCGCCGCTACTCTACGGGAGTCGCGCCCGTCCGGCGTTGCGGGACGGGCGCGACTCCCGTAGCCTCGCCTGCTCACATGGCACATTTCTGGCGAGATACGATCGTGTCTCTCGCCTACAATGGGTATATAGCGATAGCCCTTCGCAATAACTGAATGTTTTGCTAAGTATTTACGAATATTTATATTTTGAAATAAAAGAGGTTAAATCGTGTTATTTTATCGTATTTTGTTATATTTTGAAATAAAAGAGCTTAAATCGTGTTATTGTATCGTAATACTCCCACTTCACCGACTATTATTGCTTTCTAATAGTGAGTCTAATATTTTTTTAGATAAGTCTGCACGTAAGAAAGGAAATATTTAGATAAATGTACGAAAGAAAGGAAATATGTCGATAGAGCTACCTTGTGCAATACAAGTTCATCATCGTATATTACGGATGCTCGTCAATAACCAAAAATTCCTCTGAATAGAATTTCTCAGACAATAATTAGAAATTGAAATATAATTATAAGCAACATCTGGTTCGATGAAAACTATCCTCGTTATCATAAGGGTCAATGGTATTTACTTCCATCACGGCAGACGAGACGTATAGCGCGCCGCTACTCTACGGGAGTCGCTCCCGTCCGGCGCTGCGGGACGGGCGCGACTCCCGTAGCCTCGCCCGCTCACATCGCACTTTTCTGGCGGGATACGATCGTGACTCTTCCCTGCAATGGGTATATAGCGATGGCCCTACGCAATAAGTAAACGTTTTTCTAAGTAATTACGAATATTTATATTTTGAAATAAAAGAGGTTAAATCGTGTTATTTTATCGTAATATTCCCACTTCACCGACTATTATTGCTTTCTAATAGTGAGTCTGTTATTTTTTAGATAAGTATGCACGTAAGAAAGGAAATATTTAGATAAATGTACGAAAGAAAGGAAATATATCAAATTTTTTTATCGATTGTTCTCGCTAGAGAACTGTCACTTAGGTGTAATTAGATGAGTGTTTCGCGCAATCCTGATGAAATCTATCGAAAATTCATTGAGATAATGGAGTAACTTGCGCACATACGGACGTACAGACATACATAACGCACTTATTCTGAGTGGAAAATGGTTTTTACACATGAAATATTCGGTATTTGTATTCTTACAATTTTCACTCTGGTGAAATTATAAGGCTCTCCCGAGTAGCGGTCGTGCCTAATAAATATTACTTAAGAAGCTTTGATGTCATTACGAAATCGTTCCGCAATCATCGCTATGAAGGAAACCCCCTTCATAAGCTCTTCACAAAAAATGTCGCGTACACGTATTTCGGAAAATCGCGTGGAAAAAAATTGTTTAATAATTTATAAATAATGTGTATTTGTTCCAAGATATAATAAATATTACTTAAGAAGCTTTGATGTCATTGGGAAACCGTTCGACAATCATAACTCTATACGAAAACCCCTTCGTAAGCTCTTTACAAAAAATGTCGCATAACGTATTTCGAAAAATCACGCAGAAAAAAATTGTTTAATAATTTATAAATTCGTATTTGTTACAAGATATAACAAATATTACTTGTGAAGCTTCGATTTCTTCGGGAAATCGTTCCGCAATCATAACTCTGAACGAAAACCCTTTCATAATCTCTTTACAAAAAATGTCGTGCATGCGTGTTTCGCAAAATTACGTGGAAAAAAATTGTCTGATAATTTATAAATTTGTATTTATTACAAGATATAACAAATGTAACTTTAGAAGCTTTGATGTCATTGGGAAATCGTTCGGCAATCACAACTCTGTACGAAAACCCCTTCATAAGCTCTTTACAACAAATGTCGCGCATGCGCATTTCTCAAAATTGCGTGGAAAAAAATTGTTTAAAAATTTATAAATTTGTATTTGTTACAAGGTATAACAAATATTACTTGTGAAGCTTTTATTTCTTCGGGAAATCGTTCGGTAATCATAGCTATGTAGGAAAACCCCTTCATAAGCTCTTTACAAAAAATTTCGCTCACACGTATTTCGAAAAATCGCGTAGGGAAAAAAATTGTTTAATAATTTATAAATTTGTATTTGTTACAAGATACAACAAATATTACTTGTGAAGCTTTGATTTCTTGGGGAAATCGTTTGGCAATCATAGCTATGTAGGAAAACCCCTTCATAAGCTCTTTACAAAAAATGTCGCGCAGACGTATTTCGAAAAATCGCGTGGAAAAAAAATTGTTTAATAATGTATAAATTCGTATTTGTTACAAGATATAACAAATATTATTTGAGAAGCTTTGATTTCTTTGGGAAATCGTTCCGCAATCATAACTCTGAAATCATAACTCCGCAATCAAAACCCTTTCATAAGCTCTTTACAAATAATGTCGTACATGCGCATTTCGCAAAATCACGCGGAAAAAAATTGTTTAATAATTTACATATTTCTATTTGTTACAAAATATAATAAATATTACTTGAGAAGCTTGGTTTGATCGGGAATTCTCTCCACAATAATAACTTTCTCAGTGAAAACTCCTTTATAGGCTATTTACAAAAATTTTCGCGGACCCGTATTTCCTCATAAGTATGTGAAAAACAATAGTTTATACTGTTATAAGTTAATGGTTATTATAAAGAATCAAATATTTGTAAATTAGGTTTGAAAGTAGATGTATTATTTCAGCTATAATATTTGTATTCAAAACATCAGATATTGTTTTTGAGGTTATTAACGCAATTCATCGCTATTATATCGTTTCGATTTACTTATATCATAATATTTCTGTACAAATATGCAGAGAAAAACATTGTTCCTCCTCTTATAAAAGATTCATATTCAAAACATTATCACATGATGATTTTGAGGTTATGAACGCAATTCATCGCTATTCTATCATTTAGATATATGTATATGTATATCGCACAACAATAATCAGATAATTTGCAAAGCTGAAGTTTTTCAATTCTATTTTACTTTAATTATCATTTTATCATATAATTTATAATTTTATTTTCCAAATGGTAGTCATAGCGCCATCTACTGCCATTACCGAAAACAATATCATATTCAAAACATTATCACATGATGATTTTGAGGTTATGAACGCAATTCATCGCTATTCTATCGTTTAGATATATGTATATGTATATCGCACAACAATAATCAGATAATTTGCAAAGCTGAAGTTTTTCAATTCTATTTTACTTTAATTATCATTTTATCATATAATTTATAATTTTATTTTCCAAATGGTAGTCATAGCGCCATCTACTGCCATTTCCGAAAACAATACAACGTAAACAAATACATCGCGTGAAAAAAGGTTGGTATGCCTTACTGTCTGCCATTTTACGATAGTGATATAGAAGTGATGCCAACCTCACAACTTAGTGTCGGAAGTTTATTTATGTAAAAAATAAAATAATACTTTTTGGCGACTTTCAAAAAAGAAGACTGGCAGGCGCTCGCAAATGATACAACAAGCATATGTGTTAAATTTCACGCAAATCCGATGTATATTCGAGCTGTTATTCAATTTTTAGCTAAAAAATATGACTAAAAACTAAATAACTCGATGACAGTTATTATTTCAATTGTGAAACTTTGACATAATCATCTTCGAAGAATTCCCGAGCGCCTGACAGAGCGTTTTTGTTAAAAAAATTATTCATAATTTAATTATTACTCAATATACAGTCTGTTACCGACATATCGGTAAGGTAGGGATTTTCATTTGAGTATCACATGGCCTTAATAAAAAATATACTGTTTCTTCACTATCATCTGTTCTTGAAATATTTGTTTCGAAAAGTGTTTCATATATTTCAAATTTAGTTTGTTTATGTAACATTTTAATTGTTTTTTTTTATATATGTCTGAGAATATAAGCGCTTCGTATCCAGTTCCATATGGTATGTGTTTGGCAGTTGTTTTATATATGTAATTATAATAATCATTTTTATCGTTTATATTGTAAATATGTTTTATTATGTCTTTTTCATTTTCCCAATTATTCATTACATGTTTCAGAATTTCGTATTTCATAAGATTGTGATACATATCAATTTTATAAATAGCATAGCTCATTGCACGAAACAAAGAATTATTGTCGTTAGTTATTGTTATTAATTTAAAATTTTGAATATCATATGTTTCATCAATAGTGTTATTATTGGAATTTATATAAGATTTGGGTGTTAAAGAAGCAGTATTACGTTTCTTATTGGAATTTTCAGGAGGTGGTTTTTTGTATGTTTCATTATTACTGTACGTTGTTGATTTTATTGGATTATTTGATTGTTTGTTGAAGTTATGATTAATTTTATTTTTATTTAATACATTTTCATTTTGTGAACAGTTTTTATTTTTAATTTTGTTTTCTATATTTTCAGTTGTGTCATTAGTCAATTTTCTTTTCTTATAATTTAGTGGTAAGTTTTTATTATTATTATGATTATTAGAAAGGATATTTTGTTGTTGCTTAACAGTATCTCCATTATTTTTAGCATTGAATTTTATTGTTTCTTTTATAATGAGAAGATAGTTGAATTTTATTTGCATTGTTTTTGTGATTGTTTGACACTTTATTGTTAGAATTTTCATATGTTATTTGACTAAATGATTGTGTAATATTTAATTGATTGGTTGATTGGGTCGTACTTAAAGTATTTAAAGATAACAATAAATTATAGTTGTAACGGTCACTATGCCGTACATTATATGAACCTCTATTTTGAAATAAAATTAATTATGTACATGATTAATAAAGGAGAAATTTTGATTACCGACGTGAATTACCCTCCATGACATGAGGAGCTCAAACAGTACTGGACACGACATCTATCAGATAAATCTAATACCCGGTTGAAAGTATCCCTAGACATAGGTGAGTTTAATAAGAGCTCTTCTGTCACGGCGGGAAATTTGAATCTTTAACCATATTTGTTCATTACCAAAGGCATGAAGCATGAAAAATTAAATCTTTATATATGATAAAATAACAAATGAACCGTATTTCCATATGATGTAAATCGATTCATAATAACTCACCTTATAAATTTCTGATTTTTGAATTACGCGCCAGATGAGTATAGGTGGCATAAAAGTCAATAGTACTAGATCACTGATTGTCGACCACATGTGGCTGACGCAATTAGAGAAGGATGGAGCTATGGGTGCTCGCCATAAGTGCGAGTGAGATGGACAATGGAAATTAATATCTTAATATATTTCATTATTTATAACACGCATGGAGGTGAATGAAAGCACTTTTTCGCCGAAACTAATTATGGCGCACCCGCCTATACATTTATTTCTATGAATAACGTATTAATTAGAAAGTTACAGCACAAATTTTGTGTCGCAGATTTCTCAATGAATAAGGCAAATCCCGACTAACAATTTAATGAGCATGATGTGTGATCGTAGTACTGTCCCCTTTTATGTCCCATTAGACAAAACATAGGCCACAACCATCAAGAAAAGAGAAATGATGAAGTGCAGGGGCATAACAGAGGGGCAAGGGGGGAAGAGAGCCGATCATCTAGGGCGAATTAGCGCCACCCAGGGTGCGCACTTATTGTACAGTACTTATGGAAATTGAATAAGTGCGCATCCCCCTAGACACAGATAGGCAGATGCTCCTTAAATAGAGGTGCGCTCTCGGCAGAGCGCTACTTCGTCAGTTACCGCGCAGGAGCCCAGCAGCCTAGTCCTTCGTGGAAATTTTGCAGAGCCGAAGGCCGAACGAGAGCACGTGTTGCGCAGCAGCCACGCAGAGTCGCGCATCCGGCGGTCCAAACGACGATAAGGTGAACATTTAACAGCGCCAGGCCTATGATTATTCCCTCGGGAGAAAATAGGCCGAGTCAAGTTGGTTCGCCCGACTTGGCGTAGCTTTGCTTTTCTTAGGAGTGTCGGGCGTAGAGGCGGAAAACCGGGGAAGCCATAGCCTCCCCCCTGTACCCCGCGGACATGACCGCAAGGTCATTCACGCACTAGGGTGACAGGTTGCCCTGCGTTTGATCTTCGCTAGCCACGCGAGAACCAGAATACATGTTTTTAGGATTCAAATAAAATTTTTTTTTTGTTAGCGTGAATTCGGATCGCGCTGCCAGTGCTACGTTATTATTTTATTATTATTATTATTATTATTTCGTTATTATTATATTTTTTGTTTTTGTTTTGTTGTTTTCTTTCGCTTGCGAGTATTTTATTAATACTTCGACATTTGTATTTCGCGATTATTCTTTCGTGATATTTATCTCGGTAATAAAATTTTTTTTTTTCTCTTTGTTTTGTTATTTCGGATTATAATCTCGCCACTATTTAGCTCATCCTCGGTCAATCAGTGTATACGTGTGTGTACATGGGATCCCGAGGAAGAGTATAGTTTACATTTCGGTATTGTTACGCGATCGAAAATAGAATTTGAGTATTCAGCCTATAATATTTTTATACATATATATTGATAACGTATCATTATTTCTTCGCTATTGTGTAGCGTGAACCAAATTTTTTTTTTAATTATTATTACTATTATTCAATTGTTATACTGCAATTCTGTTGTCATTCGGTTGCTATTTTGTATTTTTTTTTATGAATAAAATTGATCTTGATTTTTGTACACATGCATTTACGATTATATATATATTTTTACCGGACGTTTATCTAGTATCCACATCCCTGTTTCTTAACATTTTCACCATAGGATAAGTTTAGTGACCATAATATACATACACATATATAACGTGCCATCGTTTTATTATAGTACATTTCGACACGGGTGGGGAAGTCGATTATTTAGCTGGTGTGACTTACGCACTAGTTTCGAACGGTATTTTATACCACGAGCGCCGAAAAATCATATCAAAGTTGTGATTTTGAGGTTAGAGTGGTATAAATTATTTTATATTAATTTCTTGATTATATTTATAATAAACTTGTAGTTTCTTGATTAAGTTATTGCTAATATCAGATTTAAATAATGATAATTAAATTTAAATAAATTTTCGACTCTTACTATCATGATTCACATACATGGACATTAATTATCTATATATGGATTATTGTTTTTTTTTTATGTATAATTATTAACTTGCTATCTCATAAGTAGTAGGGGCAGCGCGGCTACCGCGCCAGCGCGGCTACCGCGCCAGAGCGGCTCCCGCGCCACTTACCCACCGAGCACTACTTACCGTCCGTCGGTAAGGTAGGGTGCAAAGTCACCATGCGAGAGGCCCGGTAGAGGGCGCATTGAACATTTACTCCATCGATAAAATGCATACGTATGTCATGTTGCAGGGGGCATGGGGCCCTCATGTGATGTTATGTTGTAAGTGAATATAGAATATTTTTATAATATTCATATAGTGTTATTTGTTAATTATAAGTAGTCTTATATTCCGCGCCAGCGCGGCTACCGTGCCAGAGCGGCTCCCGCGCCACTTACCCACCGAGCACTACATACCGTCCGTCGGTAAGGTAGGGTGCAAAGTCACCATGCGAGAGGCCCGGTTGTAGAGGGCGCATTGAACATTTACTCCATCGATAAAATGCGTACGTATGTCATGTTGCAGGGGGCATGGGGCCCTCATGTGATGTTATGTTGTAAGTGAATATAGAATATTTTTATAATATTCATGTAGTGTTAGCGCGGCTACCGCGCCAGAGCGGCTCCCGCGCCACTTACCCACCGAGCACTACTTACCGTCCGTCGGTAAGGTAGGGTGCAAAGTCACCATGAGAGAAGCCCGGTAGAGGGCGCATTGAACATTTACTCCATCGATAAAATGCGTACGTATGTCATGTTGCAAGGGGCATGGGGCCCTCATGTGATGTTATGTTGTAAGTGAATATAGAATATTTTTATAATATTCATATAGTGTTATTTGTTAATTATAAGTAGTCTTATATTTTATAAGTATATTTTATCTTAGTATATTCAATCAGTATATTTTATATTGTATAAGATTCTACAAAGATATTTTATAAGTTCATAGAAATTTTAAAAAGTTAATGATGAGCAATTCAATGAAATTTATATTAACAATATCAAATGACTATTTTTAAATTCAAAAGAAACTTTAAAATATTTAAACAAGTTAGTTTTTAAGGAAAATTTTCTATTATAAGAATAAATATTTCATAGAGGACATTGGGATGTGGAAACTTTAAGGGAAATAAAAAAGATATGTAAGATTATTTCATATTTATTTAAAAAAGCTTTTTCATATTTATTTAAAAAAGCTTAAAAGTAATACATAGTAGAATACATCTTAATCTACGAGTATAAAAAGTTTCAAATTAATCTTTCTACTATAAAAATATATTTAGAAACTAGTGAACATCTTAATTAAAAAGTATTACAATTTAGCAAATAACTTTGAAAATTTAAAATTAAAGTTAAAGAGAAAATTATCTAAAAACTTATAATTATATAAATTCTAGAAGGCATCCACCTAAAGATTTGACGAAGACTTCTCTATTAACTAATTCTGACTCTATGTTGAGAAGCGCCTCTGGCTTCTCCAGTAATAAAGAATTAACTTTACTTGGAAGGAAAATGTCAAAACTACTGTCTAATTCAAGAACAATTTTTAAGCCGTATTTAGTGGATACCTTTTTTAATGAGGTTATCTTATACTGTTTATTTAGCTCCAAGTCCCGTAGTCGTTTTGTGGGCAGGTATGATGGACTTCTCGCTGCTTCATTTATGAGGTCCATGACTGAAAAAAGAAATGATAAATTATTATTTATATTTTTTTTATAGAATTACTTACTTATTTATTCTGACGTATCAGAACTTTCAGGGGTTGAATATTGCTCTCTCAAGTCTTCCACCCAGCGGTATAAAGCGCAAACTATTTCAACTGAACAATTCTGTTTCCACCCGGGACAATGATTAATGCAGGCTAGCGGTCGTATAAATCCAGGAGTTCTTATAGATGGACAACCCAAATCCTCCAAGTTTCTTATATTATCGAAATAGGGTTGCAGCCAGTGTTTTTTGTGTTCACCTTTGACCCAAATTGTTAATAACGACCCCTGCGCTTTTTCTTTCAATTTGTCGAAAGCCGTTGACAGGTATGAATACGGCACCTCTCCGTGTTCCCAATGAATTCCGTGCAGATTGGATTGTAAATATCTATTTAAAATTTTTACATTCTGGTCTAAATCACTCCAATCACAGGGTGGTTGAAATGTCGCAACGTACGGCACCGGATTTAACGCATTAGGATCTATATAAGCAATTTCTTTAAATATAAAATTGCCGTTGTTATCTTTAAAACCTTGTGTATCTACAATTAGTTCCATGATAAGTTATATACTGGAAATGTAGATAACATTATTTGAATATTATTCAAGAAAAAAAGTAGAGTTAATATAATAGTGTTAAAAGTTAGAGTGAAAGATGTGATAATAACTTATTAATTCATAATACATGCAATGTAAAAAATTAAAGTCCCTACGGAGAGATTGAAAAGTTAAAGTACAATAGCTGAGAAAATCTTAGAAAAAAAAATATGAACTCATTATATGTGAAAAAGTTAAAGTAAGAGATGTGAAAATAAATTATAAATTCATGATACGTGCTATGTAAAAAATTAAAGTCCCTAAGAAGAGACTGAAAAGTTAAAGTTCAACAGCTGAGAATATCTTAGAAAAAAATATGAATTCATTAAAGTAAGAAATTTTAAAGTAACTTATAAATTCATGATACGTGTTATGAAAAAAATTAAAGTCCCTACAAAGAGACTGAAAAGTTAAAGTTTAATAGCTGAGAATGTCTTAGAAAAAATTAATAATTTACAAATTCACGATACGTGCTATGCAAAAAATTAAAGTTCCTAAGAAGAGACTGAAAAGTTAAAGTTCAACAGCTGAGAATATCTTAGAAAAAAATATGAATTCATTAAAGTAAGAAATTTTAAAGTAACTTATAAATTCATGATACGTGTTATGAAAAAAATTAAAGTCCCTACAGAGAGACTGAAAAGTTAAAGTTCAATAGCTGAGAATGTCTTAGAAAAATGAATAACTTATAAATTCGTGATACGTGCTATGTAAAAAATTAAAGTCCCTACGAGGAGACTGAAAAGTTAAAGTACAACAGCTGAGAATATCTCAGAAAAAATATGAATTCATTAAAGAAAGTGATTTGAAAATAACTTATAAATTCATGATACGTGCTGTGAAAAAAATTAAAGTCCCTACAAAGAGACTGAAAAGTTAAAGATTAATAGCTGAGAATGTCTTAGAAAAAATTAATAATTTATAAATTCACGATACGTGCTATGCAAAAAATTAAAGTCCCTAAGAAGAGACTGAAAAGTTAAAGTTCAACAGCTGAGAATATCTTAGAAAAAAATATGAATTCATTAAAGTAAGAAATTTTAAAGTAACTTATAAATTCATGATACGTGCTGTGAAAAAATTAAAGTCCCTACAAAGAGACTGAAAAGTTAAAGTTTAATAGGTGAGAATGTCTTAGAAAAAATTAATAATTTATAAATTCACGATACGTGCTATGCAAAAAATTAAAGTTCCTAAGAAGAGACTGAAAAGTTAAAGTTCAACAGCTGAGAATATCTTAGAAAAAAATATGAATTCATTAAAGTAAGAAATTTTAAAGTAACTTATAAATTCATGATACGTGTTATGAAAAAATTAAAGTCCCTACAAAGAGACTGAAAAGTTAAAGTTTAATAGCTGAGAATGTCTTAGAAAAATTAATAATTTATAAATTCACGATACGTGCTATGTAAAAAATTAAAGTCCCTAAGAAGAGACTGAAAAGTTAAAGTTCAACAGCTGAGAATATCTTAGAAAAAAATATGAATTCATTAAAGTAAGAAATTTTAAAGTAACTTATAAATTCATGATACGTGTTATGAAAAAATTAAAGTCCCTACAGAGAGACTAAAAAGTTAAAGTTCAATAGCTGAGAATGTCTTAGAAAAATGAATAACTTATAAATTCGTGATACGTGCTATGTAAAAAATTAAAGTCCCTACGAGGAGACTGAAAAGTTAAAGTACAACAGCTGAGAATATCTCAGAAAAAATATGAATTCATTAAAGAAAGTGATTTGAAAATAACTTATAAATTCATGATACGTGCTGTGAAAAAAAATTAAAGTCCCTACAGAGAGACTGATAAGTTAAAGTTCAATAGCTGAGAATATCTTAGAAAAAGGAATAACTTTTAAATTCGTTATACGTGCTATGTAAAAAATTAAAGTCCCTACGAAGAGACTGAAAAGTTAAAGTTCAACAGCTGAGAATATCTTAGAAAAAATATGAATTCATTATACGTAAAAAGTTAAAGTATCTGAAAGTTTAAAATAGTAAGTATAAGATGCCTAAGGGACTTATAATATGAATAGTGTGAAAAAGTTTAAGTATGAGACGTGAAAATAACTTAGAATTAATTCGACAAATGAATTTACCTTTTATAACTGTAAGAAAAGTGTTGTATTAAGATTCAAGACTTTAAAACTTTTAAATTATAAGTCCTGAAAGAAGAAATTATTAAAGACCTGTAAGAATGCTATATTAAAAGTATTAGAGCTGAAATAAGAAAAAGAAACGAGTGGCTAGGACCCAGCTCGCCTAACCTTTATAGTAAGGAAATGTTTGTAAATACTTTTTATCAGCCCAAACTTAAAAGTTTCTCGGTCATGCGCAGTTCGTCACCTACCAATCTTTCCTCACTCATCTATGAATCTTTTACGTTACCACGCATCTGCATACGATCATCTATAGATCTTTCTTCTTTAATCTAAAATGAATAACTATACCGTGCAGGTGCACTGCCATCTATCAATCTTTAAACTGTCGCGCATGCGCACCTATATACCGACAGTGGATAAAAGGCTGCGCGTCAGTCCCATGAGGCTTAGTCTCCTTACCAAACGTAAGTATTTCATATAATTACTTTTTGATTTTCAGCTTATTAATATACAATCCTTACAGCTTATTGATCTATAGTTTAACTTATAATGATTCAGTTTTTCTCTTCATTATATTAATGTAACTTAAAGTTTTCGATTATAATAACTTCGTCTTTTCAACGTATTAACATATATAATTTTCAATTCTCTAATACTTTATCATTTATAGTTCTATAAAATTAAATTTTTTTTTTAATGCTTTGCTATTAGTTTATAATACTTGAACATTTTTTAGATACATCTCATTATTTCAAGTTGACAAGTGCTACTGAGCTTTGAGAGTATTTTTTCGTTACCGTCTGAAAATAGCTTGAAAGATTTTCATCTAATATACCGATAGTTGCTGCAGAAGTCTATCTTTTCACTAGTTAAGTTCAAAACGAATTGGTAAGTTAATATAAATTAATTTAAACCTTTTTTTTTTCTCAAGTTCATTATTCTTTTTCCACTTAAATTTTTTCAATATTTCACAAATATTCCTTTTCAATTAAGTGTTTATTTTATTTAAAATTTTGTATTCAAATGTATAATACTAGAACTTAGCAAACTATAATTAACTTTGATAATTATAAATGAAACAGTACATTCTATTATGTATTATTATATATTTCTACATAACAATAAAGTAAAACTATTCTGTAAAATAAAAATGAGCCAAAAATATGTAATACTTTTCGACTAAATGAAAGGGCTTCATTCAAATAACAATTGATTAAATAAAATATCATTAATATTGTTAGTTCGCGAAGCAACCGATAAAGAATTAGTTTAGAAGTAAAATTCAAGAAAATTTCGGAAAGGCAGTTTAGCGAGCCAGCACATGTGTGAACGATATCGTCCACCCGCGCGTCACTCTCGAAGCGTTCATAAAACAAAGGACCCTAAGTGCTCCATTGAAAATCTTTCCAAAATCCAAATTTTTTCTATAAAGGGCATTATATATTGAAAGCGTTGCTTTTCTCGCTACGTATAATATACAAGATTCAGTCTTTAGGAAGTGTTCACGCAAGCAACTTCGTCCGATTTGGAAAATTTTTAAAGTTAAAAATGTATAAAAGTACAGAGATCTATGTGACGGAAATCAGAAGAATCATTGTAAATAGTGTACAACATAAATGTGAGTGGGAAAAGTTAAAGGAAAAAACTATAGATCTTCCTGAAATATGTCCATTTGCAGAAGATCATAGAAAGGACCCGAGAATTGTAAGAAATCTACCAACGCTATGTTATGAAGTTTTGAATGAGTGTGAGGACTATCAGGTAAGTTTAAAAACTATTATTAGTTTCAAAATAAATTATTATTATTTTAGCGAATTGCGAAATTGTAGCTTTTATGAAAATATTGCAATTTTCTCTATCATTTTAACGTAAATTTATAATTTTTTTATTTATTTTTCAAAACTACCTAAAAATTATAGTCATAGATTTTATCGTATTTGAAAAAATTTTATGATTTGATAGATACCATAACAGTGTTTTATTATAATAATATTTTATCTTTTTATAAAGTAATGCATAATTTTTCTAATTAAATTATATTAAAAAAGTATGCTTATTTGTAGGAAGAATCACCGCAATCACCTGTAGTGTATAGTATACGCAGAAATGAAGTGGTAAGCAATATAGTATTTTTTTATGATACATATGCTATATATTTTATTATAAATATATATTTTTTATTTTCAGCTCAATTCATCACAAAACCATGTGGAAAGTAGTGAAAATGTTTTTCTAGTCCAAAACCAGGAGCAAGAAAAAACATCCAATATATTTAAAAAACTTCTTCCAATAGTTAGACCTCTACCCGAAGTAATTTCACCAATAGATCAACCCTCGGAGTCATTCAATATCATAGAAGAAATACCTTTACCACCTTCTCCGCTAAGGGAGAGCTATACGCCAGAATCGTTTACGTTTGAATTTGGTAGCTGGTCAACGCCACCGTTAGAGCCATACAGTCCACAATCATTCGATTTAAATTTATTGAATTCTCCACCGCCCGCGAAGCTAATAACAATTCCGAATCCTGCGCATAATCCTACCATAGACTATCAAGTTCGTGCAGAAATGAAAAAAATATTAAATATAGAAGAACCTAAAACGGATAGGCAAACATTAAAAAATGAAATTCTCCCTAAAAAAAAAGAGAAAAACGGATAAGCAAACATTAAAAAATGAAATTCTCCTTAAAAAAAAAAAGAGAAAAACGGATAAGCGAACATTAAAAAATGAAATTCGCGAGTTAGTTAAGTTTAATTAAGTTTATATAGTATTTTATGTATAATTTTTTTATAGTATTTCACTATTTATAGTATATAAATAATTTTTATAATATTTACACTATATTTGGCATAATCATTATTGTATTAAAACTATTAATTAATTTTGTATGATTTCAATGATCTACCTTGTCAATGTTTCAGGCATTCAATTACGCCTCTTCTCTCAATATATTTAATAAAATATATTTAATAAAATAATTACCACGCATCATTTCTTATACCCTACGGGGGCATATATGAACTCTTCGAGTAGATAGTATCCCCCTCCCCCTCCCACTCTACATTCTCACTATGTACCTCTCACTCACGCGTCCCTCACTTGTGGCCCACTGCCACGTCGTCTGCTAAGATTTTAAAAGTATTGCATAAGGCTTTATACCAATCATTTAATCTTTAATTTTATTATAATGTAAGTTAAATCTTATAAAATACTATCTAATTATAACTGCCTAATACAACTAAACTGTTTCTATATTATCAAATGCTGATCTAATATTATACAAAATCATTGATTATTTTAATTTCTCTTCACCTTTTTTTTTTTATCAATAATTATTTAAAATGATAACATAATTTTTTAATTTTCAGAATACACTTACGAAAAAAAGTCTTTTTTTAATTTGAAAAAATGGATGAAGTTAAAGATCTTTGTCAGGAACATGTGAAAATTTTTGAAGAGGTGGAAAATATTTTAATATATAAATCTATGGATTCCGAAGTTATTGAACAATGGGTAGAACAATGTGTTTTATCATTAGATAGTCTTCGGGAATTATTGAGAAAAAGAACGCTGACAACAGCTCAAAAACAATCTATTTTATACGCCATAGCAAGGATTGAGAGTATCAAAGCAAAGCTTGATGCTATAGGAAAAACTGGTTATGGAATAGTACCAGATTTAAAAACGGATGAAATCGAGCATCGAGTTCGTTGGATTGATATTGAAAGTGCTTTTAATAAAAGGGTGAGAACTAGTATAATTGCAAATCTTGTACATATAGATATATCAACCTTTTTAAAGGACGCCTCAGTATTGTTCTGCCAACAAGTGAAGAAAATTTTGAAAGATATTCGATGTGCCATGAAAATTAACACTGTACTATCTTGTTCATTCAAGAAACTTTCTTCTGATGTAAATGAAGATTCACAGGAAAGTATTGAAACGAAACATTTCAATACGCCAAACGCTGAAGTGGTTTTAGGTACATTTTTAGTGAATGGTTTGATAATCATGTTTTAAATAAACTTTTGGCTGAGGTAGAAGAATTTCAAGAAAAAGATTCTGGATGGACTTTAAATTCTATTATTAATATTCAAATTAATATGAATAAGTTCAATCCATTGCGCAGTGGTAATTCATATTTACCTTTACCACCATTTTTAGATAAAAAAATGCCTGCATTAATATTCAAAACAAAGATAATCAATGCTTTAAATGGGCAATATTATCTGCTTTGTATCCAGTAAACCGTAAAAATCATCCTAACAGGGTTAGCAATTATCTTCAGTATGAAAATAATTTAAATATGACAGGTATAGAATTCCCTGTTACGATAAAAAAAATTTTCAAGTTTGAAAAACAAAACCCTTTAATATCGGTTAATGTCTTCGGATTGCATGAGAAAAATGTGATTCCCTTTTATTTGACACATGAAAAAAAGAAAATCATGTAAATCTTCTTTTATTAGAAAAAACAATTAAGGGACAGCTGAAATCACATTACATATATATAAAAAATTTATCACGTCTAGTAGGAGGAAGTTTATCACATAGAAAAAAGAAGCGATATATATGTGATAGATGTTTAAATTTTTTCTTTAATGAAAATAATTTAAAAGAGCATGAAAGAATATGTAAGAATATTAATGATTGCAAGGTGAAACTTCCTATAAAAGGTAAAGATATCATCTATTTTAAAAATTTTAATTATAAAGAAAGATTACCATTCACAATATATGCAGATTGTGAATGTCTGTTAAAGCCTGTACTAGAAAACCAGGAAGATGAAGGTTTGGCTAATACTTTATCGTTTCAAAAACATGAAATGTTTAGTATAGGATATTATTTGAAGTGCAGTTTTGATGACTCTTTATCTGAATATAGATTTTATCGTGGGGTTAAACCAGCTATGTGGTTTGCTAGTGAATTGAAGGTAATACATGACCGTATTACTAATTTATATACAAACCCACGATCTATGCCAATTTTAACACCGATAGAAATGATTAATTATTTCAATTCAAAAATTTGTCACATTTGTAACAAATTATTAGAAAACAGTGATAAGGTAAGAGATCATTGTCATCTCTCAGGAAAATATCGCGGTCCTGCTCATGCTAACTGTAATTTGAATTATCAAGATTCAAGAACGATTCCTGTGATATTTCATAACTTAAGTGGTTATGATGCTCACTTTATAATTAATGATATATCGAATTATATGAAAGGTGATGTTGATTTACTTCCATTGACTAAGGAGAAGTATATTTCTTTTACAAAACATGTTGAGAAAAGTGATATTAAATTTCGCTTTGTAGATTCATTTAGATTTATGCCATCTTCTTTAGAAAAATTAGCTTCATATTTAAGTGAATATAAAATTGTTTCAAAGGAGTTTTCATCTTTAGAAAAAGAAAAATCAGTCTTTTAACGAAGAAAGGCGTTCTGCCTTACGAGTACCTGGATTCGTGGGAAAAGTTGGATGAAACTGAGTTACCTGAAAAAACAAAATTTTTCAGTGTGCTAAATGGTTCAACCATATCTGATGAAGATTATGAACATGCACAAAAAGTATGGAATACCTTTAGTATTCATACCCTTGGAGAATATTCAGATCTTTATATGAAGACAGATGTTTTATTATTAGCTGATGTTTTTGAAAATTTTCGTGATCAAAGTATAAACGTATATGGTTTAGATCCAGCTCATTATTATACTACTCCAGGATTTGCATGGGATGCAATGCTAAAGTATACTGGCATACAATTAAAATTATTAACTGATATAGATATGATTTTATTCATAGAAAGAGGTATAAGAGGTGGATTAAGTCAGTGCTCTCATCGCTACGCAGCTGCAAATCATAAATATATGACTGAAAATTATGATAAAAATAAAGAAAATACATATCTAATATATTTAGATGCTAATAATTTATATGGTTGGGCAATGACTCAATGTCTCCCTTATGATTCCTTTGAGTGGATAGACGACTGTGAAAATTTAGATTTTTTCATAGATGATGATGCACCTTACGGGTACATTTTAGAAGTAGATTTAGAATATCCTTCAGAAATACATGACATTCATAACGACTTACCTTTTTGTCCTGAGCAAGCAAAACCACCGGGATCAAAACAGGAAAAACTTTTGGCTACACTTTCGTATAAAACAAATTATGTTATACACTATCGATCACTTAAACAAGCTGTCAAAAATGGACTTCAGCTTGTTAAAATTCATAAAGTATTGAAATTTAAACAATCTCCATGGCTTAAGTCTTACATCAATTTAAATAGTAATATGAGGGCGTTAGCAAGAACTGATTTTGAAAAAAACTTTTTCAAATTGATGAATAATGCTGTATATGGTAAAACTATGGAGAATGTAAGAAAACGTGTTGATGTCAAGCTATCAACTAAATGGGCTGGAAGGTATGGCGTAGAAGCACAAATATCAAGTCCCCTTTTTCATAGTATTAGTATTTTTGATGAAAATTTAGTAGCTATCCAGCTTAAAAAAGTTGAAGTTTTGTTAGATAAACCAATTTACGTTGGACTTTCAGTTTTAGACATTTCTAAAACTCTGATTTATGATTTTCATTATAGTTATATGAAAAAAATGTATAAAGAAAATTGTAAGCTTTCTTTATACAGACACAGACAGCTTGATTTATGCTGTTGAATGTGATGATTTTTATGCTGATATGAAAAAAATCTCTCAAAGTTTGATACTTCAGACTATCCCAGTGAAAACATCTTTAATATGCCTCATGCAAATAAAAAAATTGTTGGTCTTATGAAAGATGAGTGTAATGGTCAGATTCTTACAGAATTCGTTGGCTTAAGAAGTAAAATGTACAGTACTCGCGTTTATGGTCAAGATCATATGAAAAAAATAAAAGGTATTAAGGTTTCAGTTGTTAAAAAAACTATAAAGTTTGATGATTTTGTAGATTGTTTGCAAAATTTATCTATTAAAAAACGACAACAGTATTCCATAAGATCCCGACTCCATAATGTAGAAACTATAAAGCAGTTAAAGATTGCCTTAAGTCCATATGATGATAAAAGATATGTTCAAGACAATAATATAGATACTTTAGCATGGGGTCATTATAAAATAAATAATAAGTGAGTATATTTTTTGTATAATAGTAATTTATATATTAATTTATAGTAAATATTCTACATATGTAATATAGAAATTTATTATTTTAGGTGTCCAATGCGTGTTAAAAAGAATGTACATTTTGATGAAAAGCTAACTGTTCATGTAATGCATGCGTGGAGGTTTGCATATCATAAGGCTCGGTGTGGAGAATGGGAACAAATTGCTCGTGACAGAGAACGTTTTAGGAGAAGAATTGATAAAGTTAATGAAATTTTGCATCCAATTCTTGTAAAAAATGTAAGGAAATAGGTATTAAATAAAAACAATTAGTTCATCTTATTTACAATTTTATTTATTCATAAATCACTTTTTTTTATCCAACTATTATGAGACTTATCAAAACCTAACCATTTTACATAAATTTTATCGCCATGTTTTTTTATAATTTTTTCTACTAAGTAAATAACAGGATATTTTGTCTTCATAAGTTCTTCTTCATAGAATCCGCCAGCGATTGGTTTATCTTGATAATCTTTCAAATGATATGTAAATGGTGATGTAGGTAATACTTTATTTATTGTAAAAATTTCTGTAGACCAGTTTGGTGTATATCCTTTCTCGAAAACAGTTTTATTTTTACTTATTCGAACTTTATCACCAAGTTTAAATTTTGCACGCCTACAAGGACGTTTAGAGGTTTTCTGATGAATGCATAAACGATTATAAACTTTATTAACTGTTGTAGAATTAACATCTGCGGGCTTCATACCAATCGTTCGGTGCTTAGTATTATTATACTGTAAAGTTAGGTCTTGCAAAATATCTATCCATTTATAACTGCCTTGTAAACTAAAGTTTTTCCACATTTTGTTTTTTAATGTACGATTAAAACGTTCACAAATTGAGGCTTTGAGTTTGCTATAGGATGAATATAGATTTATATTATATTTTAGCATTAAACTTTCAAATTCTTTATTATAAAATTCTAATTTTTTACATAGCACGTATCACGAATTTATAAGTTATTCATTTTTCTAAGACATTCTCAGCTATTGAACTTTAACTTTTCAGTCTCTCTGTAGGGACTTTAATTTTTTTCATAACACGTATCATGAATTTATAAGTTACTTTAAAATTTCTTACTTTAATGAATTCATATTTTTTTCTAAGATATTCTCAGCTGTTGAACTTTAACTTTTCAGTCTCTTTGTAGGGACTTTAATTTTTTTCATAACACGTATCATGAATTTATAAGTTACTTTAAAATTTCTTACTTTAATGAATTCATATTTTTTTCTAAGATATTCTCAGCTGTTGAACTTTAACTTTTCAGTCTCTTCTTAGGGACTTTAATTTTTTGCATAGCACGTATCGTGAATTTATAAATTATTAATTTTTTCTAAGACATTCTCAGCTATTAAACTTTAACTTTTCAGTCTCTTTGTAGGGACTTTAATTTTTTCACAGCACGTATCATGAATTTATAAGTTACTTTAAAATTTCTTACTTTAATGAATTCATATTTTTTTCTAAGATATTCTCAGCTGTTGAACTTTAACTTTTCAGTCTCTTCTTAGGAACTTTAATTTTTTGCATAGCACGTATCGTGAATTTATAAATTATTAATTTTTTCTAAGACATTCTCAGCTATTAAACTTTAACTTTTCAGTCTCTTTGTAGGGACTTTAATTTTTCACAGCACGTATCATGAATTTATAAGTTACTTTAAAATTTCTTACTTTAATGAATTCATATTTTTTCTAAGATATTCTCAGCTGTTGAACTTTAACTTTTCAGTCTCTTCTTAGGGACTTTAATTTTTACATAGCACGTATCATGAATTTATAATTTATTTTCACATCTCTTACTTTAACTTTTTCACATATAATGAGTTCATATTTTTTTCTAAGATTTTCTCAGCTATTGTACTTTAACTTTTCAATCTCTCCGTAGGGACTTTAATTTTTACATTGCATGTATTATGAATTAATAAGTTATTATCACATCTTTCACTCTAACTTTTAACACTATTATATTAACTCTACTTTTTTTCTTGAATAATATTCAAATAATGTTATCTACATTTCCAGTATATAACTTATCATGGAACTAATTGTAGATACACAAGGTTTTAAAGATAACAACGGCAATTTTATATTTAAAGAAATTGCTTATATAGATCCTAATGCGTTAAATCCGGTGCCGTACGTTGCGACATTTCAACCACCCTGTGATTGGAGTGATTTAGACCAGAATGTAAAAATTTTAAATAGATATTTACAATCCAATCTGCACGGAATTCATTGGGAACACGGAGAGGTGCCGTATTCATACCTGTCAACGGCTTTCGACAAATTGAAAGAAAAAGCGCAGGGGTCGTTATTAACAATTTGGGTCAAAGGTGAACACAAAAAACACTGGCTGCAACCCTATTTCGATAATATAAGAAACTTGGAGGATTTGGGTTGTCCATCTATAAGAACTCCTGGATTTATACGACCGCTAGCCTGCATTAATCATTGTCCCGGGTGGAAACAGAATTGTTCAGTTGAAATAGTTTGCGCTTTATACCGCTGGGTGGAAGACTTGAGAGAGCAATATTCAACCCCTGAAAGTTCTGATACGTCAGAATAAATAAGTAAGTAATTCTATAAAAAAATATAAATAATAATTTATCATTTCTTTTTTCAGTCATGGACCTCATAAATGAAGCAGCGAGAAGTCCATCATACCTGCCCACAAAACGACTACGGGACTTGGAGCTAAATAAACAGTATAAGATAACCTCATTAAAAAGGTATCCACTAAATACGGCTTAAAAATTGTTCTTGAATTAGACAGTAGTTTTGACATTTTCCTTCCAAGTAAAGTTAATTCTTTATTACTGGAGAAGCCAGAGGCGCTTCTCAACATAGAGTCAGAATTAGTTAATAGAGAAGTCTTCGTCAAATCTTTAGGTGGATGCCTTCTAGAATTTATATAATTATAAGTTTTTAGATAATTTTCTCTTTAACTTTAATTTTAAATTTTCAAAGTTATTTGCTAAATTGTAATACTTTTTAATTAAGATGTTCACTAGTTTCTAAATATATTTTTATAGTAGAAAGATTAATTTGAAACTTTTTATACTCGTAGATTAAGATGTATTCTACTATGTATTACTTTTAAGCTTTTTTAAATAAATATGAAAAAACTTTTTTAATAAATATGAAATAATCTTACATATCTTTTTTATTTTCCCTTAACGTTTCCACATCCCAATGTCCTCTATGAAATATTTATTCTTATAATAGAAAATTTTCCTTAAAAACTAACTTGTTTAAATATTTTAAAGTTTCTTTTGAATTTAAAAATAGTCATTTAATATTGTTAATATAAATTTCATTGAATTGCTCATCATTAACTTTTTAAAATTTCTATGTACTTATAAAATATCTTTGTAGAATCTTATACAATATAAAATATACTGATTGAATATACTAAGATAAAATATACTTATAAAATATAAGACTACTTATAATTAACAAATTTAAACACTATATGAATATTATAAAAATATTCTATATTCACTTACAACATAACATCACATGAGGGCCCCATGCCCCTGCAACATGACATACGTACGCATTTTATCGATGGAGTAAATGTTCAATGCGCCCTCTACCGGGCCTCTCGCATGGTGACTTTGCACCCTACCTTACCGACGGACGGTAAGTAGTGCTCGGTGGGTAAGTGGCGCGGGAGCCGCTCTGGCGCGGTAGCCGCGCTAACACTATATGAATATTATAAAAATATTCTATATTCACTTACAACATAACATCACATGAGGGCCCCATGCCCCCTGCAACATGACATACGTACGCATTTTATCGATGGAGTAAATGTTCAATGCGCCCTCTACCGGGCTTCTCGCATGGTGACTTTGCACCCTACCTTACCGACGGACGGTAAGTAGTGCTCGGTGGGTAAGTGGCGCGGGAGCCGCTCTGGCGCGGTAGCCGCGCTGGCGCGGAATATAAGACTACTTATAATTAACAAATAACACTATATGAATATTATAAAAATATTCTATATTCACTTACAACATAACATCACATGAGGGCCCCATGCCCCCTGCAACATGACATACGTATGCATTTTATCGATGGAGTAAATGTTCAATGCGCCCTCTACCGGGCCTCTCGCATGGTGACTTTGCACCCTACCTTACCGACGGACGGTAAGTAGTGCTCGGTGGGTAAGTGGCGCGGGAGCCGCTCTGGCGCGGTAGCCGCGCTAACACTATATGAATATTATAAAAATATTCTATATTCACTTACAACATAACATCACATGAGGGCCCCATGCCCCCTGCAACATGACATACGTACGCATTTTATCGATGGAGTAAATGTTCAATGCGCCCTCTACCGGGCTTCTCGCATGGTGACTTTGCACCCTACCTTACCGACGGACGGTAAGTAGTGCTCGGTGGGTAAGTGGCGCGGGAGCCGCTCTGGCGCGGTAGCCGCGCTGGCGCGGAATATAAGACTACTTATAATTAACAAATAACACTATATGAATATTATAAAAATATTCTATATTCACTTACAACATAACATCACATGAGGGCCCCATGCCCCCTGCAACATGACATACGTATGCATTTTATCGATGGAGTAAATGTTCAATGCGCCCTCTACCGGGCCTCTCGCATGGTGACTTTGCACCTACCTTACCGACGGACGGTAAGTAGTGCTCGGTGGGTAAGTGGCGCGGGAGCCGCTCTGGCGCGGTAGCCGCGCTGGCGCGGTAGCCGCGCTGCCCCTACTACTCTCATATTATTCGAACTAATAAATTCACGTATATCTCATCGTACATTAACGAAGGTCAAAAAGGACAGCAGGAGCCGAGCATATAACCTTGTTATCATCTACGAGGCCGGCGCCACGGTGGATTTATACACATACTAACCACCATTGCACATAGATGGTTCCACATACTCAACATAAAATTGCAGTAAGTATTTACATCATTAATATTATGTATATACTGAATCCATTCTTTATCATTTTCCCAATTTTGTCTTACATGATTAACAATTTGTTGTCTGATAAATTTGTGATACAATTCCGTTTGGTAAATGGCCTGGCTCATGGAACGGAATAAACAATTTCCGTCGCCAATAATTTTTTTTAATTTAAAATTTGTTATACTATACTTTTTTATACTGTTGTTTTGAAAGCGTTTTGTGTTACGTCGATTATAGATTATTGATTTGTTCAAATTAGTTTATTTTATGGCGTCCTGAGCTGCTGATTTGAAAGCGCTATGGGCTATGCCGATTATTGATTATTGATTATTGATTTGTTCAAATTTATTGATTTTAAGGCGCCCTGAGCTGCTGATTTCAAAGCGCTATGGGCTATGCCGTTTATCTATTATTGATATCTTCAAATTTATTGATTTTAAGGCGCCTTGAGCTGCTGATTTGAAAGCGCTATGGGCTATGCCGTTTATCGATTATTGATATGTTCAAATTTGTTTATTTTAAGATGCCCTGAGCTGCTGATTTGAAAGCGCTACGGGCTGTGCCGATTATTGATTATTGATTTGTTCAAATTTATTGATTTTAATGTTACGTCCGTGACGTATCTCTAAAATCAAATTAACAATGCATATTTATCGCCAGTAATTTTCTGACATACAAATGTCGTATATGCGAATATTGACAACGTTGCATTCCAACGCAAGCGGCATCAAGATGGGGCAAGACAAATTATAATCTTATATGTCTGTGACGTTATTAAATTCCAATATTCATTTTTCTTGACCCACAAAACGATGCGAGTGCGAATTTTAACAGTACAGCAATTTCGGCTACGCAACAGCCAGCGTGACGTAGCGAGCCACTGACCTTGTGAAACCAACCGCTCATCGCAACTTTGTTTAGAATCAGCACTTTTAAATGTGAAATCGAAATGATGATATTTAAATGTTTACTAAATTTGTTTAAAAAGAGGATTTTGACTCAGCGTCAAAATCATCTTTAACCCAAATTAACCGCTTAATAAATACGGCGACTCTCAATACACAAATCAGTCATCGTGAAAAGGTCGCGAACTCCGTACAACTCCAGTCGACAAAAGGAGTAGCGAATATTTTATACGGGTCAAATACCCTACATTCAATTACGAAGAGAATTTCTTATATCTATAAAATCAATAATCTATTGGTATTATATATTGTTTAAGAAAGTTAATAAGTTGTAAATCGCATAGTCTTATTTATAAAACTTATATCATTCAATAAATAGTGCATCTAACTAATCAGCTGTTTATTATTTACGAGAGCCTACGCCCAGAATAAAGGTAATATAAACCATATATCAATTGAATATAATTCAAATATAATTTGAAGATAAACCATACAAATTTCAATACACATATAAGAGTAGATTCCTCGACACTCAAGACTTAACAGTGGTTCCGGTACCGATCGAACAATCGTTCTCTAGACTATTTCAAATCAAAGAATAAAAATAACTTTTCTCCGGAACTTAACAGTGGTTCCGGTACCGATCGAAAAATCGTTCACTAGAATATTTCAAATTAAAGAATAAAAATAACTTTTCTCCGGAACTTAACAGTGGTTCCGGTACCGATCGAACAATCGTTCACTAGACTATTTAAAATAAAAGAAATAAAATAACTATTTTTCGGAACGTCACATTGGCTCCGGTACACAGTCGAACGAAAGTTCATTAGGTCAGCTAAATCAAACTTTAAACGTTTTAAAGTAGATCAAATAAGCTCTTGAAAGACGAGGGAAAGATTCTTATATAAACTAACATAAAATAAGTCCGAGCTTCACATTTTGCAGTAAGTAGTGGGGGCCATTCATTATAGCATGAATTACCAAAACTACCAAAGATAAATGCGTACGGCTCCTCGAGTTATTAACAAAATATCTAACAAATGATAAATACAAGAAAGGAGAATAATTTTCTACAAAACAAATGACATTTTATACATTACACAAAATACAAATACAGTCTAACACAGATTAGAGAATTGAAATCGTAATACATATTACAATACAAATAAAAATATTACAATCGAAAAAAAAAATAGGACACTACAAGGAGTAATAAAACAAGAAAGTAAGAAAACAATTATTAACCACAATTATGTAACAAATTATAATTGCAATAGCAAGTGACAAAATAAAATTACATAGTGAAGTCAAAATATATTATTTACGCGAAAAATAATAGCGAGCAAATGCCAAATAAGAAAAAGAAAAAAAAATCAATAATAAAAGATTTAAAAGAGAAAATAACGAAACAAAAAGAAAATATTACAATATATAAACAAAATATTATAATAACAAATTATAATTACAAAAAAATTAAGAATAGTCACCAAATAAATAACATTAAAATACTAAGTAAATGGAAAAAAAATCCATAGAGATATAAAAGTGACAAATAAATAAATAAACTATATTATCAAATAAGTAATTGCCAACGGAAATATACATTACAATACAAACGAGAATATTACAAAGGAAAAAAATATAATACGATATTACAAAGAGAAATATAATAAAATAAGAAAATAATATATAAATATAAAAGATAAATAACAATCACATAAAAGAAAAAGATAAAGAAGAGAAAACTCTAAACTATAAAAGAATAATAAATGAATTACAAAACAAGTAGTTCAAATAGAACAAACTATAAATATGTTAAGAAACAATCAAACCAGTATTTCTTTTTGGGAAATTTCAATACCATCCGAAATAGTTCTTTGTCAAATTTGTAAAAATCAAGGTCATGAAGCTTTACTTTGCCCATATACAAGATGTATTTATTGCAAAGATGGAAACCACATATCACACTACTGCGATTCAGTCAACAATAAAATGAAACTTGAATGTAATATGTGTAATAAACAGGGACACACTATAAACGTATGTAAATTCAATAAAAGTAATTTAACTCATTGCCAGTATTGTCAAAACATAGGATATACAGTTATGCAATGTTCTCTTAGAATCAAATTAGAACATGGTTGTTATCGATGCGTAATCATGGATCACTCAGCCAAAACCTGCTTATCGCCTTACTGCAGAGCTACGGAAAAAATAATTTCATGTGAAATTTGCTCAGGAAAAGATCACGATGCATCGAATTGTGAAGAGGCGAAATAGTACATTTCGACACGGGTGGGGAAGTCGATTATTTAGCTGGTGTGACTTTTTGCACGAGCGAAGCGAATGCGAAAAAGTCACACCACCTAAATAATCGACTTACGCACTAGTTTCGAACGGTATTTTATACCACGAGCGCCGAAAAATCATATCAAAGTTGTGATTTTGAGGTTAGAGTGGTATAAACTTTATTTTTAAAGGTTTTTAAAGATTTGGGTAAAATTGAATAATGTGAGTCACTCAAACAATATCCGAATAATAATACTGTTGAATCGCATAATAATATAATAAAAGAATCAATTAACGATTACAAAATACAGAAAAATAAAATTATTGCAACTAATATTGAAATATACAATGAAAATAAACTAATTACGGAAAATAAACAGGAAATTAATATCATAAAGGAATCTAAAATAATTAATAATGATGAAGAAATCAATTTAATTGTCGAACCTCTTATAAAAATGAATGAAATCACTGCTGAACTAAAAGTTAATAATATAATTATAAAAAATCATGAAAATACTAATGAAATTAATTTTATAGACTTGAACGAAATTTGTAAAAATAATCGTGAAATTGAAAATATTATGGAAACAAATTTAAGTGATTTTATTAAATCTACTGTAAAAGATTATGAGACTAATAATAAAATGAATTTCAATGAATCTAATATGGAAACTTGTGAGGATGATGATGAAATTAACTTAATTGAATGTGATATAAATAACCAAAAGAATGAAAATTCAAATGAGAATAATGAAAAAAATAATAATTCATTGGAAACAGTAACTTTTTATGATGATCTTAAGGACATTTTATTCGAAATTTCTGGTTTAGCCGAGTCATCTGATTCCGAATATGTTCAAATTAAAACTAAATTTGAACAAAAGCCATTTGAAAATCTGTTAAAAGAGAATGTAGGATTAATATATTCCGAAGATTCTTTATTAAATGATACAAAAAATGTGAATAACTTATTAAATAATAATAAGGTAGTTTTTGAAAATGAAAATCAATCAAAATATATGTTTGAAAATCAAGAACTTCAAAAACATCTAGAAAAGAAGAGTCAACTTAAAGAAAGCTTGGATAATCAAGATCATAACGTAATAATCAATCTAAATACAAATCCTAATAAAGTACACCAATTGCAGTTAGTTTTTAACTATCCTATCAAAGTAAAATCTAATAAAAACGTCAGAAAACTAAAATGGATATCTAATTATAAAGAATATTTTAATGAATTTGTAAAAAATACAAAATTAAAATTGAAATCTAAAGATTGCTACAATAAATTCAAAATCATGAAAATTTTCAAAAGAGGGGACAAAACATGGCCAATTAAAAAACCAAATATGAACAAGTTGAAAGGGATCAACACAAGAATTCGCAATGCTATTGGAACAAAATAATATCAACAAGCTAAGATAATAACAAATAATAATACAACATTTTTGTTTTAGGATATGGACAGCATACTCAAAATTTATTATAACCTCTACTAATTTTTCAAAATTTTTAATACAGCAACAGGGAATAGCATCATTGCATAAATAGCATCATTGCAGCCTAATTTTTCATATGAAGCAAAATCATCCTACTTTTTGGTCAACTAGTATATAAACCTAAGGTGATCTAGGTTTTATCAAATATACAATTTAAAATTAGAATCACTTATCATTCATTGTTCGCATCAACTTATCAGTATTTTGTGAAAAGCAACTATATTCCCTAAGTAAGATAATAATTTTAGAAAGACGTGATCGAAATAAGATAAGTTTAAATAAGGAAATTGTAAGAATATTTTCATACATGATAAATTTTAGAAATAATACTACAACTAATAATAATATCGTTTATAATTTGAAATATATAGAACAACAAACAAAATAATTATAATTACATATTGAAATATCTCAATTTTCGTTCTGCAATAATGAAACAAGCAAAAATTTTATTTGTAAAAATGATGTGTTATTAAATAATAAAAAAATTATTTAACAGAAATTTTAGTCACAAAGTAGAAGAATTTTAGAGGGATCAATTTAATAACTTATAATTTTATAAGAAAATATAGAACTAATCCAAAAGGAAAATATATAAAAACATTCCCAAACCTTTTCACATAAGATAAAAAAAAAAAATAATTTGACTATAATTTTATGCAAAATTAAACTGTATTTGCCTAAAAAACAAAACAATTGTTCGCACTCATAAAATTTTTTAAAGAGTTTAAGAACAGGAAAAATTGTCTAGGTAGCTATGTTCACATTGCTAAGATTAAATAGAATATATGTATTGGAAGTGATCAGTTCAGACATATCTTAACATGATCATCCTATAAGATACACTATTCTGCATCGAATTGAGTATGTAAAATATTTTTCTACTCTAACAGATTGCGTATTCTTTAAAGCAAACACGTGAATGCTACCTATGCCAGAAAAAGATTAAGTTCTAAAATGAACTTTTGATATGGCTGAAAATTTTCAAACGAAGGTAAAATACAATGTTGCATAAAAGCTATAACAAGTCAAAATTTATCAAAATCATTTCGAGTTATTTCCATTCCTTTTTTACGGAACAAAAAAAACCACACTAATTGTATTTTTCTTTTGGAAATAATTATAATATGATTGTTAAAATAATTCTGTTATAATAATATCAAAATCCCTTTAATATTATTCTACTTAAAGAAAGAAAAAAATATATCTTTTGCCAAATATCTCAGCAGGGAGGGAAGTAAATGATCACTTGAATCTTTCCATATATAATTCTCCTCATCTTTTAATTCCTACAAAATTATTTAATATACACGTTATTTCTAAATTTTGTTAATCAATGACTTTATTTTATGTAAAAACAGGAAAACAAAAATTATTACTAATTACCGATAACAAAATAATTAAATTATCGAAATGCTATGTAAAATTAAGATATACATGTTTATATGAATTCTTCGAAATTTGAATGCTAGAAAAGTCGGTATTCAACGTGAGATACAAAGTCAAACGGTAGGTTAAGTGTAGGCTAGTTTTAGGAAGGAAAATAATTAATTTATTTTATAGAAACATATAGACGATACGAAATTTTATTTAAAATTATTAAATACTTATTATTATTTATATTTGAATCTTATTATTGTTTTTATTATGAATCTTTTGTAACGAAAAAATCAGCGTCAGTCATTTTCTCGAATGTAGAAACTATGTATATTCGCATTTTGTGCACATAACACCGCAATGAAGCGAGTAATCGAAAAGTATACGTGCAGCAGTTTTTGTGAATTCAGCACTTCCAAATGCCGCAATTCGAATTACTTACAGCCTGCGCCTACGTAATTTCTGTCATAAAAAACCGAGACACCCAATATAATTAACAAACGTCAATTAATTTTTGTAAACGGAAATCTCTGTTGCTTAATAATACACTTATTGAATTTCTACGATATTCAACAGTCTAAGGAGGGAGGTGTTACGTCGTGAGACGCATTACGGAATTTAGAATACTATTTAAATTTTAATGTTATCAGATATTTCCTGACCACATCGACGAGAAGGCAATTTTATAAGATGCAGCATTTCGTTCAGGTGACATCCTGACGTAACGAGTCACCGGCCTCAAGAAAAACAACGTATTATATTTTCTTCAAAATCAGCATTTTTTCAATACTATACTGCCGAAATTTATACCGAAATTTTTGCATTTTATTTATAATTTATTGTAAAAGAATTTCCTTAGAATATTCATACGATAGCACAACTATTATATTAAATAGAAACAGAATCCAAAAATTACGATTATTACAAATTTTTATATTGTACAAGTTATTATTATGTTTAAGCGATAATTTAAGATAAATTATTATTTTAGTGTTCCTCATAAATCAAATTCTAAAATCAGTGATACAATTTTATATTCTGGTGTTATGAAGGAAATTAGTGAATTTATTATTCGAAATCTTACTATCATTTTATTATTATTGAAAATTCTGTAACAGAAAATCACTGATGTTTAAAATATTTTAATATCTGTTGAATCTCTACGATATTCAACAGTCTAAGGGGGGAGGTGTTACGTCCTTGACGTATCTCTAAAATCAAATTAACAATGCATATTTATCGCCAGTAATTTTCTGACATACAAATGTCGTATATGCGAATATTGACAACGTTGCATTCCAACGCAAGCGGCATCAAGATGGGGCAAGACAAATTATAATCTTATATGTCTGTGACGTTATTAAATTCCAATATTCATTTTTCTTGACCCACAAAACGATGCGAGTGCGAATTTTAACAGTACAGCAATTTCGGCTACGCAATAGCCAGCGTGACGTAGCGAGCCACTGACCTTATGAAACCAACCGCTCATCGCAACTTTGTTTAGAATCAGCACTTTTAAATGTGAAATCGAAATGATGATATTTAAATGTTTACTAAATTTGTTTAAAAAGAGGATTTTGACTCAGCGTCAAAATCATCTTTAACCCAAATTAACCGCTTAATAAATACGGCGACTCTCAATACACAAATCAGTCATCGTGAAAAGGTCGCGAACTCCGTACAACTCCAGTCGACAAAAGGAGTAGCGAATATTTTATACGGCTCAAATACCCTACATTCAATTACGAAGAGAATTTCTTATATCTATAAAATCAATAATCTATCGGTATTATATATTGTTTAAGAAAGTTAATAAGTTGTAAATCGCATAGTCTTATTTATAAAACTTATATCATTCAATAAATAGTGCATCTAACTAATCAGCTGTTTATTATTTACGAGAGCCTACGCCCAGAATAAAGGTAATATAAACCATATATCAATTGAATATAATTCAAATATAATTTGAAGATAAACCATACAAATTTCAATACACATATAAGAGTAGATTCCTCGACACTCAAGACTTAACATTAAGGCGCCTTGAGCTGCTGATTTGAAAGCGCTATAGGCTATGCCGTTTATGAATTATTGATATGTTCAAATTTGTTGATTTTAAGGCGTCCTGAGCTGCTGATTTGAAAGCGCTATAGGCTATGCCGATTATCGATTATTGATTTATTTAAATTTGTTAATTTTAAGGCGCCTTGAGATGTTGATTTGAAAGTGCTATAGGCTTCGCTGATTAATCGATTATTTATTTTTTAAAAGTTGTTAGGAAATAATAAAAAAAAGTAAATTAATAAAATATATCTTACCAATTTATAGGTAATATCTTGTGTATTCGATGCTATTTATAAGTATGAAAGCAATCGTTAGCTGTAAAGTAATTTTCTTGTGGTAATTAAATAAGTTTTTCTTTAAAAAAAATTAACCTTAAGACCGATATAGTTTTCTATTAGTATCATTTGTAATTAATTACATGCCTTATATCGACAGAGTTCTTTGCTTTACCGACCACAATGTTTTTAATTAAATATTAATTGTTAAAAGCTTTTTCTTGAATTCTAAGTGTTAGTACACGAAGGTAAACTGATTCCCTAATTCCTGGTAAAAATTCAGATAAATCTTCAAAAATAAATACGAAATTAGAAAAATCGTAACGTCGCATATTACTATATTAATTTCTAAATATAATATGATTTTTCAAATTTCGTTTTTATTTTTTAATAGCTTGATCTGAAATTGGACCATAAATTAGGGAATAAGTTTAGCCTTGTGTGTCAACTTTTAGAATTTAAGAAAAAGCTTTTAACAATTAATATTTAATTAAAGGCATGGTGATCGGTACGGCAGAGAATTTTGCTGGTATAAGACATATCCTTAAGTTTTAATGATTGTATACAGTATTTTAGACTATTCATTAATTTTTTTTTCTTTAATAATAAGGGAAATATAGTTAAATGAATACTATAATTATAATTGCAAAAATGGCGGAAATCATTTGTAAGAATTGTGAATGATATTTTATGTAACAGTATTTTTATATGGTATATTCGTATTTTTTTTACATTGTTTTGAGTGTAAAAAAAGTGTAATTTCCAGAACTTGTTTATGGAAATAGTACTCTTCAATGGTAGTGCGAATTATAAAAAAAAATGATTATTTCATGTGTTTGAGTTTACCCCTATAGCACTGAATATTTGAGGAATATTTCCTCAATATTCATTTGCCATTTTCGCAATTTTCGCTAATATTCCCTCAACGTTAATGAACATGAAAGAAACCCTTAGGGAATATTCCTGCAAACCATGATGACCGTTTTTCCATTCCTTTTCTAAAATGATCAGGTAGGCTACCTATTATTGTAATATTGCAGGAATATTCGTACAAGGTTAATTAATACTAGCCGAATATATAATTAAGTTTCACCAATTTTTCCTCGATTAAGCAGTATTGCAGCAATATTCGTACAAGATTCATCGACACGAGAGGAGCATTCAATATATTCCCCTATAACACTTAATATTGGAGCAATATTGCTTCAATGTTGCTGCGACATATTCGCCATATTCGCTAATATTCCCTTAACGTATACAGGTAACGTTAGTATTTAAGTTGTTTATTTCACATAGATAAGGCGTAAAATTTTGAGTCCTGATCCCCCATTGCAAACGGGATACAAAAAACAAAGCAAGCCTTGTAAATCGGACTCTTCGTAAAGAGTCATTTGATCGGTTGAATTTCACGGCTTATATACTCTTGGCCATTCAGTGTATCTACAGAAAGCGCTATCGGCGCTCCGCATAGCGGTGATAAAGGAAAACTTGTGATGGACGGCTCTCGATATGCAAGCTTCGGCTATTTATTCGCCATGCGGCGTACCGGTAGCGCTTTCTGTGGTTACTTTGGATGGCCGAGAGTATATAAGCCGTATAATTCAACCGTTCAAATGACTCTTTTTATTTTGTAATTCTTATTTTGTAAAAATATTAAAAACCCTGCAGGCATTGCGTAGCATGCGAGTCTTCGAGTGTCCGAAATAGGCTAATATTTACCAAGAAGCTAGCAATTTTTTTACAGTTAATTTTATGGCTATAAAAAAGCGAACATTATTTGTGTTTCATAATTATGTATCAATCCTAAATAAATTCTTGTAAATTAATCATGTTGATATAGCTCTATTTATATAATATTATTTTGGAAAAGGTTTTTTTATAAAATGTTTTCGTAAAAATTATTTTATAGAATGTTATCTACAAAAAAGAAAAAGAGAAAATTGGGCAAATGCAATTTTATTTTATAACATGATGTTGCATATAACGTTATTTGACTTATGTGTGTTATTTTAATTGAAAATTATGTGTAATGTTTATTTTAAGATTGCCTTGCAAATAATGTTATTTTAAAAATCAATTGCATATAATTTTATTTTAGAAACGTGTTTAATAAAATGTTATTTCGGTTGTGATATGATTATGCTAATAAATAATTATTTATATATTTTTTGTTTACAAATAAAAAAGTATTCATCTACGAATGACGAGAATAATGAATTGTTGTATGTATAGTAGCTTAAATTAGAAATTTTTTTTAAATCTTACCTTATTGCAATAATATATATTATAAATAAAAAAATCAAATTCGAGGTTGTATCAAATATCTATTCTTGTGTTGTTTTATCTAGGAAGTCATTACATTCTATAGATTTTCGACAAATTTTTTAGATTTTCATTATGAATTGTAAAGAAGATATTCTAAATGGAAAAGGTTGGTAACCCTATACTTGAAGCCGTTCAACTCGTTTCGCTGTTCACTGTTCCACATGTTCCTCCTATTACGTTTGAAAATCATAACAAAGCGATAGGTTAAGTTTTTAGTCAATCGTTATTCAGTTGTCGGTTTCTTTCTTCTTTAATTTATTTACAGTGGTAAGTTAATCAAATTAGTATCAAATTAGTACTTTGACAATTTTAATTTTAATTGATTTTTTATTTATTGTTTTTGCATCTTCAAGTAATATTTTTGCTTGATTGGAGAAGTTTTAATAAATATTCAGCAATAGTTATATTTTACATAAATTGCTGTTTTCTTGTATTATGCATTGGATGGTTATCACAATTTTCATTTGGAAATAGAGAAGTGATTGTTTGTGAGAAAGACAATATACTAAGAATGAGTGAACTAAGGTATACATCAGAATATTTTACATTTTTTTGTTTATATAATTTATGAAATTATAAAAATTTTAAAATGTTTTCAGTGGTGAAAATCTTTCTTGTTAAATATGTATATAACCAGATACTATCAGTTTTAAGACAGTCATAATTAGTGAGGGTGTATGAACAAAGAAAAAAACTTTGATTTGAGACGACTATTGATGGGCAGTGAATGACAAATTGATTATTTGTTGAATTTCATGGACAGAGAGCCAGCCTTCTTTTTGGGTGCTGTAAAATGTCCACCTCTTTTGCCTTCTATGAGAGATGCAATAACGCAGACAATTGTACAAACTTGTGGTAAAAACCAGATACTATCAGTTTTAAGATAGTCATAATTAGTGAGGGTGTATGAACAAAGAAGAAGTTTTGATCTGAGACGACCATTGACGGGCAGTGAAAGACTAATTGATCATTTGTTGAATTTCATGGACAGAGAGCCGCCTTTTTTGGGTGCTGTAAAATGTCTACCTCTTTTGCCTTCTATGAGAGATGCAATAACGCAGACAACTGTACAAACTTGCGGTAAAAACCACATACTATCAGTTTTAAGACAGTCATAATTAGTGAGGGTGTATGAACAAAAAAGAAACTTTGATCTAAGACGACTATTGACGGGCAGTGAAAGACTAATTATTGATCTTTTGTTGATTATTGATCATTTGTCTCTTATTGATCATTTGTTGAATTTCATGGACAGAGAGCCAGCCTTCTTTTTGGATGCTGTAAAATGTCTACCTCTTTTACCTTCTATGAGAGATGCAATAACGCAGACAATTGTACAAACTTGCGGTAAAATAAAGGTATCTACAGAGAAATTTATAATATGCTTAAGTCAAATATTGAGGTATTATCAATAATTATATTTTCTTTCAGAATTTAGTCTTTGCAATACTCTTAGCTAATAACCAATTAATAACATTAGTTAGGATGAAGAAATTTTTTTATTCATCCAGCTGATCTCTATTTAATTCTAAATTTAGATGTTCTGTAGATAGAATCATTTAAAACTGTTGAAAGCTGGACATCTATTTGTTTGCCAAAATTTGATTCTAATGGATTTATGCATGGACATGTCTCTTATTTAGCAGAAGATTGTCAAGCTTATTTGTTACTACTTACAGTTGATAGAGATGTATTTTTCACATTTTTTGAAGCTAAACAGGTAAGATTTCAGGTAATTATTCAATTTAAAAGTTTTTTTGGTATGTTTTATCTGTAATTATTAACAAAATCTTTAGAAAATTGTGGAAAAATTACGGCAAACAAACTGCTTAGAAGCAATAAATGAATCTATGAATAAAGCCTCTATAACAACCGCTGAAATTGGATTGCCTGAAATGAGGTATGTTTTATACAAATGCAAAAGTACTGCCCAGTTTTGGAGTCCAGGTTTTCAACCTCCATACACAATAGACGAAGAAATTCAAAGGTAATCTAAGAATAAGTTTTTGGAATTTTTCTCAATTTTATACAATGCATTTCTATTATAAGTTACTTGGATGCTATCAATGCTTGCACCACAGACTGCATTCACCCAGCCGATCACTAAAATTAATTTTTAAACAATTAGACAAGGAGACCGTGTTAGTATGGCAAATCAAATATGTGTTTTTATATTATTTAAATTTTTTTTTTATAATTCACAGGTAACATCTGGATTTGAATTATATGTAATTTTTGAACCTTTGGTAACAAAAATAGATGCTATCAATGCAATAGGTAAATTATTAAAGTGGATAAAGAAAGAAGAAGAAAGATTATTTTTTATCTTGAATTCACCTACTTTTTAAGCCAGGAATCATGTGATTTAATTCATTCATATTAAGAATAAATATTTTTTTAATCATTTGATACAGTGAAGAAGAAAAATAGTAGATTTTTTCCAACTATACAATATGTTCTTTTATTTTGGAATATAAACAATATAAAGAACATATTTTATTAAAATTGAGATGATGACTGCATTTCTTTACAGTACATATTGTTCTTTAGAAACGTTATTCTAATGTTATTGTGAATGATTGTAGAAACATATTGTACAAATTGTAATATGTAAAAGAGTATAAGGATGAGTTTTTTGAGATTCGATTTGTGATTTGAACTACTATGTGGTCATTATTACATTGTAAATAACTATAATAGTAGGAGAAAGATGTATGTGTAATTATTAAATAATAATTAATTACCTTTTTTTATGTACATTATTATTTTATAAAAAGTTCTGTTCCATTCATATATCAGCCAAATGATAAACATGTAAAATACGAGTAGGATTTTATAAAACATTTGATTTTTATACAAAAGTTATATTTCTTTTACAATTTTCTCCGGTTTTGAATATTGGAATATTTTGCACTTAATTTAATGTCGCGGCTATCACGCGATTATTAAATAGTAATAATAAGTGAAAATGGGATTATCTATGTAATAATAATAATTATAGGTCTTGTTTTCTAAGAATTGATTGAATATGAAAATTTTGAATAAATTTTATTATTGTTATGATTGGAACAGATACTTTCGAATTAGAGGGTCTACTGTATTAAAACATATCATTATGTATTTCGTAGACTTCCCATAGTGAGTCTTGCCTATTCAATAGTGTTCTAGTAAACTGTAAGGTTGACAGAGTCAGCTAGAACATTGCATTTTTTAAACATTGAAAATGACTATATTACAAAATCTATAGTATATTAAAAATATTACTTATGTCGACTGCAATTTACTATCAACTGATAAGAATTTTTGAATGAGCTTTCGAATGTTTTATGGATTTTTTCGATCTTATTTACAGATATTATATTTAATATTTGTGTCTAATCGTATTCTGTTAAATAATAAACGATAAATAAAAAGCGAAAATTGACTATATTAAGTATTACTGAGGCTTTAAAAAATCATGTTTAAACGTTTAGATGATACAGAAATAATTGTATATGAAAATGTTAAATGGAAAAAAAGGTTTGTTTTATATTATAATCTACAATTTTTATATTTTTACATTAACATATTTACGTTAAGTTAAATCCTGAGACGTTATAGCCGAAAATCTTTCATCATGTTGAACATTTCATGTATATTTAGGCGTTTCAAATCGTTTTTATAGGTTTAACTCGTTACGTATTTATTTTACATGAAAATGTTAAATGGGAAAAAGTTTTGTTTTATTATCATCTACAACTTTTACGTTTAACATTTTTGTGTAAAATGAAATCCAGTCAAGTTCTAGCCGAAAATCGTCCATTTTATGTATATTTTGGCGTTTAAAATCGTTTTTATAAGTCTAACTCGTCAGGAGTTGATTTTACATGAAAATGTTAAATGGGAAAAAGTTTTGTTTTATTATAATCTACCACTTTTGTATTTGATATTTTTGTGTAAAATCAAATCCTGTCAAATTATTGTAAAAAATCTTCCATTTTTGACCTTTTTTGCAGTTTTTCGCAGTTATCTTGGTAAATATTGCTCTTAGAGAAAAGTCTTCAACAGAAAAAATGTGTATTTTAATTAGGTTTAGCAGATAGACCTGTAGATATTAGGTTAAAATTAATTTTTCTAGACATTAGGTTTAAAAATCGATTTTTTGAGATATTTCTTTGTGCTCGCATTTGAACAATTTTTCATCCATTCTTTCTGGTTAAGGGACCAGCACTTAGGTATAATTAGAGGAGTAGTTTCCCGCGATCCCGATGGAATCGGTTGAAAATTCATTGAGATAATCGATAAACTTGATTACATACGGACGTACAGACATACATACATCACAGAAAACGCTTCAAATACACTCATTATGGCTGGAAACGGCTTTTCACATATTAAATTCTTAGTTTTTAAAGTGACACAATTTTCGCTATGGTGAAATTATGAGGCTCTCCCGAGTACCGGTCGTGCCTAAACATGAGACCTGTCGGGTCAAAATCGACCGAGTAGAAGCTGAGATCCAGGCGTGTACACACACACACACACACACACACACACACACACACACACACACACAAACAAACACACACACACACACACACACATACAGTCATTTTTCAAAAACCATGTATTTTGATTCCTAACACCTCGGAACACAATTATAACATGTTTTTAAAACAACTAAAAAATTTACTATCACAAAGCTTCCTCTAGGAAGAAGCAAAAGTAAAAGAAATGGCATGTATACACGGTGACCCATTTTAATCGCCGCACCCGGATTTCTCGGAACCTAAGCCAGATAGAGAAAAACGGTTCAGACAAAAGTTATAGGGGACAAAGGGGGCCACATAATGGCGCTAGCGCCTTTGACCTTGAACTTGACTTTTGAGGTTATTTCAAGGTCAAAGTGGTTTCTTCATATGGAAACACCTAGTTTTGACCCCGGATTCGGAAAGAGCAAGAAATTTTACGTTCAAAGTCATATTGAGAAATTTTTTCCGAGGTCATTTCAAGGTCAAATCTAGGTCAAAGTCAGAAAGGTCCGTTTAAAATCTTTTTTTCCATGAACCGCAGGCTAAGCTGGTTCAAATTGATCGTAGGCTTAATAGAGGAACCCACACACCCAAAACTTACACATCCTAGTAAACAAAACTCAAACTCGCACATCCTAACCCCATACACTTCATGCCTTCACATGCTGGACTGTTACACCCCGGTCCCACAACCATACCCCACACGCTCCAGTCCCACACATCCCTACCCCACGCATGCTAATCCCCAAACCCACACATCCTGAACCCTGAAAAATTTTTCTCAAGGGCAAAATGATTTTTTAACGGAAACTTTAAGATCGTTGAAGCTTCTGTTATAAATGTATTAACCTTACTTTTTGCGCTACCCAGAAACAAGAACGTGGACGTAGTAAGGATTGTTTCCTTTGGGGTGCTTAATTAAAGTGAATCCCCTTGTCTCTCACTGGTCGGGGTGCTTGATTACAGTGAGTCCCCTTGCCTCTCACTGTTCGGGGTCATGGCAGTGCATGCTCGACGAATCCTCTCCTGCATATCTGCTCTTGTAGTGGGTTGTTGCTCAAAAACAGCATTTTTTAAATACCCCCATAAATCGAAATCTGGTGATGTAGGATCGGGTGAGTAAGCAGGCCAGTTAACCGGACCTCCTCGACCAATCCATCTGTTACCATAGTGCTCATTCAAAAAAGCCCTTACAGTTCGAGCGAAATGTGGTGCTGCGCCGTCCTGCTGGAGCCACATTCTTCGTCGCGTTTCTAAATCAACATCTTCCATCAATCCAGGTAGTTCATCTCTTATTAGCGTCAAATAGGTATGTTGATTTAAATTTGCTTCAAAAAAATAAGGGCTAATTAAATATCCATTGAAAATCCCGCACCATACCATAATATTCCAACGTCTTTGATGGTTTACATTTCTGACCCAATGAGGATTCACATCAGACCAATAATGGCAATTATGTCTATTCAATTCCCCATCACTTTGAAATTATGCCTCATCAGAAAGAAGAACAAAGTTAGAAAAGTCGGGATCATTTTCTATCATTTGTAAAGCCCATTGGCAAAACACAATACGCTGTTGGAAATGCTGAAACTGTAGCTCTTGAACCAAAGTAATATGATATGCGTGATGTGAAAACATTTTTATAATTCTTAAAAAAGTATTTCTTGGAATACCAATTTCCCTTTCGACTCGACAAGCGCTAATGTGTGGGTCAAGATGAATTATTGCAAGGATAGTTACAACACGATTATCATTTTCATCATACCCATGGCGCCTACGTTTGCGAACCATGTGTCCACCACGAGCTCTTTGAGTTAAACGTCTGATAGCTCTATCGTCAGGATGTCGTCTGTCAGGATAGCGTTCAGCATAAAGTCTTGCCGCACCACGATAATTATTTTGGCTTGCTCCTAAAACCAAAATCATATCAACGATCTCGTTGGGCGCATAGTCAGCCATTTCAGAGCCAGCTATTAATTACTATTAAATTTAAATAGTAAAATGGTATCAAAAATATTAATAATTATAAGGCTGGCCCGTATACGGTCGCGCCTAAAAAGGAAAAACGTTGGAAAATTACAGTAACTTTAATTAGCTAACTGTAATCGCGATAATTACTTCGTTTGTCACTTTTTCAATTTTAAATTTGAAAATAAAATAATCGTTAAAACATTAAAGGTATTCAATTCAATAAAGCATTTTTTTTATTTTAATTGCAAATAAAACTAAAACTTCCTTTTATTTTTGTGTTCTATGTAAATAATGTGAATTAGTAGCGTTCGAATTTCAGAAATACTAATTTTGATAATGTAATCATTAAAAACACATCTGCGAACAAAATAGGTTCCGTCAATGGTTCTTTTAAATTTATTTTTCAGGTTCTAGCAGGATAGTGGAGCACCACATTTCACGCTCATAATAACAGCATTTTTTAATAAATACTTTAGTATTAGATGGATTGGTTGAGGAGGTCCGGTAAAATGGTTTGCTTCTTCATCCCACACTTCAACATCAGACTTTTGTTTATGGGGGTATTTGAAAAATGCTATTTTTGAGCAACAACCCACTACAAGAGTAGATATGCAGGATAGGATTCGTCGACCATGCGCTGCCATTTCGAGACAAACTTTTCAGAACACAGTTCGCCATTTTCAAAGGTACTTGACTATGTGTCTTGAAGCAAATGGTCGTAATTTCGAACACTTGCTTCGAGGTTAAATAAAAACTTATTTACATTAGTGAAAGGCGATGGGACTCACTATAATCAAGCACCCCGAACAGTGAGAGGCAAGGGGACTCACTTTAATCAAGCACCCCGAACAGTGAGAGGCAAGGGAACCCACTTTAATTAAACACCCCAAAGGAAACAATCCTTACTACGTACACGTCGTTGTTTCTGGGTAGCGCAAAAAGTAAGGTTAATACATTTATAACAGAAGCTTCAACGATCTTAAAGTTTCCGTTAAAAAATCATTTTGCCCTTAAGAACAATTTTCCAAGGTTCAGGATGTGTGGGTTTGGGGTGTATGGGATTAGCATGCGTGGGGTAGGGATGTGTGGGACTGAGGGGTGTGGGGTATGGTTGTGGGACTGGGCTGTAACAGTTGAGCATGTGAGGGCATGAAGTGTATGGGGTTAGAATGTGCTAGTTTGGGTTTTGTTTACTAGGATGTGTAAGTTTTGTGTTCCTCTATTAAGCCTATGATCAATTTGAACCAGCTTAGCCTGTGGTTTATGGAAAAAAACGATTTTAAACGGACTTTTCTGAGTTTGACCTAGATTTGGCCTTGAAATGACCTTGGAAAAAATTTCTCTATATGATTTTCAATTCAAGCACCCCGAACCCCCGAACAGTGAGAGGCAAGGGAACCCACTTTAATTAAACACCCCAAAGGAAACAATCCTTACTACGTCCACGTCGTTGTTTCTGGGTAGCGCAAAAAGTAAGGTTAATACATTTATATCAGAAGCTTCAACGATCTTTTCGTTTCCGTTAAAAAATCATTTTGCCCTTAAGAACAACTTATCAGGGTTCAGGATGTGTGGGTTTGGGGTGTATGGGATTAGCATGCGTGGGGTAGGGATGTGTGGGACTGAGGGGTGTGGGGTATGGTTGTGGGACTGGGGTGTAACAGTTGAGCATGTGAGGGCATGAAGTGTATGGGGTTAGGATGTGGGAGTTTGGGTTTTGTTTACTAGGATGTGTAAGTTTTGTGTTCCTCTATTAAGCCTATGATCAATTTGAACCAGCTTAGCCTGTGGTTTATGGAAAAAAACGATTTTAAACGGACTTTTCTGAGTTTGACCTAGATTTGACCTTGAAATGACCTTGGAAAAAATTTCTCTATATGATTTTGAACGTAAAATTTCCCGCTCTTTCCGAATCCGGGGTCAAACTAGGTGGTGCCATATGAAAAAACCACTTTGACCTTGAAATAACCTCAAAGGTAAAGTTCAAGGTCAAAGACGTTAGCGCCATTATGTGATCCCCTTTGTCCCCTATAACTTTTGTCTGAACCATTTCTCTCTATCTGGCTTAGGTTCCGAGAAATCCGGGTGCGGCGATTAAAATGGGTCACCGTGTATATTAATGAACAATGTATGTACGTATCTGGTTTTCTATTACAATAAGTGCCGGTGGTTCTATTGGAGATGAATTGGCTACTGGCTCTATAGTAATGTCACATGTAGTAGCATTTGTCATATCTATATATTCAAATGACATACATTCATTACTATTAGATGTACAATCAGCATTATCCAAATTGCAAAGTAAAATAGAATCTTCTTGAGAGATTGTTTCATTGATTTTATCGGACATTACACTGGCATATGTAACATTTGGCATTATTGATTGTTTCTTAAATTGATAAATCGATATGAATTTAAGTACAACCTCAGCTGAATAGTGCTTTAATATTTTTCGAATTTGGAGAAATTTAATGCAAGAAAGTTTTCATTCATCGCTCATACCATTTTCTATCCATAAAATAAAACATCATCTTTATAAATACAAGCACAATATAAAAATAAATCATCATGATGCCTATTCATAACTTTCATTTTATATTCAATTTAAATAATAATAGTGCAAGATAACAAGCAAGCAAGATAACCTACAATTTGTAGGTTATGAGTGCTACCAACGTGCATGTTTAAAAGGTAAAAGGCTTTAACCCGTAATAATCATATTTCTAATACTTACGTTCAAACGAATGTACAAGAAATTCCATCTGATTTTTTCTCAAAAAACTATTCATGATGATGCCAATGATGAAGTAACGACGAAATTGACGGTTACATTTAACGCTCTTGGAAAGACTGCTGACACTGCTCGAGCAATCGATACACTAATCGACGGCCATAGCTATCGCGTCAGATTGGTACAGTGAGTATACCAAAGGCTTAGAGTCACTACTCTAAAGTGATGTGCACTATATATACGAGTATTTCTTTAGTTACTCGTGGCGTTGGAATAGTAACTCCAGGAAACTTTTTCCGTGTAGGCGCCAACCGATGTCAAGGTTTATCTCGTCTTGCCAAAAGTGCTGACGTTAGCAAAATTTTTGTTCCGCACGTTTGTGTTTGAGAATTGCAATTAAGTGAATGAGGGCATGCTGTGAGTGTTTAAATAAGTTGAGTTTAACACAAGTTACTCGATAACACTGTACAATATATTACAAAACAATATTAATATAAGGTTTCACACATTACTGTAATTCATATAAAATTGGATGTGTGTAAATGTTACAATAAATTTATAGTGTTGTGTTTTACAATAAGTAATTGGTTTTGTGAGTGTGTAAAAGTATGTTACAATTTATGAGTATTCCCCTCGAAGGGAAAACTAATCTGTGGTCTTAAATGAGTTTTCCAAAAAGTGAGTTTGTCCGATAAATGATCACTCTAATGAGTGAGAGAAAGCTGGCTTTTCCTTGAATCCGTTTCGACACGCTGATGATGGTAGATGATGCTGCTAGTGTGAGAGTTCACAATTAAATATTACTGATTCAATTGTGGAGATTAGTTGAGTGTGCACGATTAGATATTATTGATCTAATCGTTCGTGAGAATTGCCGCCTGGCCAGTGCATGATGAGATTCTGATTCAGCACATGTGTGAGTTTAGATTACTTTGTGCTCCTTCACTGCAGTTACGCTGCAACGGTGAGTTGTTCCAGCTGCAAGGCAGCGCATGCCAAGACAAGTCCTTTCCTAGTTGAGTGGAACCGGTGATGAGTAGATCCAGTGAAAATTCGGTTGAGAATATCCAAAAAGCTGCAGAGCGATTCTGTGAGGTGTGCCTCGTGGGTGACAAAAAAGCAAAGAGAGCGAGTTTCGGGGCCAACATTCTTCTTCTCGACTTGTACTGTCACTCGCGGTACGAGTCAAATCACTATCTCTCTCATTAATATATGGGAGAGCGAAAGAGGCAGAGACCCTATTTCACTGACTAACCTAATCAAAACACCGTTTAGGCTATCCCGCAGAGACGCCACGAGGTGCTGCCGCGCTGTGGTAACGCCGTGAGTGAAACCGCCGAGAGAGCGTCCGCGCGAGATTTAATAACGCATATAATTCCCAAACATTCCGCCCGCTATCAACCGCCAGGTTGATTAAAGTCCACTTGGTATTGGCAAGATGGCAAGCTTGTTGATTGGCCGTGTAAGTTGCGTCGTTGCTGTCTTGATTGTAACTACTCTGGTGAGGTTATCTGGCCCAGGATGGAGCTGAGTAACTCTGGCGAGTGGCCATTTGCTTGGTGGTGATCGTTCATCGGTGAGTAAAACCAATTAGCTGTCATGAATCTCATGTGATGGATGATGCCATTCAGAGATGGATTGTAACCGATGAAGGTATTGGCTTGACCACTGTTGCCATAAATGTTGAGTCATGCGTTGTATGAGATGCCATCTGGAAAACCTTAACTCGTTAAGATTGAGTAGACCTGGTTCAAACGCTGAGTTATGTGCCTTGCCGATGAGGAAGTGTCCTGTCGTGAGTGCGTTGATGTCTTCTGGATCTTCTCTAAGTAGTTATAGCGGCCTTGAGTTGAGTACTCCTTCAATTTGAGTAAGTAGTGTAGCTGAAGCATCAAAGGTGAGAAGAGTGTCGCCAATGGTCCTACGTAGATGAAATTTTATTGATTTCACAACGGCTTGCCTCCCATGTGAAGTGCAGCAGGTGGGTTGAATATCCATTGAGTGCCATCATTCACAATTGAGTTGTATGTGCTTGGGTTTCCCTGGTGAGCTTGTTTAAAGATGGTCTTCAGCTCCTTATTTGCTCCAAAAAAATTGGTTTAGCAGTAGTAGAGGTGAAAGGGTCTTCCTGTCCTCGAGATAAACCATCTATAAGCCGCTAGAAATTTATCCATTGAGTAGACACTGACCAAATCGAGATGAAGAGCTGAGGTTGGGAAGCACACAAAGATATAAATCCAGCATTTGTACGTTTTGGATCCACGACCTTTTCATGAGTTTATGTTGATTGGCCCGACGTAGTCAATACCAGTATGAGTGAAAGGTGACGATGGGGTGACCCTGGCCATGGGTAGTTGCCCCATGAGTTGCTGACCGCGTTCAGCCCGATACCTTGCACAAGTCACACAGTTTAAAATGAGTGACTTGACCAGTGCGCTGCCTCCGATTATCCAAAATTCCTGCCGTATGTGTGCGAGTGTTAGTTGAGAATCACCGTGGAATGTTGATGAGTGATGATTCCTAATGATTAGTGATGTGAGTTGAATGCTCCTTGGTAGTATTGCTCGGTGTTCTGAGTGATGATCTAGATGAGTTTTGTGAATCAGACCTCCTACTCTAAAAATTCCTAATGAGTCGATATATGCAGTCAACTGATTGAAGATATGATTTCTTGGGACTTAAGAATTCTTCAGCATAATAAGTATTGAGTGGAAGTGAACTTGCTGAATTTCCTAGACCCAGGAGTGTTTAGCTTTGCTGATTAAATCGGCAGTGACTTTTAATTCATGGTGAGTTTTGCCTTTAGCCTTGAATCGACTACATGCGAGCATTACCCATCCAGTAATTCTAAGTAGTTGAGTAAGAGGCGAGTAATGATCGATGATAGTCCATGTTATTGTTGTGTGTGGCAAGGTTGCGGTGAATGTGACCTTGGACCTCGCTTCTGGAAGATTGTTCTCTTCAATTGAGTTGACTTGAGATGGCCAATTTGACTCATCCTTGCAAAGCGAACTTGGTCCGTGCCATCATAACTGGTGCTCTTTAAGTTGAGATGTGAATAATCCTCGAGACGTACAATCAACTGGATTTTCTGCTCCAGGAACATGTCTCCACTGTGCGGTTGGATTGAGTTATTGTATGAGTCCAATTCTATTTCCAACAAAATGCTTCCATCGTAAGAGGTGGGAGCGTATCCAAGTGAGTGCTACCTTTGCATCTGTCCAGAGATGAATCTGCGAAATTGGCAATCTTGAGTTATCCAATACGTGTTTAGCCAACTTCGTGAGTAACACTGCCGCTCCTAATTCCAATCGGGGATTGAAAGTCGTCTGAGTGATACCACTTTTGTTTTGGAAGATGAGAAATGTTGATGTTGAGTGAGAGGTGATTGCTGTAGCTTTTATGTAGAGAACTGCGGCCATCGTCTGTTGTGAAGCATCTGCGAAGCCATGAATTTCCAAAACTGAATCCTCCTGGATTCCTAACCACCTTGGTACGAAGATTGTATCCAGGTTTGTGAGATCTTCTTGAATGTCCAGCCATTTCTTCACAACTGAGTGTGGCAGTGGTTCGTCCCAAGAAAGCTTGTGAAGCCATAGTTCTTGCAGGAGGATTTTTGATGTGATTCTGACCGATGAGACTCTTCCAATGGGATCGTAAAGTGGAGATACTTCAGAAAGTATAATCTGTTTCGTGATCATCTCCTGGTTGGACGCGGATTTATTCGGAAGGTGAATTTGTTCGAATGTGGGAGCCATTTCATCCCGAGTATATTTGTAGCGCAATCATCTAGAGATACAGCTTCTTCAGCTGGTGGCTCTGTTAAAAGTTCTTTAAGAAATTCTGAGGAGTAGGAGTTCGATTTGGCTAATGGAAGACCGCCCGCTGTGCATAGCGAGGTTAACTGCTTGGCCTTTTGCATGAGAATTTTCTCTGAAGCAGCTCCACCGAAGATACCATCCACATACCTTCGATAAAGTAATTAATGAGTTATTAGTCATTGGATATTTATTTCCATCATCTTCACCAGCTGAAGACGTGTTCTGATTGCTAAGTACGGCGCTGCTCGAGTTCCATAAGTGCCAGTTGTCAAATGGAAATGAGTGAGTTGATCCTTGTCATCTACCCACAAAATGCCTTGTATATTCCAATCTTGAGGATGAACATTGATCTGACTATACATTTTCGTGATGTCAGTTGAGAAAACTAATGATTGGATCCGAATCCAGGTGAGAACATCCACAATGTTAGGCGAGATGTTAGGTCCAGTATACATTATGTCATTGAATGAAGTCAAAACTCCATGGTGAGAAAGATAATAAGATGGTTTGGCAGACATTTCCTGTTGAGGGATCTGTACCATGTGACCCAATTTGCAGTACTCTTCCATGAATGGAAAATACCTTTCCTTGTAGTTGCTGGGAGATGCTCATGGACGCTATCAAGTAAGATTACCTCTCACCAAATCAGCTGATATTCCGGGAAGCTCATTCGGCAAAGCTCAAGGGTGTCTCAGCCGAATACTTACAAAATGCAACCTGCAGCCGAATACCAACAAAATTGGTTGCATTTTGTAAGTATTCGACTGAGACACCCTTGAGCTTTGCCGAATGAGCTTCCCGGAATATCAGCTGATTTGGTGAGAGGTAATCTTACTTGATAGCGTCCATGAGCATCTCCCGTATGAGTTTCAGCAAAGTGCTGTTCGCATAATGCCTCTTCTTTGCTGAGTTTGATTATAGGTCTTGAGGGTGGCTCTTCTTGAACCCAAAATTGTGTGAGTAACCTCTGTAATTCTTCAGCATTGAGTGTAACAGTTGTATGGTGTACTGTTTTGTGTTGAACAGCTGAGTTGTACGGACCAATTGTAAGCCTGCAACTGGTTCAGTCACACTCCCTTTAATGAGATTAGGCTTGATGATTTGACCATAATAGACAGCACCGATGAGAACATCCACAGGTTGAAGTTTCGAAAAGGTAGGATCTGCCAAGTGAAATTTCTGCGTATGGTTCCACATGAGCTGCTGACATTTCTCTGATGGCAGGGATGATGAGACTTGGCGTATAATGTGAACAGTGATCCTAACCTTGAGATTTTGTGGATGGGCCTTAAGCCTATTTGAACTTTTCCGAGTGTGTGAGTTGAGTGCGTGCCTCCAATTACATGAATAGATATAGATGAGTGTTGCCGTTTAATTTTGAGTAATTCAACCGTATTCTTGGAGATGAATGAGATTTCAGAGCTTAAGCCTATGAGTATTCTGAGTTTGTGAGATGTCACTGATGAGTCATATCATGCCAATGCAGTTGCTAATAAAGTTGCTTGAGAAGATGATTTTGTCAGTTGAGTTTGGCCGTGAGACAAGATGATTGCACCGTTGTTCTATTGTTGACTTGAGCCGCTTACTTAGTTGTCTTGTGATCTGCTTTCAGTGTCTCGTGATACATGAATCATGGTAGGATGGTTTCCATTACAGGTTTTACATCTGTACTTCGATTTACAATTTCAAACACATGACCCCAAATAATCCGTGAGCCATAGACACCAACCGAGGACAAGGTTTATCTGGTCTTGCCAAAAGTGCTGACGTTAGCAAAATTTTTGTTCCGCACATTTGTGCTTACGTAAACTCACGTGTTAGAGAATTGCAATTAAGTGAATGAGGAGATGCTGTGGATGTTTAAATAAGTTGAGTCTAACACAAGTTAATCGATAACATTTTACAATATATTACAAAACAATATTAATATAAGGTTTTACATATTACTGTAATTCATATAAAAAGTAATTGGTTTCGTGAGTATGTAAAAGCGTGTTACAATTTATAAGTATTCCCCTGGAAAGGAAAACTAACCTGTGGTCTTAAATGAGTTTTGCCAAAAAGTGAGTTTATCCCATAAATGATCACTCCAATGAGTGAGAGAAAAATGAGTTTTCCTTGAATCCGCTTTCACACGCTGATGATGGTAGATGATGCTGCTGGTGTGAGAGTTCACAATTAAATATTACTAGTTCAATTGTGGAGGTTAGTTGAGTGTGCACGATTAGATATCATTCATCTACTCGTGCGTGAGAAGTGCCGCCTGGCCAGAGCAAGATGAGTTTCTGATTTAGCGCACGTGGAAGTTTGAGGTTATCTTGTGCTTCTGCACTGCAGTTACGCTGCAACGGTGAGTTGTTCCAGCGGCAAAGTAGTGGATGTCAAGACAAGTCCTTTCCTAGTTGAGTGGATCCGGTGATGAATAGATCCAGTGAGAATGCGGTTGGGAATATCCATAAAGCTGCAGTAGCGATTCTGCGAGGTGTGCCTCGTGGGTGGCCAAAAAGCAGAGAGAACGTACGTCGGGGTTAACTTCCTTCATCGCTATTTGTACTGTCACTCGCGCTGCGAGTCTAATAGCTATCTCTTCCATTAATGTATGTGACAGCGAGAGAGACAGAGGCACTGTTTCACTGACTAACCTAATCAAAATACCTTTTACGCTTTCCCGTAGAGACGCCACGAGGTGCTGCCGCGCTGTGGCAGCGCCGTGAGTGAAACCGCTGAGAGCGCGACCACGCGAGGTTTAGAAACGCATATAATTCTCAAACAACACGTGCACCACTTAATATAATGAAAATATAAAGAATTAATTTTACTTTTAATTTTTAATTGAGAAGCATGAAATAGAATACAATTTTTATACTTCTGAATATTTATTTATTTATGTATTTATTTATTGATCCATAGTAAAGTACAAATGGATTACAAAATTCGTAACCACTATATAAAGCTGATATTGCAAAAGATAATCCAACAGAGGAAGATAGATTCCTGTTCGCTGGTCCGACCTACTTAAGACTAACTTAGAACTAGAATAAATATGTTATTAGTTAACAATATTATGGCAGCTATAGGAATTGCTGTTGCAAAAATATTTCTAAGTATACATAGCAGAGTCGTTTCCTAATTTTTGATAGTGGTGTAAACTTTGACAATATTAAATACTTATTAACTTATTTAATAATATATAATGTATAAATTTTAGAGTATAAATTATTTCTTTATTTAATAGATTTTGAGGTATAAAAGAATCAATATTTTCTTGGGAAGATGATACAGGATTTTAACTTGGCGACAATCTATTTTAATAATACTAGTAGTCATATTGAAATTCATCAGTTATCTTTCTAATAAATGTTGTTTTAGGTGTTTCCTTTTACCCAATGTTTTAGTTCTATTTTTTGCTATGTTTATTTCTGATCTTTTTGAATTCATTTGGTACATTATCGAATTGCATTATTCCTCTTATATGACTGTTTTAATGCGTATGTTCAAATATCTTCTTGGATTCTGTATACTTTAATTCCTAGTGGTACTATTAGAATTAATGAATGCTGACTGTAAGTCTTCGTAAAGATAAGACAGAGATTCATAAGAAAAGATTTGATTTATGCCCATGGGGTTTTTATCGACTGTAAATTTGTTTTTATTGATAATTTTAAGTAATATTTTCTATAATCTATCGAGCAGGTTTTTACTGGTAGACAACATGCGTCCCCAGGCTATTATTCCATATGAAATAATGCTGTGAAAGAGAGCTTAATATACCATTCTTAGAGTGTCCATAGTCATTAGTTTTGATAGATTTGTTATGAACTGCATTTGCGTGAACGAGTAACGCAACACTTAGGGTCGTTCTACAATAATAGCTTAGAAATTAAAAGATTAAATCCGAAATTAATTTTTAAATAAGACAACAATTAAGTAACAAACGTAGTGGATCATATTCCCATAAAATGGTAATTTCGATAAAGATTCTCACAACAAAAAATCATTTATTTATTTAACTAATCTGATAAATAAATTCAACCCGTTGTCTAAATATATAATTAACGAATTTGCAATAGGAATAAACGATTCTGACGAAATAACAATAATTGATAATTGAATTAATTATTAAATAAAGGAAGCTCGCTCAGGGTGAAAAGCTCTTCCAAGGATTATTTATAATTCTGAGATTCTAGGAAATCCCAAGGTAACGGTTAGCTGCAACGGCCATCAGGGCTCTCAAGGGCAAAGAGTACAAGGTGGTCGGTGTCAATAATACCAGGAAGCCATTAGCACCAATGGTCACCTAACATGAACACGAGCAATTCCGAGAAGCAGTGACGGCCACAGAACACAACAGAAGAGGAAACCCAAATAGCAGCGTAAGCTCTATTGAAGGACGGAAGGTTAAACAACATTCGAGCTCGCAGCAGGTTGGTACCTGGAAGGGATTAGCGAGGAGGACAACTGACGATCGACAACAAGGTTTACCTTAAGGGCAATTCAACGGACAATTAGAGACAAACAGTTCTCAGAACTATTGCACAATGGAGCCTAACAGCGTAACGGCCCGAGCCATCGTCAAAAACCAATCGCGGACTAGCGGCACCCCACGCCACCAAAGGAGGAGGTCCATCATCCGCTCATCATCACTCTCGACCATGCTTCCTGATCTGAGGCCCCTCCATCGCCGCTCTCCATACCTACGGGGGGAGGGCCTCTGAAGGAACCTGGCGCCCTACAGCCTCTACACTATACTGCCTCCCACTACCAACCTGAAGCTCCATCCACGATCCAGAATATAAATTGGGCCACACCGCCGGCATCGAGTCAGTCGCTACCGAGCACATGAGACGCTTCGTAGCTTTGCCTAGTTGCAATAGTGCAAGCACCCTGACACGTCGTAGTGTCAGTCGCCAAGGTCAATGTCATTCTACGCATTTTGCAATTGTATAGAGTCACGTTCAAAAGTCTATCTGTTTGTTAAAGTTCATAAAGTACTTCATTAATTTAATAAACCTCAAGTTAAAGTTATTTCTCTCGAGTTCGAGTTTCATTTTAAACTTCCTGCGAATCCTTGCGCTTCAGCGCTTAATTGAGCAAAAGTTCCCACATCATGATTGGTCAACTTGGCGACCATTGCAGAAGTGCCTTTCTGCTCGCAGACCCCGACTCCGGTCGTAACATTTTGGTGACAGCGGTGGGATTTGCTCAAAGAGTTGCGTGGAAGGAAAGACATTTTCGGAGAAGTGCGTGAACTGTGTTCCGTCCGAGGTTTTAAGCCGTGGTTTCCCTTGAATTCCCGATTGAGCACCTGAGTCCACGGCAAATACAGAGAATACACCCTCAGCTAATCGACGGCGCAGAGCTCCTCCGAACTCGCGAGATAATGATCCTGATTTTGGATACGACAGCGGCATCGACGAGGCTAATCCCAGGGCAGTTGCCAGACATCAATCATCCGCACCAGTACGACAGTACCAACTCCATTCGGGACGTCATTTGAGATGTCTTCACTGCCTGTCCACGCCTCCGCACTGTGGACATTGTCAAGGCCTTTAAAATTTTCCCATGAGTCAACAGCATCCGCCACGGATCTTCAGCCCCAATCCTAAGTCACCAGCGCCGTTACGAGTCATCAGTCCCAGCCACGAGTCACCAACGCCCGACCAGAGGCACCGAGGACACCTACGAGCATTTAGAGCTAAGTACATGAGCGAGCGAATAGTGTAAAAATGTCGGGAAATAATGAAAATCATTGAGAGAATTATCGAGTAATGAGGAGTTGAATTTATCAGCCGCGCTAGGTTCCTTGACATTATCAGATTACAGCCGGATTAATTTTCGGACGAATGTAACTAGTATTTTTGCTTTAACATCAATCTCTAATAGGTGTAATAATAGAAATAGAAATCCAAAAAATAAAATGGTAGTCTGAAAATCACGATTTATCTATAAAAAGACTACTGAAGTTGCGTGAATCATTCCTAAGTTCAATGGTAGAAATATATCAGTTGTAACGTGTGCGCGAGTTAGGTAATTCGAGATTCGAATTACCCGCGCCGAGCAGGCATGCTCACTGGGGGCGCGAGCGCGCGAACATCCCGACCGGATTAGAACGGTCTCGCGACACGTAATATGCCCGACGCGTACCCGCGAAGCTGCTGCGGCATTATGCGAGTCACCGCAGCCATCTTCGTGTCTGCCGTCGCGCCGTAAACTTCTCTCCAGCGTGTCTCACAAAAGTTATTGCGTTCGCGTCGTGTAGTTTTTATATATAGCCTTGCCGCGAGTAGTGTGGAGGCGCCGACTAGCGGGCGAGCAAAAAAGAGAGAGAGAGAGGGAGCGATACCGCGCCGCGTGTGCCACGAGCAGAACGAGAGACAGCGAGCGAGGAGCCGGCAGCCAGCCCGCCGGCCTGCCGATCCGTTTCAGCGAGTAGGAGAGACAGAGACAGACATAGAGCGCAACGACTGCGCGAGCGAGAGAGCGAGAGAGAGAGCCGAGTGCACCGGTTGCTCCTTCCTAAAGTAAGTCTTATACTCTAATCTCTCGCGTTAAATGTAAAGGTTTGCATGGAAATCGTCCCGTGCAAACTTTCTGTGCCGTGTACGCGCGGGTGTGTGTCAGCCCGCCGTACTTTAACACCGCGCGCGAGAGTAGCAGCTTCGCCGCGCGCCGTATCGTTCGCGCGTTTGAATCTTATCTGTCGCGCGCGAACTAACTCACTGTTTTAATCAGCACGTGCATTGTGCTTGTACTTATTAGTGATTGTAATATACTGTGATATCTAGTTACTCGCCGCGTTGGTAATTACAACCTGTCCTTCTCCCGGATACCGCCGCCTCCGCGGGAAAACGACACCGCCGGTCGTTTTCATATCTGAGCGTAGCGGCCGCGCGCTTTACTCTTCGAGCGCGCGCTTTTCACTCAGCGATCCAATTAGTTGGAAAGCGAAGTTCGCGTGCGATCTTCGCGTTGTTTTCGGGATTCCAGGAGCAGATCCCCGGGCAAGTCATATTAGTCTGACACCCGCGGCATCGTGTTCTAGGGCATCGCTGGCCTGTGGCTTTTTGGGATTTTCACCCATTCGCCATCCCCTTACAACTGGCGCCACAACGTTTTAGGGGTGGAGAAGAACCCGCGGCGCGTACGTGATTCGCGGCGAAGCTTGGCGCGAAGAAGCTCAGCAGCGTAGCTGAGCGTAAGCTGCAAAGAAAGGCTCTTCATGCCGCAGCTCGTAGGCGCGTGTGTGCGTGTGCGTGACACAGCCATGCTGTTGCGAGAGTGCGGTCAAGAGGATAGGCGAGCGATAGCCAATAACCCTCGACCTAGAGTGCCGACGAGGAGAGATCTTGATCGCGAAATTTTTGTGCGTTAGATAATTGTTTTTAACAATTAAAAATTTTTTTTTAAGCGACAGAAATTTTTGTTTTTCCTTTCTCTCGTCTTTCTGGTACGAATTATTTTTTTTTGAAGAAAAATAAAATTTGTTCTTCTTTTCTCGTGCAGTTAATGGAAAATCGAGAGAAAGTCGGCAAGCACTCTCGGAACAAAAAGTTGACTGTGCGCCCGAGTAAAAACTCGAGCGCAAAAATGGCCCGATCATCGCAGTTTGCGGAATCTGCGATACTCAATTGGGCGTATACACAGCCCGAAGAGGAAATAAACGAGGCCATGCAAGCCCTTGGTCTACAGCAGTCAGTAAAAATGCTGACAGCGATCAAGTGGCCTATAGGCGATTATAGTGCCGCCGATTTCGTGCCAGAGCCGGAGCTGTCGGAGCAGCAAGAGTTCGCCAAACGCGAGCAATCCCAAAGGGCGTTCATCGACTTAACGTTGATGAACAAGTCTGGGTCGACTATTGTGGATTCCAATACCGCCATAGACCACCCGCACCCGTTCGTAGCGCTCCTTGATGACCCGATAGTGATGCAGAAACTCTCGGAGTCTCGGAGGATGAACGCTCCACAACAAGCACATAATGCAGTGGTGGAGCCAGCGGAAGAGGCAAACGGCCAGGAGGGTTCCGGGACAGAGATATTGAGCTCTGCAGCACCCACCGGGACATCTCCAGCCGAAGCCGAGGGACAGCTTCAACAGCAACAGCTCCAACTGCAACAACTGCATCAGCAACAACTGCAGCAGCAGCAAATGCAGCAGCAACAAATGCAGCAACAGCAGCGGAAGCAGCAGCAGCAACAACAAAGGCTGGAGCAGCAGCAACGCCAGCAACAGCAACAACAGCAGGTGCAGCAGCAGGAGCAGCAGCGGCGGTAGCAAGTGCTCCTGGAAGAGCAGCGCAGGCAACGAAATACCAGCGCAACTACGAAGAAGAGTCGTTGTTAGCACGAAATGGGCAGCACGGGTTCTGGCAGCAATCGCGAAACCCGCCGCAGTCGCAAAACCTGGAGCGGCCGCGACAGCGTGAGTCGCGAACCGCTGGGATAGCAGTCGGAGACAGCATATTATCGGAGCAGCTACTGGCGGTGATCAAAACACTCGTCGAGGAGGTTGAAGAGCTTAAAGAGAATGTACGAATACTTCAAGGAGCTCGACATCCAACCTCAAGTACGCACTTGGAGGGAGTTCAACCCCCAAGCACGGGCCGTAGACGAGGATCATCGCATATGAACTTCCAAGACACGTTCACGTATGCGGAGTTTAACAGCAGCAGCCCGAGTCACCAGTCTCCAACAGAGGCTGGGAGGAATGATACCAGAAATTCTTTCCAGCGCCAGACAAGGAATGGCGCAACCCAGGACCCGTCTGAGAGGCATACGTATTTGCCTCAGCAGACGAACCGCGATGTGGGCCAGATAGTCCGAAAATGGCACATCAAGTTCTCAGGGTCCTCAAAGGAGCACAGCATTGAGTTATTCCTCAGGAGAATAGAGGAATGCAGAACTATAGCTAATCTAACACACGACGAGGTACTTTCGTCGCTGTCAGAGCTCCGGGGGTAGCAGCCACCTGGTACCGGAGTAACCGCCATACATGGCGATCGTGGCCAGATTTCAAAGAGGCCATAACGCACATGTATGGCGGGGACAGGAGACATCAGCAACGCGTCCTGGCGGAAATAAACGCGAGGACTCAAGGCAGAAATGAACTGACGCGTGATAACATAGTAAATCTACAAGCCATGATCCTCTAGTTGGTTCCCACCAGGCTAGGCCGCAAAGTCTCAGAAATAACAGACCTCCACAAAGGCCAGAGTACCGAGGAGAACCCGGATATTAGCAAAAGGGAGGCAACAAGCCCAATGCTGCCGGAAACCAACAGGGAAACGGCCAGAGGGGTAGGTAAACACGACCACATATCCGCCCCCAGCTCTCTCACCAGAGACCGAGGGTAACTCGGTCCAATCGTCTGGAGTGGAGAGCGAAGAAGTGCCCGTGACTCCACCGAATGAAGTCAACTAAGAAACTTGCTCGCGATGGTGGCTTCAAGTAGGTGTAGCCGGTTAACGAGCACTCTTCGATACAGGAGCTTCCTGGACTGGGATGAATTCCATCGGCCTACAGCTCGTTACGGCCTGTGGAAAAGAGTTAATCCCAGGCAGCGGCATAACGGCACGGATGGCAAACGGGTAAAGCATAGCAGTGGTTGGCTATGTGTATCTGCCCATGGTCGTGGCTGGCGTGTGCAAAGACGTACGCGTCGCAATAATGCCAGATCTAGACACGGAGTACCACTTGGGGGTAAACTTCATTAAGAAGTTTAGCGCCGTCTTTGACCCCACAGATAACACGCTGCATCTCAAGGATGACGATGCAAGCGTAAAGTTAGACGTAGCCGCCATAACCGCAAACAAAACCGTGTCCGTATCAACTGTAGGGTTGGCGGACCCAACAAAGGAACAGCGCAAAGAGGTAGAAACTTTACTAGCTCAGCTGATCGGTAACAGCCTGGCACCACTAGGGTGTACTTCGTGGATCGAGCATGCAATAGACGTCGGATCTACAAGATACATTAAACAGAAGTACTACCCTGTATCTCAGAAACTCGAGGAATAGATGCACAAACAAGTGGAGGAAATGCTAGTCGCGGGAATAATAGAACCCTCGACAAGTGGATGGTCAAGTCCAGTGGTAATGGTACGCAAGTCCAACGGGAAGTTCCGTTTCTGCGTCGACTTCAGAAAAGTGAACGCAGCCTCAAGGCCAGACGCGTACCCGTTACCATACATGAAAAGTATCTTGCGCAAACTGCAGAAAGCGCCATACATCTCCACGTTGGATTTAAGCAGTGCGTACCACCAGATACCACGTAGCCCGAAGTACAAAGAGACTACGGCCTTCACCTTGCCAGGCAAAGGGCTTTTCCAATTTACGAGAATGCCCTACGGTCTTTCGTACATCGGAGCGTCCTTCTAGAGGCTAATTGACAAAGTCATCGGCCCCGAACTCGAACCTTTTGCTTACTCGTATTTCCACGATATAATAATAGTCACAGAGACATTAGAGGACCATAAAGAGTTTCTTAAAAGAGTTCTGGACAGCAGACAGGACGCGGGCCACACAATAAATCGCGAGAATAGCGTCTTCTGTTGCGATAAGGTCCAATATCTCGGGGTCGTAGTAAATAAAGATGGTTTTAAGCCAGACCCCGAGAAAATAAAGCCCATTATGGAGTATCCGGTAACGAAAAACTTCCGTCAGCTGAGACGCTTCTTAGGAACGGCCTCGTGGTATAGAAAGTTTTTATCGATCTTCGCCACAATTGCTGAACCACTGACCGAATTAACGAAAAAGGATCAGAAATATGAGTGGTCAACAGCACAAGAAGAGGCCTTCCAAAAGCTAAAAGCACTAGTAGCTTCTGCACCGATTCTACACAGACCGCTATCTAAGGCGCAGTTCGTGGTGCAAACTGACGCGAGCGATACAGGTTTCGGAGCGGTGCTATACCAAATAATTGACGGCGATGAAAGAGTCCTAGAGTTCGCCAGTCGAACTCTAAGCGCAGCCGAGAGGAATTATAGCGTGACGGAACTAGAATGTTTAGCAATTCTCTGGGCAATTAAAAAGTTCCGTCAGTATATAGAGGCCTACGACTTCAAGGTTATCACGGACCATAGCAGCTTGAAGTGGCTCCGTGATTTCCAAAACCCCACTGGTAGGTTAGCTAGGTGGGATTTGGAGCTGCAGAACCACAGTTTCACGGTCGAACATCGAAAGGGCTCGTTGAACAATGTCCCAGATGCCCTTCCATGGATGTTCTAGGAAGAACAGCCAGCGGTCGCCTCGTTAGAGCCCGAACGCGATACAAACGACCACTGGTACCTCAAGATCGTGAAAGAAGTTCAACAGAAGCCGCGAGACTTCCCCACGTTCAAGCTGGCGGGGGGGAGACTGTACAAGTACAACCCTAATGAAGTCGTAGACGCATCTCTAGGCGACGACGATGCATGGAAGTTAGCAGTCCCTCACGAAAAGCGACGCGAAGTACTGAGAGAATGCCATGACTTTCCAACTGCTGGGCACTTGGGCCGCGAGAAAACTCTAGAGAGAGTAAGGCGGAAGTATTATTGGCCACACATGTCTCGCGATGTAGCCAGATATGTGAACCAGTGCCAAATTTGCCAACAGTGCAAAGTCGAACAGCGCGCTCCAGCAGGATTCATGGGACGTTGTATAACACAGCGTCACTGGCAAATCATGGCCAGCGATATTATGGGGTCACTCCCTAAAACCAAGCACGGCCACGAATACATTCTCATCTTCCAGGACCTGTTCACACGCTGGATCGAAGTAATTCCGATAAAGAGGGTAGATGGCAAATCGGTGATAAAAGGGCTCAACGAACGAGTATGTCTGCGGTTCGGAGTCCCCGAGGTGTTTCCCTCCGATAATGGAACTGAATTTAAGAATGCACCCTTGGAGGCATTCTTAAAGGAGGAAACGTGCATCACACGTTTACACCACCATATCACACTCAAGCCAATCCTGTCGAGCGTGTGAACCGAACGGTAAAGATCATGATCATGTCTTACGCTGAGGAGAATCACCGGTCCTGGGATGAGCATCTGAACGAGCTGGCGTTCGCGTACAATACGGCCGAACACAGCTCTACCATGATAAGTCCTGCCATGCTCATTTACGGCCGCCAGTCTGACCCACCGAAGACACTAAGGCGGGAGGAAGACAATTTAGCCGAAGTGCAAGGACAGCAAGAGGGGATAAATAATTGGGTGGCGCGCATGGACAGGCTCCGTGAATTGCACCATCGGGCGGCGGCCGACGCCCAAGCGGAGCAGGCGAGACAAGCCAAATATTATTACGCTCATCGTCGATCTCCAGAATTCTGTCTAAGCGAGCGTGTATGGAGAGAGAATAAGGTGCTATCCTCAGCAGCTGAGGGGATTTCTGCCAAATTAGCCCCAAAGTACGCGGGGCCCTACACGATTGTGAATATTCTAGGCGAAAATACCTATGAGATCCAAGGTGAGGATGATCGAACGATACGTCCCGTCCATGCGCAGCAACTCAAGCGATACGTCTCCGCAGAAGAGCCCAAGGACTACTTGGACAAAAGTAGTTAAGAAGTAGCTCAGTCGCTACCACCGAGGGACTCTTCAGCCGAACGTAACGTGCCAGCGGGCAACAAAGTTAGCCAGGGGAATGTACAGCCTCGGGCGACGGCTAAGAGGCGCTCTCCACCTCGTAAGACCGCGCTATTAATTAGGCCAGAAAAGCGTGCGAGCGATGGCCGGTCTAAGCGTGTGATCAGTCCAACGGAACCCAAGCGAGGCCCAGGGAGGCCAAAAGGTTCGAAAAAGAAGCCCACACCTATCGACGCTGGACAACTAACTCCCCGTCGAACCCGAGCCAACAAGAAGCGTTAACTGTGCCGTCCAAATGTGTCGTCCGTACTAACCCGTGTCCGTCCTTGCTTTCCGCTCCTCAGTGTCACCAAGCCCGTGGGTCAATTTGCCTGTTGTAGGATATGCTGGGCCTGACTCCAGAAGTAGCAGAGACGGTGAAAAGTTGACTGCTGGGTTAATCCAGTGCAACCCTGACCACGCCGTCATTGACTTCCTGGAGCAGGTAGTGGAGGGCATAGACGCAGTAACACTGGCACCACCGCCAGTGGAAATGCTCTCCACACTTGTGATAAAGGAGTTAGAGGCGTCGGAACCAAGAAGGGACCTTCGTGACCAGCCGACGTAGGCGCTAGTCCATCCCCGCTCCGGCGACCTCATCCTCCGAAAGAGCAGCGGGAGAAGAGCGGGGCTCGGGCGCAAGAAGAAGCACCAGCCATGCCGACTGGTGCAGGCCGAATCTCCGAAGAGGAGACGACCCGAGCCCGTGCGCCGGAAGGTGACGCCGCACAGTGGGCAAAACCGACTTTTTCTTTTTCAAAATCGTATAACTTGCGATAGGAATATCTATACTCAATGAATCTAGCTGGAGCTTCAAGATTACGAATTGCCAAATATGGGAAAACTATAGGGAAAGTGATATTATAACATTATAACCTCGAAAACACGGTGTTAATGTGTCAATTTTCTAAAAAAACTTCTTTAGTTGATTGGAGTATACGACTTAACACTATATATCAAATGTTTAAAGTCATTTTTCATAGATTACGGAGCGCTGAATTAGACAACACAATTAATATTAATTAAAAACCTAACCGAAAATAACAGTGATGAGCTAATGATTAATAATTACATTTTTTCATACTTAAGTGTTTGTAATCTATCAGTGTACAAAATTAATGATAATAAATGATATTTAAAATTCAAAATTAACCATATAACCTTCTAACCTCAATTTAGATATGTTATGATTACATGAATTATAATTATATCCGTCCATAGTCCTAATAAAAGGAGAAATAAGAAGATTTACTTTACTTCTCTATTCTCTTTTACACATTATGTAACAGAATTTAAATGCGCAAGTTTGGTTGGTTAAGAACATAACCTGAAAATCAGATCCCGATTTACATTCAGTCAGCTAACCAAGAATCACTGATTTCTCCTTATAAAGTAAATGATTTAAGTAATTTTTCATAGATTATGCACAACTGAATCAGGTAACACCATTTATATTCATTAAAAACATAACCTAAAGTATCAGTGATGCGCTAATGATGAATGAGACCAGTTATCTTCACATATTTCATGGTTTATAATGATCTAGTATGCTAAAAGGTATTGGCATACTGATAAATAATGTTTAAAAAATGAAATGAACCAGAAAAACCTTCTAACCTCAATGTAGGTAGATTATGACAATATGAATTATAATTGCTTACCCCATACCCTTAATTAGAGTAAATTCACTTTACTTTTCCATTCTCTTTTACACATTATGTATTACTGAATTTAGATGCGCAAGTTTTGTTGGTTAAAAACATAACCTGAATAACAGATCCCGATTTACATTCAATCAGCTAACCAAGAATATTGATTTCTCCTTATAAAGTACATGATATAAGTAATTTTTCATAGATTATGGACTACTGAATCAGAAAACCCAATTTATATTCATAAAAACATAACCTAAAATATTAGTGATGCGCTAATGATAAAGGAGTACAGTTTTGCTTACCTATTTCATGGTTTATAATGCTCAAGTGTGCTAAAAAGTATTGGCATACCAATATATAGTGTTTAAAAAATGAAACTCTAACATATGGTAAACTAAAATATGCGTTCTTTCGATTTCTATTCCTTGATTGATTATCTACCCGCTGCTTCAATCCACCATTATAAATTTCCCACACTCTCTGATCAATCATTTTATGAATAAATTTTACCTGATAACTATTCTTAATAAATGTTTCTCTAACTAAATTTAAATTCTTTTTCCTAAAATCTTTATGTGACAATTTAATCGCTCTGTCAATGACACCTTTGATCGCACCTGTTTTGTTTCCGAATCGGTGGTGAGAATCAAAATTTAAAAATCTACCTGACCATGTAGTTTTTCTATATCAATCTAATTTCACTCCATTATTATTAACTCTAATGACTCTAATATCTAAAAAAACTCAATTGATTATTAAATTGTCACATAAAGATATTAGGAAAAAGAATTTAACATTAATTAGGGAAACATTTATTAAGAATAGTTATCCGGTAAAATTTATTGATAAAATGATTGATGAGAGAGTGTGGGAAATTTATAATGGTTGATTCAAGCAGCAGGTAGATAATCAAACAAGGAATAGAAATGGAAAGAACGCATATTTTAGTTTACCATATGTTAGAGGTTTGTCGGAAAGGATTAGAAGGGTTTTTAGTAAACATAATATTCAAGTTTTCTTTAGAAACGATAATAATTGAGAAAGGTTATTTAGTAATTGTAAAGACAAGGATAATAAATGTTTAAAATCGGGAGTAGTTTATAAAATTAATTGTAAGGATTGTAATGGTTGTTATATTGGTCAAACGGGTAGATATTTGAAAAAGAGATATATGAACATCAATATAGTTTACGCAGCTCAAGTTGTACATTGGGTTTGAAAGAACATTGTTTAAATAGTTTGTATTCTTGCGATTTTGGGAGTGTGGATATTTTGGAACAGGGGATTAAGAATAAATATAAGAGGGAAAGCCTTGAAACTATTCACATTCTAAGAAATCGGAATAATGTAAATTTAATGATTGAGTCAAGTAAATTAGATACCATTTATTATTCTTTATTAATTTAAATGAGAATGGAAAGTTGGAGAGGGGAATGTGGATGGTGGTGGGGGTAAGAGAAAAGAAGGGGGTATGGGGTATATAAGGAGGTGTATCGCGGGTTTCCTTTCAGTCCCTCAGGAGCAGCCGAAGCGGGCTCGAAACGTTGGACAATGTGGTAGTGGTGGGCAGTCAGATCATCCTTTGCTAACAAAGTTTTTTTTTCCAGGTTTTAATTAAGTTTTTATTTCAGATTCTGCGGGGGTGATTATCAACAAGGGTAATCTGACTGCCATAAATATTAATTATTTTAATTTTATTTGTAAGACTGTAAGACCGATGGAAAAATTATTATCAGTTGATATTATCATATTACCTACCTACATTAAGGTTAGAACTTTTTTTGGTCAGTTCATATTTTAAACATTATTTATTGGTATGCCAATAGCTCTTAGCACACTTGGGCATTATAAACCGTGAAATATGTGAAGATAACTGTAATCATTCATCATAAGCGCATCACTGATACTTTAGGTTATGTTTTTAATCAATACAAATTGTGTTTTATGATTCAATTGTCCATAATCTATAAAAAATCACTTAAATCATTTACTTTATAATGAGAAATCAGTGATTCTTGGTTAGCTGACTGAATGTAAATCGGGATCTGATATTCAGGTTATGTTCTTAACCAACAAAACTTGCGTACCTAAATTCAGTAATACATAATATGCAAAAGAGAATGGAAAAGTAAAGTAAATTTACTCTAATTAAGAGTATGGGGTAAGCAATTATAATTCATATTATCATAACATACCTACAGTGAGGTTAGAAGTTTTATCTAGTTCATTTCATTTTTTAAACATTATTCATTGGTATGTCATAATACCGTTTAGCAGAATTGTGCATTATAAACCATGAAATAGGTAAACAAAACTGTACTCCTTTATCATTAGCGCATCACTCATATTTTAGGTTATGTGTTTAATCAATATAAATTTTGTTATCTGATTCAGTTGTCCATAATTAATGAAAAATTACTTAAATCGTTTACTTTATAACGAGAAACCAATGATTCTTGGTTTCCTGACTGAATGTAAATCGGGATCTGTTATTCAGGTTATGTTCTTAACCAACAAAACTTGCGCATCTAAATTCAGTAATACATAATGTGTAAAAGAGAATAGAAAGGTAAAGTAAATCTTCTTAATTCTCCTTTTATTAGGACTATGGACGGAAATAATTATAATTCATGTAATCATAACATATTTAGATTGAGGTTAGAAGGTTATATGGTTGATTTTGAATTTTAAATATTATTTATTAGCATTCATTTTGTACACTTATAGATTACAAACAATTAAGTATGAAAAAAATGTAATTATTAATCATTAGCTCATCACTATTATTTTAGGTTAGGTTTTTAATTAATATTAATTGTGTTATCTAATTCAGCGCTCCGTAATCTATGAAAAATGACTTTAAACATTTGATATATTGTGTGAAGTCGTATACTCCAATCAACTAAAGAAGTTTTTTAGAAAATTGACACTTTAACACCGTGTTTTCGAGGTTATAATGGTATAATTTCATTTTCCCTATAGTTTTCCTATATTCGGCAATTCTTAATCTTGAAGCTTCAGCAAGATTCATTGAGTAGGGATATTCCTATCGCAAGTTATACGATTTTGAAAAAGAAAAAGTCGGTTTTGCCCACTGTGCACCAGCGCGGTTTGGGTCACTAAGGAAAAGGGAGGGGATGCTCGGACCCAGGCCCCGAAAAGGCTACCGATCGATGGAGTCGATGCGGCCTGGGTTCCAGTGTAGCAGGCTCTAGAGGAGGCGCGGCGCCTCAGCAAGTCCTCGCGCTCTGCGGAGGACGCTACCCTGACCGCACTGGAGAGTTTTCTCCAGTGCCACGATATGGCCGGCGAGCAGCAAGCCGGCAATTGGGTTGGGATAGCCCAAGGCCGGCGTGAAGAGCTCGCGGTCGCCGCAGAGGCCAGGGCCACCAGGCTGCGCCGCGCCACCTTGTAGACCACCGTACTTTAACTCCGCGCGCGAGAGTAGCAGCTTCGCCGCGCGCCGTATCGTTCGCGCGTTTGAATCTTATCTGTCGCGCGCGAACTAACTCACTGTTGTAATCAGCACGTGCGTTGTGCTTGTACTTATTAGTGATTGTAATATACTGTGATATCTAGTTACTCGTCGCGTTGTTCATTACAACCTGACCTTCTCCCGGATATCGCCGCCTCCGCGGGAAAACGACTCCGCCGGTCGTTTTCATATCTGAGCGTAGCGGCCGCGCGCTTTACTCTTCGAGCGCGCGCTTTTCACTCAGCGATCCAATTAGTTGGAAAGCGAAATTCGCGTGCGATCTTCGCATTGTTTTCGGGATTCCAGGAGCAGATCCCCGGGCAAGTCATTTTAGTCTGACACCCGCGGCACCGTGTTCTAGGGCATCGCTGTCCTGTGGCTTTTTGGGATTTTCCCCCATTAGCCATCCCGTTACACAGTAAATAAATTTACAAGAATATGTAGAGACGCGGAAAAATTCATCAATCCAAATGATAAAACATTCTTTTTAAAATTAGTAAAATCCCGTATTACAGGTAAAGCCAAAAAACACTTAAAATTAAATATTTTTAAAGATTTAGACCAATTGTTATCGGAGTTGGAACATTTTACTCAAATACGACACAATATTGCGTGAGCCACGCAATGCCCTCAGGAAAACGTGTCGGAATATGGTTTAAAGATTATAAAAGGATTTAACCACGTAGTAGCCTATGAAATGATTAAGGTGATCAGTAATTCTGATTTCGAGTGTTTTAACTTGATAGACAAGGAATTACCTACTCTTGAGTTTTCAATTAATAGCGCGATAAATTGCGAGCGTCGAAAAGAATTAAATAGAAATATGTCAAGCGGATATCGGAAAAAATTTTATTCCCATATTAACGATCTGGGAAATGAGGATACTTCTGCGAATAAGGAGTTCAGATGTTAGCAATGCAGTAATCCAGGTCATGGTTTTCGACGTTGTCTCATATACATATATATATATATATGAGGTGTTTCACGTCAACTGCCCCAGCGCCGACCGCGAGCGCCAAATCGTACTATTTCTAACTCATGTTTATGATACTAAAATGTAACTAAAAAAATTGTTTTATAAGTGTTTCCGACGTACTTTTTTCTCAGCTTTTCAACGGTGTAGTCAGTTCTTCCGAAATTTTCTATTTTCACCTTCAAAAAGTACAAAACGTCTTATATCTCAAAAGGTGTATTTTTAATATTTTTTTGACCATTTAGATCAAAACCTGAGCATTTTTTACGTAGAAAATGATTTTTTTCATAATTTGCTCAAGATGTTTCTTCAAGAAATAGAATGTGAAAGAGTAGCCCAACGGCTTTCCTGCGCGCGGGACGTCGCGTAAACTAGGCCTGCCTCGCTACCTAATATCCTTTCATAACCTTTACCTGTTCTTTCGAATTCTTTGTAATGTAAGAATAATATTTTCTTGACTTTTTTATAAAAAAAAACAGAGATTCATAGCTAACAGCAATATAGTAACTATACTAACGCTTTTTTCTGAGTGCAGATAATTTTTCTTTGTTTTTTCTAACAGTTTTCTCGGGAAGATTTGATATTCAGAACTTAAAGAGGTTTCTTCGAGCTTCAATGTACTTTCATCAATAGGAATAATAGCATGGTATTGTAATGTACCTGGTATGAATTTAGCCTTATCCAGTCTTGGTTTTAGTTTCAAGACAGTATCTTCATATGATTCTCTACTGCTATAAAAAACTTTGGTTTCTTTGCAATAATCTTTAGCCCAGTTATAAAACTTTTCTGGAGTTAAAATATGATTATTAGAAGAAATTTGTAGACTCGCTCGTTTTCCACCTCTTTTTAGGTTGGCGCCTGTACCATCGCATGCACCTTTGCCATGCGCCGTGGCATAAAAATTCCACTCAGCTGGAACACCAAAATCTTTCTCATGAAAAACAAGATTTAGAATATTAGATTTATTTTTAAAATCCTGACCTGCTCCATCAGTCGAATAATAAACTTTTTTTAGTATGAATTTAGTTTTGAGGTAAGATATTATAACTTTTTGATATTCATAAACGGCAACAGTATCATGGCTTAGATTGTCGGAAATCACACCAATGCTTACATGTTTAAGCTCATCATTTTCTTTATAAATACACAACAACTGTAAAAACAGTTGCTTGGTTGTTGTTCCAGTGGAACGATTGTGTAGAATTTTGTATAGCAAACGCATAATTTTCCGCAAAATCACAACACACAAGAAATTCTCCTTGTTGAAGGTTGAAAAGTGATTGATTCTTAGCAAAAATATTGTGGGATTTTAATTTTATCAATTTTTCTCCCAGTATGTCCAAAATTCATGAACGTTTACAGTTTTAGAAGCTATTGTACACGATCTGTTTGAAACCATGATTCATACTCTATTTGAAAAATATCACTTTCATCAAAACATTCAATCAAATGTTTATGTAATATGGACATATTGGGACAATCTTAACAGTCACCCAAATAGCATCTATCGTGTGCATCGTTACACATAATTGCTTGGATGCAATCGTGGTAGTTTTTAAGAGGCAATCTAGTATCTTTTGTTAAATTGTCTAGATCCATAGCACTTAGCATGAGCTTTACGTTTTCGTGATATACACACACGCATACTTCCAGCTAAAACACAATGTGATGGCCTCAATTGTGTAAATTTAGTAGAACCAATAATAACGTTTTCTTTTTCTTTATTATATAAACTATGCAGTTCATTAAAATTAACAAGCAGTAATCTTTTTGAACATGTTCTCTTTTACCATTGCTCTGCTTAACTGGTATGTAATCTTTTAAACCTGGCATAATTCGGCTTACATCATCTTTTTCATAAAATATTTTCACTTAATTTACAGTTTCAGCTGAAAGTAGTTTGCCACTTTTACTAGCAGGAATTAAAAAAATTCCCGTTCAGTGCAAGCAAATTCTGGCATTAAGTCCCTACGAGACCAAAACTCAGTCTCAAGAGTTAGTAACTGAATTCTTTCTTGCTTATTTGTTGATTCGGACATTTTTTTCTTTATTTGTTCAAGAACTGCAACACCAGCTTTGTGATACTCATCGTTACACACTATTTTAGCTTTTTTAGCATCAGCTGGAGGTAAACTTGATTTATGTTTGTAAATTTGGCGTTGACAGTTAGAACAAATTTTTGCTTTTTCTGGTACTAAGGGATATGCGCTTCTTAAAGGTGTTGGAAAGTCGTTCAAATCTTTTATTTTATATGAAGGGTGATCGTTTTTATTTAAAGAATTTATGCATTTTAATTTCCAAGTTGAAACCATTTTAGTTGCTACAATAAACGAAAGGAATAACGAAACAAAGAGATACCGATGATTTAATACATGGAAGACACTATGAAATCCAAATTTGATTGTATTGACAAAAATGCGGTGCCGCGCGACGTCCCGCGCACAGGAGAGCCATTGCTCTACTCTTTCACATTCTATTTCTCGAAGAAAACATCCTGAGCAAATTGTGATAAAAATCATTTCCTATGTAAAAGATGCTCAGGTTTCGATCTAAATAGTTAAAAAAAATATTAAAAATACACTTTTTGAGATATAGACGATTTGTACTTTTTTATGGTGAAAATGGAAAATTTCGGAAAAACTGCCTACACCATTGGAAAGCTGAAGAAAAAATACGTTGGAAACGCTTATCAAACAATTTTTGTAGTTACATTTTAGTACCATGTTACGTCGGGTCTACCAAAGAAGACCCAACAGTTAGTTTTATAAAAACTATATTGCTCTCTTTAGACCCTAGGCTAATGAAAACCTACTAGCTCGGGACAGAGATAAATACTAACACTAGAAGGATGGGATAGGGTTGGGCAGCAATAAGGCGCGACGCGGTCTACAAAAGAACGGATATTTAAATGGGAGTGGTTACCCAGACTAACATCCGTAATTTTGTAATATAATTTTACGCGGTAAAAATTAGGATCGTTTAAAAAAGGTGGATAGACTTGAAGAAGAAACACTTTTTCTTTAGGGAAAATTGTTCGGAGACTCAAATTAAAACACACATTAAATGGGGTTATTGTTTTGGGAAATGTTCTGGCTAACTAGTGGGAAAGTTAAGATAGCAAATAAAATTTTACACTTACTTATTTTTATTCAGTCCATAGCGGCTTTGATGGTCCGTTGTCTCTGCTGCGTGTTTTTATGAAAGATGTCGGTTGTTTAACTGATTTTAAAATAAATAAATATAAACGCGAGAATCGTTAGTTTTATGCAATCAATTTATTTCAAAGAAAAGTGTGTGTTATCGTTGCACGGTAACAAGGTTAAACAGCGAATTTCAAAAATATTTTAAGGGATCGTAGAAATTGAACCTCTCCAGTGGAGGACTGTGAGAAGAGTGAGAGTGAGTGAATGAGTAATTGAACGAGCTGAACTAAAGAGGGGACGCCGACGCTTTCCTTATCTTAGACGCCGAGGGATGCTATTGGTCTTCGGATTTTTGGGACCAACCCTCACTCAAAATCGGGCGCTAGGATTCGATAATGAGGTGTCGTTATGCATAAATGCTATGACTTGATTGTTAGTCAATAAAAAAGAATTTGTATCGTCTTACATTCAGTATCAGGATAAATAACCCACTTTGACATAATGTTTTTTTATAATAAATAATTTTTAATATGAAAACTTTAAACACATATAAGAACTGGGCGGTCTCATGACTAATTAAAAAGAATTTACGTTAAAATATGAAGATTTATTAATTGAAAATTGAAAATTATTAGAGAAATTGATTAATGAAAGCATCTGAGGGATGAATGTTGCAATAATTTATAATTATTCCGTAATTAAACATTACCCAAAGTAGATTATTTATGTACAGAGTTTTTATTTTAAACAAAACAGTTTTAAATACGAAATCGTAGAAGAATAATTATGCATGCATCTTACCTTTATTTCGTACATTAGCCACTAGCGGTCAATCAAATGCGCGAATAAAAATATTGTTTTGGCGTATAAAGGTGGCGATGACTTAAACGTAAATTGCAAACAGAATTTTGAATTTTATGTTCTTGTTTGTAGTTGGTATATGTATGTATGTAACTATTATTATCAGCATGCTGGTTTAATATAGAAAATATAAAAATCTTAATATTAGTAAATTAGACTTAAAATTAAATGTAGCGATTTCCGATGATATAAACGAATTTAGATTTTATATCTTTATACGATTAGATTGGAATTCGTGACGAAAGTAAACTATAAATTTTAGCATATTTAGCGCGTAAATTAAAACTAAAAATTGTAATTATAAAAATAATTAAATTTATATAGACTCTAATACAATTAAAGTATATACAAAAATTTGAATAGATTATAACGTATACCTTATACTTTTACAACTTCAGACTTAACATATAATTCTAAAATAAACTATCTCAGTTGTCATAAAACTAATGGTTGGTTAACATAATGAATTAAATCAAACAGAATTTCAACCTAAAAATTTTCGTAGCCAAAAACTTATCGATATTAATGTATACCTGGGTTATAAACAAATTAACTTAGTTATAATAGGCCTCTAAATGCCGAATATATAATAGTTTAATTATGGAAACCAACCTGGACGTATTATAAAAGGTTGTGGTAAATTAAAACGATTTAGTATTTACAAATGTAATTTCTATACTCTAATAGTTATATAATTAATATCTATAAAATTTCTAGTTATAATAATTTTATTTCATAAACTAATTGGCTTTTTTTTCTATAATAAGGGGGTGTTATTAAACGTTGAGGTTCTGATTTATAAATTCTCCATAGTTGGAAGATGTGAACAATTGAAAATTAATATTTGTGTACGTTTCAAAATAGCGAATATAATCCGAATGTCGATATTTTCTTATTTAAAGTTATGGTTTTGTTAGAACTTCTTCTAATATTTATTTTACAAATGATTTTAAATGATTAAAAGTGCGAAAGACAAATTTGTTTAAGAGTTAAGCATTATGTTAATAAACTAAAAGTTTAGCATAGTCCTTTAATTATAAACTATTGCTCGAATTGAATTTGTTAAAATGTAAAAATACAAAAATACAAAAATCTATGATTATAAGAAATTTACATATTTCTTAAATACATTTCAAAAAGGAAGAATATTTCCTATTGTTATTTAATATGAGATGGCTTCAAAGTACAGTCACAGAATAGTCATCTAAGTGAAAAATAATGCAGGCGTGGGTTGTAGAAAATGCTGGAACGCGAGCGAGAGAGAGACGAGAACAGACGCGTCATGTATAGCTGCAGGGTTTCCCTTGTTTATTGATATTCAAGTGGTTGGAAAATTCCGACGCGTACTTGGGTTCGGGAAAGTCTCACTTGCAGATGGTGGGGTCTTAGATTAGACCTTGGGAAACCAAAGAGAGGAACCTTTTATCACAGCCTACTCGGAAAACTCGAGTCTGGTTTGTGTACTAAAGCTATCGCAGGGGAAAGGAAACGAAAAAAAAACTTTACGACCTAAGCCGAGGAAGTAAGCATTGTGCCCTTACATTGAAAATGCTCGCATTTGGGGTTCTCACGAGACCGAAAATTCTAGGCCTGTGTTTTATGATTTCAAAACTATTTTCTGTCTTGCATTTATTTAAAACTGTTATGTATTTTATGATTCAATGGTAACTAAATTTTTTAATAATATAGAAAATGGCCGGATGTAACACCCCCCTCCTAAAACAGTTGCTACTATTAACAAACGTAGCAAACGATACCCTGAGTAACTTAGAAATAAAAATAAGGATACAATTTTGAACCGGAACGATTAAAATAATAAATCCAAAAAAAAAAATTAGAAATTAAAACCAAAACATAGTAAAGTAATGTAGATTATACTACAATTATTTCCTAGGAATTATTCAGAGGTGATATTTCATAAAGGGAAATTATGTATCCAGTGAAAAGAAAGGTTTTTGAGTGGTAATTTCTTGGTTGCATTCGCGCAAGGTTGGATAGTGGGCGTTGGTAGCAGCAGGCGCTGATGGTTCAGGTATTTTATCTTTACTCTGAGAGGTAGAGGGAATCACCTTGATCTCCTGCAATTCTACTGGAGGTTCAGAAGGAGGTTCTGATCGAGACCGATTGTTTAAATGGACGAGCAAATGGGTAATAGACCCAAAAAGTGCTCCCAGCAGGCGGACTGACCAACCGTAAACAGTATGGAGAGTATAGCCATGAACAAAAATTCAGCTTTCAAAAGCTGAAAGATCATTATCATAGCGAGGAATCCGGCGCTAGCATTGCCGAAAACCAGAAAGCGAGACCAGAACTTCTGCCAGGTGGTGTTGATAATTTGATCTACTGCGTTCTCATTCAACAGCTTATTGATGGCTGATTCATTATTATCAAACGGATGACCGCTCATCTCTCGAGCAACGTGATTTAAAAGGCCTGGTCTTTCCATGGGAAACATAATTCGTTCCCGTAACTGATCCAGATCATGTTGGTTATATATGCCGCTAAATTTATAGAGTATGCTTAAATAAATATTCTGGAAACCTGTCAGAATTATGAAAAGTTCACTATAACCTCTAAAAGTCAATTAATACTGGTAGTTAATGGATAAGTTCATTGTTCATTAACTACTACAATTAGACTGAATTTTACAGATTAAAATAACTTTTTTCACAATTTTTACACGTACTCAGATTTATTGTTATGACGGGACAAGCTATAGATGTATAGAACTTTCAGACACACTCACACTAACGGCTAACTCTGGGGGATTGATATAAAGTAGGTTTCGACATTGGATGTATTATCGTTGGTGGTATCGCCTCAGTTGGAGAAGGCAAAATCTTATACCACGAACTTCCAATAAAATAATAGGAAGGTAAAAGAGAGTGGCAAAGCATTCTAGTGCTCTTTTGTTTTAGCACGTGTGTTCGGAGAGTGAGGAAAAAGGTTTGATTGTTTCTTGTTACCTCCAATTCAGCATAACAATAATTTCCATGCTGTACCTTTACTTCAACTGGGACACATTTTACTATATGGACTACCTCCCAAGCGGAAACTCCCATATAACCCGGTCCCTTCATTAAATCAAAAGCAAAATCATCAGGTGATTGCTTAGCTATAGATAATGAATTTTTAATCGTTTGACGTTCTAAATTGCATCTTTGTACAAGCACATCTCGGTATAAATTTTTCATTTGTTCGCGAATATGTTTTTCAACGTAAACAAACTTCGAATTTACATACGGAAAGATATCTAAATTAGTAACGCTAATCGTATCTACTGTCGCAAAACTATTTCCTTTAGTAGTTTCGAAAATGACTAACTTCGGATGCTCGGGAGTAATTACTTGATAACCGAAAACCGATTCATCATTCCGAGACGTTAAGGTAATGTGTACTTACCGACAAATTTTAGAATGTATATTTCTTTTGCAAATAATAATAGAATTACTAACAAAAAAAATTGAGTATAGTATTTACATATACGGAGCGCCTGAAAGAGCTGTTTTTCCAAAAATTTACTCAGAATTTATTTAATTAAATAAAAGCCGCAATGCCGATAAGTAGGGATCTGTATACTTCGAATTTTGCCAGTTTTAAAAAGTGTTTATCTCATGGAAATGCTGATAGAATCGCAAAAAAAAAAATCTGAGCATAGTATTTACATACACGGAGCGCCTGAAAGAATTGCTTTTCAAAATAAACGTTCGAATGTTTATTAATTAAATAATGAAATTGGGTTGATTTTGAGGTTCACATCGCCTTAAGGCGAATGTAACTCCCTGAGTAGCTAACGAGTATACTACCTGCATATTACCACCTAGATCGTAATTAGACATTTTATTCGCATACCCTTCATAGAGCACACCGTATTTGCTAAATTTACATGCATCGGTGGGAACGGTTTGCCAGAAGGTATATCCCCCCTCGACATCTAAACAACTACCTACAGATAAAGAACAAACTGTTCCTGAGCGCAAGTTTACCTGGTTATTGTCTAATTTGGCCTGAGATTCGTAATCTGTTAAGGTGATTTTAATTGTACCCTGTACTACTACGTTTTTCCAAGTTCCGTAGGGATCAGAGTAACCGGCCCCATTACATTTACCTTCGGTGATTAAGGAACCTGCTAAAACAATACTATGTGTCACGGTGAAGTTGGATTTTACGCCAGCTATTATTTTTGAGTTTGGCAAACTATAAGTGCCACAACGGTGTAACAATTCACAAGAGTCTTTTGATATGTCCTGAATATATTCGTTTTCCCCATTTAGCACAATTGAAACGTGAGAGAAACTACCACAATGGTAAATAGTACGATGGATTACCAATTTGCATTGGATTACATGTGTTGATGCGTACTCATTAACTTGTAGTAATTGCACGTATTGCTGAGTGATATTCGGCTGGTAATCAGGTACCTCGTATTCGCCTTCATCCTTGAGAGACAGCGCAGTAACATTGAGTTGCCGAGCCCCGCAGTCGTAGCCGATTAAAGCAGACGCCCTGCCTACCAGAATTAAAACAACCAAAACCACAAAGCTCATTTTCACTCTGTTGAGTCAATGGGTTTCAATTGAATTAATAATTAGAAGTGTCGAAAAATAAACAAAAACAAATGGTCTCAATACTTTTTTTTATAGATTTGGCTCTGTAAAAGAAAGAAATATTAATATTTGAACCTTGCCTCCTGCATACCCTACTTCTCATAATTTATAATCTGTTAAGCCATTTAAATGTGACTTAATTAATATTAAGTTATCATGAACTATTATCAATTAATCAGAAAAATACTAAACCCTTACTTCCCTGATATATATATATATATATATATATATATATATCTATAATATAAAAATATTTCGCCGCTGTCACCGCCGCGCCGCCGCCGTGTCCTATAATCGGGCGTAAAGAGCCACTTTGCTCCCGTCGGGCGTAAAGAGCCATTTTAGATTTAAGAGGGGCTATTTTCCCGCCGGGAGTAAAGATACGCTTTACTCCCGCCGATCGTAGAGACCCATTTTTACTTCCGCTGGGCGTAAAGAGCCATATTACTTCCGCTGGGCGTAAAGAGCCATATTACTTCCGCCAGGTGTAAATAACCATATTACTTCCGCCGGGCGCACTTTACTATTTTATAGTATAAGTAAAGCATGTCGACATAGTCGTTAGTCATAGAAAATATAATTTCGAAAATTAAAAATGAAACTTGAGAAAATCAGCTATCATTTGCTTTTTTTATAATTATAACATGTTTGTTCCTTCCAAAGTTATGAAAGTTCAAAGTAAAACATCGAAAATATATTGATTAATCCCTAAAATTAAACTGTTTAATTGCAGACATATTTTTTATGCACTTTCAATGATCTATTTTAAACATTCATAAGTTTGGAAGGAATCAACATTTTACTTATTATTTTTATCATTAAACAATATTACTTATGTCGACTGTAATCTAATATCAACTGATAAGAATTTTTTTATCGGTATTACAGTTCAGGTTTTAATTAAGTTTCTATTTCAGATTCTACGGGGGTGATTATAAACAAAGGCAATCTGACTGCCATTAATATTTATAATAATTTAATTTATAAGAATGTAAGATCGATAAAAAAATTCTTATCAGTTGATATTAGATTAAGTTGATATTATTTTTATAATCGAGAAGCATGCTCTTTTCCGTTATTTTATGCGATTTTCCGACTAGATTTGTTATATTACGTTAATTTCACGTTATTTTTACGTTATATTATGATATTTTATATGAAATTAACGTTTAGTAATGAAAAAAATATCGTAGAATAACATAAAAATAACGTAAAAGCTAATTAAAAATAGTCTTTTCTTACTCGCCCACCCGAAAGTACGTACTTTCGGCCCGCATCTCCGGGCCGAAAGAGAAACTTTCGCATCCTATTTTAGACCAAACGCGCGCTCTGATTGGCTGCCGAAATTTCCTGACCCGCGGCGCTTCAGCGCCGCGCATGTCCGAGGAAAGATATTGTTCATGTAAAATACTGAATAAAAATATTTAGAAAAATATATTGAATGATGCAAAAATTATATTCGTCGATTATGAGGAAAAAGGATATTATACAACGGAAAAATATTCAGCATTAAGTAATATTATCTTTTCCAAATATTATTATTAAGTATTTTGCGTAAGTAATACTTAATTTGAGATATTTCGTTAAAAAAATTTCATTGTAGAATTTTTCCAAGAAAACTTCATGTAAGTATACACTTAAAAAAGTCCTAATTTGTAAATCGAATGTCCACATAACCCTATTTTTATGTTTAAAATACGCTTCCTTCATTAGAATTCTGAAATAATAATTTTTATTCCGTTGCCTTTCAAATTACACGCAAATTGCACATTAAGAAGGAAGTTAACTAATCTGTACGTTAAGAAAGAAGTTAATTTAACTGCTCGGAAAAAGAAAAGTAACATTAGTTGAAAAATAAAAAAAGGTTATTTTTCTTTGTTACCCTCCCTTTTTTGCCGTGCAAACAAGTCGACCCCTTTTTTAACACACAGTCAAGTTGACTCCTTTCTGCACGTGTAGTAAAATTAACCTCCTTTGTACCTAGCATTATTTATTTCAATTATTTTCAAATTTATTTTATAGGCAATTAGGTCTTACTAAATAAATCGTATTCCCAATTTAGTTATTTTATATGATTTCTATTCCTTTATATAATTCTCAAATTCATAGTATTCAGTAGAGAAGTAGGTTTATAGGTTAGTAAAAGAAATTTACGTATTCCCGATTTACTTATTTTGCCATCCATTTATATATAGATTCTCAAAATTCAAAGTGTTTAATAGGGGATTAGGCCTAGATTGGTGAATTCCGTCAACCAAGGAACCAATAACCAAAAGCTTGGCAAATATGAAATTGATGTGAAAAATTAATAAGTGGTAAACTTTTATCCTAAGTTTTATCCAAAGTCGTTCCTCATTTCAAAAAGGTAAATTATTTTTATATTAATGAATCCAACATATTTAAAGATATATAATTAAAAATTTGTAAAAATCCATAAAAATTTTCAGTTTTCTACACTTTCATTCTACAGTTCATAAAATTGTTATTAGCCGTAAAAGTCTATAAATATAAAATGTAAGAAAGTTTGCCAAAATGTAAGAATGTGTCAAAAAATGTAAAACAGTATAAAAAAATGTTAAAAATAGTAAAATAGAAACATATTAAAATGTAAATAAAATGTAACTTTAAGAAAATATATAAAACCTGCAAGAATGTGTTAAAAACTGTAAAAAAATTTAAGAACGTGTAAAAAAGGTTTAATAAAGTGTTAATAAATGTAAAAAAATGTAGAAACACTATAATAAAATGTTAATAACTATTAACAAACTGTAAAAAAATGTTACGTGGGCAGGGTAGAGAACGTGGACGAGGACAAGGATGGAAAACAAAACGTATTATCGTGATGAAATTTTATTGATACCATTTTATTGATTTTATTCATAGAGAAATTTACAATTGTATAATAAATATATATTTACAATTTTATAATAAATATGTATTTACAATTTTGTAATACATATTTACAATATGTATATACAATTGTTTCAATTAATCTTTATTAAAAAAATGCATTTTCATTGTCAATAAATTTATTTACAATTTTTTCATTTCATTATTAATTCAACATATTTGAATTTTAAAACAATTTTATATATTTACAATTTTTATTTACAATTCTTTAAAAATTGTTTTTAAAAATTATTTAAAAATTTAATTAATATGTTAAAAAATTATTTGAAATTATTCATAACTCTTTAAAAATTATAAAATGAATGAAAAAAAAAAAAAACTTTTGATTTACTCATAAAATTAACCAAATATTTTAAAAATAATATAAATAATTAATTGAAATAAAAATTTTAATACAAAACTATGTTGTATTTAATGTATTAAAAAATTAAATAGTTATTTATAATTTGTTACTAAAACTTATATATATTTATATATATATTTATATATATTCATTGAACATTCATTTGGTTTTTGTTTTCAAACTAAACCTTATTATGTAAATGTCATTTGACAAATCAATGTGTTGAATATCACATATTTTTCAAATTTTAGTTTTTCAAATTGTTATTTATATTATTATTAAATTTGTGAATACTTTTTAATAAAATTTACGTTATCTATATAGAAGTGAAAAGTGTCATATTTATATATACTCAACCAAATAACGATTAGCTTAACATTCGTTACATTTCTCTAAAAGATCAATGAAAATGTTCGAAGTTACAATCTAGACATAGTTGTGTATTTGAAATTGTCTTTAATACAATTATGCAATCCAACTACTGAATTCTTCGCTTTGAAAGTACTTGGGATTTTGCCTTTTCGAAGTATCGAAGTCTCGATTTTTGCCAAAATTGTATTTACGATTGGACAAATAGTATAAAGTAGTGTGTGGCATAAGTACTTCACTACAAAGTAAAACAAGATTTATTAATCTATACATGAATAGCACAAAAATCTGTTAGAAGTTTGAACAGAGAAGGTAATAAATCTATTATTTAGTTATTTTTCTTCGTTTAACCTATATAATTATATAATTATAATTTACAATATTTTACAACTATTTACAATTTTAAAAAGTATTTACAATATTTATTTACAATTTTACATTTCTTATTTATGTACAATTATATATGTATTTATAATTTTGTAATGAATTTTTATTTACAATTTTGTAATAAATATGTATTTACAATTTTTTCAATTAATCTTTATTAAAAAAATGCAATTTTGCATTGTCAATAAATTTTTTTCATTTAATTATCAATTTAACATATTTGCATTTTAAAACAGTTTTATATATTTACAATTTTACATTCATTATTTATTTACATAACAAACATTAAATAAAAATTTGTTTCATTTTACAACTATTTACAATTTTAAAATGTATTTACAATATTTATTTATAATTTTACATTTCTTATTTATTCACAATTTTATAATAAATCTTTCCAGTTTATTTATAATTTATAATTTTACATTTCTTATTTATTCACAATTTTATAATAAATCTTTCCAGTTTATTTATAATTTATAATTTCGTTTATTTTTTATAATAAAAGTCAAAAGTCAATAGAAGTCAATAAAGCAAAAGCAATAAACTTTGATTTCCGTCTGCTTTAAGTACTGTTGTTCCAACGGAAGACATTTACAGAAGTATGTACGCACGACCCAAATTCTTAATCGTATGTGAGATTTGAGTCGGACTGAAGGAACGTTTGAAGCCATGCTTTCTGTATATTCCGTACTTCAGACCTTCTGACGTCTCACTTATGACTATGCCTTTAAACATATAGGTAGTATCACATAAGGTTTATTATGGTGTTTAAAGAAACGCGTTTACAGGAGTGTATACATAAACCAATTGCTGATAACTAACGTGCACGTAACACGCTTACTTCTCTCATTAGTCGGGAGCGGGATTCCACGCGTTCAAATACAATATGTTTGCCGCTAAATTTCAAGAATGACTAATTAAATAGTTGCCATTTTTTGCAAATGACCCATGTATATAAAATAAAGTAATTGGTTATAGTTACATATCAAAGAAAATTATGATGAATTGGTAATTGGTTATAGTTACATATCAAAGAAAATTATGATGAATATAATACCATTAATAATTTTCTGTTTCTTTGCTTACATTTTTTACATAATAAAAGATATTTATCGTTAGAATTTTTTTTACAATTTTTTTTGGCAGTAATATTTTAAATAAATTTCTAATTTATTTAAAATATGCACTCAAAGATATTTAAAATATCAATCATTAAATAGTTTCCGTCTTTCACAAATGCCATATCAAAGAAAATTATGATGAATATAATACCTTTCTTATCCTTTGATAGTGATAATTACTTTATCAAAATGACAAGTCAGGGCAATGAAGAAATGGAAAGTAATAAACTTTTATTCTATAAAATTAGAAATTTTTAAACATAAATTTAAATATAAAATAAACAGTCATAGATTACATTGAATATGAAGAAAAATTCTTTGAATATATGAAACGTTTGGAACCATGTAATATGGAGCAATTAAATAACAATTTCAAGAAATTAAATTTACGCTCTATTAATATAAAAAGCAAACAAAAGAAAAAGTAAAAATGTATAAAAAATATTATAATATGTAATTGAAAATCAAGTATAACGTTGAAAGAATGTTGATTCGAGATTGATACCTCGCAAAACGATCGAAAACCGAACGAATCGCTTAAATTAGATTAAGAATAATATCTAATAAATAAGTAAGAGCAATAAGTATAACATTTAATAAATATTCAACATTATAACGTTATATTCAATATCAAAATGTTAAAAAAGAAGAAATTAAAAAAATAATTTTTTTAATAACACTATGATATATAGTTATGTATCATATTATGTGTACCTTTTTTTGACCAGTTTGAAATATGATATTTCCATTGAGAAACAAAGATTCATACAAATATATAATAATATATTGACTTTGTCAGTCATATATACCCTTTAATTTAAAAGTAACTAAATATTCTTGAATTATTTTATCACACTAAAATTATTAAAATAGAAAAATAATTTTTAGAAAAATCTACATTCTAAAAAATTTATATTTTTATATTGTTCTGTTCATTGATGGTAACAAATTTATATTAAATAGGATTGTGTCAGCCTTTTCGCCTTATTTTCTAAAGCTTATTTCATAGTTGATGTGTGGCAATCAACTTTGAAAGGCCAATGAAGAAATATTTTTGGATCTTTTAAAGTGTAAGGTTTTTTCAAAAAGTAATATTTTTCTTTTTCCTATAATACATTGAATTTCATGTATTTTCATATAGGTATTCTACGATTCCTCATATTTGATATAATAAAATGAATAAGATCTCAAAAAGAATTATAAAACATAAAATGAAACCAGATGGTAACTGTCTTTTCCGAGCATTTGCAGAATTTTTATTTAGTGATCAAGAGCAACATAGACAAATTCGATTGAAATTAGTGGATAAAATTATAAGTGATTGGATAGTTTATGAATCTTTTGTATTAGGAGACAATTCTTACAACATAATATTTACTGATTCTAATTCTTACAAACTACATATGTCTACTAATGGTAGTTTTGGTGGAGAAGTTGAGATTGCTGCTTTTGTTAGTATTTACAATGTAAAAATAATGCAAGGGAATTCGGCGCATGTAATAGCAGAAATAAATTAGTTCTTTTATTATCTGGAAGCTTGGATAGTGGTCATTATGATATTCTTGATATTGAAAATATTTTTTTGTCTGGAAACGATCGAAATTATTGGTCCATGGAAAAAAGAGACAAAAGGATAGAATCACGAACCTCAGTGAAAGAAGGATGAAAAATAATCGGGAAAAAGGTAGAGTTGTTAATATGAATGACAAGGAAAATCAGATAGAAAAGGATATAATTGTTAATATCAATGAAGAAAGATTGGAAGATATGAGGGAAACCGATGCAGTTGTTAATAGTAATGAAGAACGAGTGAACAATAAGATTGAAGAAACTGTTATGAACATGAATGAAGAAATTAATGATATCTTAAAAAGAGATATAAAACATGAAATGAATCCGGATGGTAACTGTCTTCCGCGCATTTGCAGAATTTGTATTCAATAATCAAGAGAAACATAGACAAATTCGATTGAAATTAGTAAATAAAATTATAAATGATTGGATAATTTATGAATCTTTTATATTAGGAAACAGTTCTTACAACACAACAATTACTGATCCAAATTCTTACAAACTAAATATGTCTAAAAATGGTAGTTTTGGTGGAGAAGTTGAGATTGCCGCTTTTGTCAGTATTTACAATGTAAAAGTTGCAGTATATCAAGGATATTATAATGCAAGGGAATTCGGTCCGTGCAATAGCAGAAATAAATTAGTTCTTTTATTATCTGGAAACTTGGGTAGTGGACATTATGATGTTCTTGAAATCGAAAATACTTTTTTTCTTAAAGACTATCAAAATCAATATCGTCGGTTACATTATGCTAAAAATAAAGATGAAATTAACGTAAGTAGAAAAAATCGGTATCTTGATGGTGATAAATTAGAGAAGAAACGAAAACTTGATCGTATTTATAATATGAATGAAGAAAGAGTAAACAGAAAGCGACAAAGTGATAGGATCACTACTATGAAAGAAGATAGAATAGAGAGCAAGAGAGAAAAGGATCGAATTATAAATATGAGTGAAGGAAGGATAGGAAATAAAAGACAAAATGATAGAGCTTTTAATATGATTGAGGAAAGGCTGCAGAATAAGAGGGAAAAAGATAGAGTTATGAACATGAGTGAAGGAAGGCTGGAAAATAAGAGGGAAAAAGATAGAGTTATGAACATGAGTGAAGGAAGGCTGGAAAATAAGAGGGAAAAAGATAGAGTTATGAACATGAGTGAAGGAAGGCTGGAAAATAAGAGGGAAAAAGATCGTGTCACGAATATGAGTGAAGGAAAGGTGGAAAATAAAAGGGAAAAAGATAGAATTACGAACATGAATGAAGAAAGGGTAGAGAACAAGAGAAAAAAGGATAGAGTAATTAATATGAATGAAGTAAGAGTAAATAATAAAAGACAAAACGATCGGGTTGTCAACATAAATGAAGGACGAATGAATAAGAAAAGATGTACAAATGTTGTAAGCAATTTGAATGAAAAACGGTTGGCTAAGAAACGTAAGCTTGATATTGCAAGTAATATGTCTTCAAATCGAATTTATAAGAGGAGAAAGATACAAAAAATTAGAAAGATGTGCCCTCCAAACTTAAATTATCTAGATTCAGGCAATATGGATTATGTATGCTCTAATTGTTCTGCAGTTTTTTGGAAAACAGAATTTTCAAAAAAAAGTTGTTGTCATAACGGAAAAGTTATTTTACCTCCTTTATCAGAGTATAACGAAGATTTGAAAGAACTTCTGTATGACAAAAAATTTAAAGAACTAATCCGTTATTACAATAATAAATACTCATTTGCGAGTTTCAATGCTAAAGTAATTAACAATAAAAGTAAAGGAGTTTATAATTTAAAAATCCAAGGCCAAGTTTGTCATACATCTCCGAAATCAGTTATCGTTGAACCTAATCAACATCCTCAAAATGGTCAAATTTACATTTATGATGAGTATACGGCAAATCAGTTAAGATTGAAAAATAACAAAGCATTATTAGAAGAACATTTCACAATATTAAATAGAATATTAAATGACAACCTATATGCAAAAAAATACAAGCATTTATATGAATTATCAAAAAATACTCAAATTCCTCAATACAAGTTATATTTTGTTCGAAATATAAAATTGAACCAAAATGTTTATAGTAAACCAAAAACTGCGGAATGTGCCGCTTTAATTATTTCACGAGAAGGAGAAATTCCATCATCTTTTGATTTGTGTATTTATCCAAGAAATCCGGATAACAGTACATCACATATTTTCATACATAAGTTATCTCATCATTTGGATCCGATGGTATTTCCTATTTTATTTCCTTCAGGAGACTTAGGATGGAATCCCGATTTACATCAAAATTCAGAAAATAATAAAAGATTGACTGCTTTGCAATATTATTCAAACCGAATTGCTTATCGGCCAGGACCAATTTTCAATCCAATTTTATGTAGTGGACGATTGACTCAACAATACATAATACATGCATATATAGTCATAGAAAGTACAAGAATGGATTATTTTAGACAAAATCAAGGAAAATTAAGAGTTGCATGTTATCAAGGGTTATTAGATCATGTTGGAAAAAATGGTTCAAATAAATCAAAAAATTTCGAGAACAAAGAACGTTTGGGACATCTTTTTATTTTACCATCAACTCATATTGGTAGTCCTAGACATATGCATCAATTATATCAAGATGCAATGGCTATAAATAGAGCTGTTGTAAGACCTGATTTATTTATTACTGTAACGTGTAATCCAAATTGGCCGGAACTTAAAAGAGTACTATCAAACTTCCCTCAAGAAACCACATGTAATGATATTCCTTATTTAACAGCAAGATTATTTAATACTAAATTACGAGCAATTTTAGCAGATATTTTAAGTGGAAATATTTTTGGCGAAATACTGGCATATATTTACACAATTGAATTTCAAAAAAGAGGATTACCTGATGCTCATTTATTATTTGTCTTAAATTATGAAAACAAATTATTGAATCCACAAGACATTGATAAATATGTGAGTGCTGAAATTCCAAATGATGATAAAGAATTACAAGCATTAGTTATCAAACACATGTTGCATGGTCCCCATACAGAAAATTCCCTCTGCTATAATAAGGAGAAAGATGTTTGTTCGAAAAACTATCCAAAAGAATTCAGTGATTTTACACATTTTGATAAAAATGGATTTCCCCAATATAAACGAAGAAATAATTTAAATAGTTATACATACAATTCAAAAGTAAATGGTGAAATAGTGAAAGTAGATAATTCAATGGTAGTTCCTTACAATCCTATACTTTTGAAAAAATATCAATGTCATATAAATTGCGAAATATCTTATTCGGTCATGTCTATCAAATATCTTTATAAATATATTCATAAAGGGTTTGACAAAGCATATGTAAGTGTATCGAAAAAAAATTCTGATACAGATCAATGTGAAATATATGATGAAATTACTGACTATCTTAATGGGAGATATGTTAGTCCAATAGAAGCAGCATGGAGAATAGAAGAATTACCATTGTCAGGAAGGTCACACACAATTATTCGTTTAGCTATTCATACGGAAAATCAACAGTATATATATTTTGAAGAAAATAAAGAAGACGAAGTTTTAAATAAAAATAATAATACAACTCTAACGGCGTGGTTTCAATTAAATTTAGAAGATGAAGAAGCGAGAAAAATTAAATATTCTAATATACCAAAGTATTATTTATTCAATTCATCAAAAAAAGTATGGCAAAAAAGAAAAATATTTTCAAAATCTATTGGTAGAATGAATAGTGTTAGTCCAAAGGATATAGAACGATTCCATTTAAAGTTGATATTAAATCGTGTAAAAGGAGCAATATGTTTTGCAGATTTAAAAAAGTTCGAAAATGTATCCTACAAAACTTTTAAAGAAACAGCAATTGCAATGGGATTAGTAAAAAATGATAATGAAATTTTCAATATTTTTGAAGAAGCATGTTCCATTATGATGCCAAAAGAATTTAGAAAATTTTTTGCTTGGTTTCTTATTAATGATGATATTCCTTTTGCTTGTGAACTTTGGGAATCTTTCAAAAAATATTTTAGTGAAGATTTCAAAGATAATCAAGAGCATCGAGCATTAAGAGAAATTGATGAAATTTTAAAAGGTGAAAATTTGTCATGCTCTGAATTCGGATTACCAACATTTAATGATTTGACTTATGAACTATCGGCTCATGAAAAAAAAATAATAATTGATAAACACAAACAGTTATTTCAAGAACATAAAAATCAATTAAATAATGAACAAAATGATATTTTCAATTTCATAATACAAACTAATGATCGTATGATTTTTATTGATGGTCCCGGAGGTACTGGGAAAACATTTCTTTACAAAACATTAATTCATTATTATTTAGGAGAAGGACAAAAAGTTGTTTCTATGGCATGGACTGGAATTGCTTCTATACTACTTCCGGAAGGAATGACAAGTCACAGAACTTTTAAATTGCCATTAGATTTATCAAATATTGAAACAACATTTTTGAAATTAGATTCAGATAAAAGAAGGTTTCGTGAATGTGATGTACTCATTTGGGATGAAGCATCAATGATTCCTAAAAAAGCATTAGAAGTTGTTGATAAAACTTTAAGAGATTGTTGCCAAGTCGATTCAATACCTTTTGCTGGAAAATTATTAATTTTAGGAGGAGATTTCAGACAAATTTTGCCAGTATTGAAAAATGGATGTAGAATCACTATAATTAATGAATCTATCAAACGTTCTAATTTGTGGCCAAAATTAAAAATATTAAAATTAACTAAAAATATGAGATCCAATAAAATAAAATTTTCAAAATTCTTGTTAGAAATCGGTGACGGACAAGTATCGCCTTTATCAATATCTGAAAAATGGAAAGTCGACAATATATGTGAAAAAATTTATGGTTCCACTATAACTGACAAGAAAGATTTATCAGATAAGGCAATTTTATCTGGTCATAATCAAGATATTTATCACTTGAATAATGAAGTACTTAAAAGAATAGATTCTACAGAGAAAATTTATTATAGTATTGATTATGCTAAACCAAAAGGAGTAGATCAAAGTGATGAAGATGTTCAATTAAATTATTCAATAGAATGTTTAAATTCTTTAAAATTTCCAGGGCTACCATTTCATAAATTAATATTAAAACCCAATGCCATTGTTATGCTCATAAATAACATTAGTATTAACGATGGATTGTGTAATGGTACAAGATTAAAAATTTTAGAATTGCACAAGTACAATATAAAAGCCATGATAGTAACTGGTTACAACAAAGGACAAATAGCTTACATACCTAAAATAACTTTAAATTCAGGAGAATCATCGTCTTTACCTTTTATATTATATCGAAAACAATTTCCTGTCGTCTTAGCCTTCGCGATAACTATTAACAAGTCACAAGTTCAAAGCTTCAATAAACTTGGAATATATTTTAGGCGGCCTTTATTCTCTAATGGCCAATTATATGTAGCTTTGTCAAGATGTACAAACCCAGAAAATTTATTTATTGAAAATGATTCGAATTATTCTGATGAAATTGAAAATATAGTATGGAAGGAAATTTTTGAATGATGTATAAAGATTATTTTGAAATATAAAATGAAGAGCTTTAAACTATAAACGAAGACACCAATTCACAAGACGAGTTAGCCACGGCTACCGACATCAATTGCTTTTTTGCATAAACGACATCAATTGCTTTTTTGCATGTACTACAACCATTCAATATCTGTGGAACATTCCGACAACTAAGGCACGGCCGACAAAAATAACTTTTCAGTTAATTGTTGTCATGTAACTATACTACTACCACTATTCGTTTATGTATAAGTGAATAAGTTCTATCATTGACAGAACTATAAATTAAAAGAATCGAACAATTATTAAAATTTTGATCATTTTTAATTTCTTCTTTTTAAAACGCTATGTTATACAATTTCAATATGAAAATGAATATTAGAACTCCATTAATATAAAACACATATAAAATTAATATTATTTACAGATACCAAAATGTCGAAACGCCCAAAATCAAATAGTACTAATGAAACACCAGGAAAAAGAAAATCAAAAATTTCATTTACGTACACACCATCTGATTTTTTGAAAAATAAAATTCATATTGGCGACAAAAATGTGTAAATTATTTTATTCTATTCTTAAAAAATTAATAAATTTAATATACTTTAAAAAAATATTTATTAAATTTATATATTTTAAAAGTATGGTTATTGGATATATTGAAACAGTAGAAAATCCCCGTACGATAATTTCTAAGGCTACTGGAAAATCATACGACATATTTAAATTTATTTTAAATAATAATGACGGATGCAAAATTCAATGTAATATATGGAATAAGGATATCGAAATATTTGAAGATAAAATCAACTATAATGAGGTCATTTTAATATAATTTCATAAAAATAATATAACAACTATTATTAATTAAAATTATTTCTAGATCGTTCTATTACAAACAGTAGTTGCCAAAGAAAGTTCTAATTTTAATAGCGGCAATATGTAATATGAATTCCACTTAAAAAATTATTCCAAAATTACTACGATAGCTAATCGCGATGTATCGGAAGACATTACATCCTTAACAATTAAAACTTTTGAAGAAGTGAAACAATCAAATGGACTTATTAGTAATATTTATTACATATATATATATATATATATATATATATAAATATGAAATTCTGGAAGTTTGAGGATTATATTCAGCACCCGCTTGGAAGTTTGAGGGGTTATGGGAAGTTTGAGGAGCCTCCTCAAACTTCCAATCTATATATTCAGCATCCGAGCGGAAGTTTGAGGGGTTTTCTAGAGTCTATTTGTCTAGAGTCGGTAACCTGAGGGTTATTATTTCTTTAGCCACTCTGACCGACCGGGGTTGAGCTCCTCAAACTTACTAGCCTAATATATATATATATATATATATATATATATATTAGAAATAAATTAAGAATTCAACATATTTAATTAAAATTTCAGAAACTGAAGGATATTTAATGAGTGACTTTGCTATTTCGAATACAAATTTAAGTAAATTACTTGGTGCTATCACAGATAAAACCCATAAATTAGAAATAGTTGTTATAGATGGTACTGGAGAACGAGACAAATTTACTGAAGGATCCAAATTGAGAATAACAGGGGAAATATATATATATATATATAGCAGGTAAAAAAACGTTTCAATTAATATCTTACATTATAGTAAACATTCATGGTGCAATTAATATATATTTATTATTTTACAGAAAACGGACACATCTATTTAGAAATTCAAAATTTAACCTATATTGAAATACTAAATGAAAAAAAATTATCGATGGCTGAATTAATATTGGGAGGAGGGATTTTGAAACGGGACTGAGAATAGCTAAACGAAAAAGGATGCCGGTTCAAATAAAATAAAGATAAGTACTTCGTTATAATTAATTAAATTGGATTTATTAAATAACCTAAATTTTTATTACAGATTATAAGTTACTACACAATCATACTTTTTATGATTCGCTATCAAATTAATTTAAGTAGTCTATACATATAGTCTTTCCCGAAATACATCATTTCATTATGACAAAATCATTATTCGAAAATCGACAAAAAAAATTTATTTTAAAATTCATATGAAGTGTTTTTTTAAAATAAACATGAAAATAAGATTATTTGGGAATTTGATAAATAAAATAGGACTACTTCATGGGTATTCTCAAATGACGATTTTCACAAATTTTTCTACAATTTTATTTTAATACAAGATCTCGAATAAAGTATTGTTCATGTAAAATACTGAATAAAAATATTTAGAAAAATATATTGAATGATACAAAAATTATATTCGTCGATTATGAGGAAAAAGGATATTATACAACGGAAAAATATTCAGCGTTAAGTAATATTATCTTTTCCAAATATTATTATTCAGTATTTTGCGTAAGTAATACTTAATTTGAGATATTTCGTTAAAAAAATTTCACTGTAGAATTTTTCCAAGAAAACTTCATGTAAGTATACACTTAAAAAAGTTCTAATTTGTAAATCGAATGTCCACATAACCCTATTTTTATGTTTGAAATACGCTTCCTTCATTAGAATTCTGAAATAATAATTTTTATTCCGTTGCCTTTCAAATTACACGCAAATTGCACATTAAGGGGACAAGCCATGGTTAGGGGGTCGAAAAATCGATTTTTTTTTTTATATTAATATTTTGATAGCAAATTTTCCGCTGAATACGATGCTTCCAACCGCATTTCGAAATTCGATTTCGTTTAGAAAATACAGCTACAATGAGGATCGAAGTTCCTTATTGTTCTGGATTTACCACCTGAAAATAATTTAAATATAACCACAAAGAATCAATGTTGACATTGATTCTTTGCATTTAGATTTTGTCAATTTTTTTAAATTATACTTATCTGACAAATAGTCCATATGAAGATTATCTGTGAAAAGATTTTTCAGTATTATTTACTATTCTATATAATTGAAAATTCTTCTGTTATCAATATAAAATTTCAACTATATAAATAAGCAAACCACTATTCACTACGAGAGACTCAGGGTTCTGGAACACCAATTTTCTTGAAAATGGCAAAGGTTGTAGGTAATATCACACCATGAACCTCTGCAGAATTAATACCGCCTCCCCAGAAAAAAGCTGCAGCCATTCTAATTTATAAAAACTGGAAAAATGTGTACGATATTCACATTTTTTTGCATTTTCTGCTCTTTGTGCTACAAAAAAAATATCCAATTAATTATATGAATAAAATATACATAAATTATGTTAAATATTAAGATTCAAAAGAATTAGTTAAAAAAATTTTATTACCTAAATATATCACAGTTTTTGCGATATTTCCATTATTTTTGGTTTACATCTCCAATGTAAGATTAAATGCCAAGACAGAGCTCATTCTTTTTGTACAGGCATTTATGAATTTTTAATTTTACCATGCATTGAAGAAAATTAAATATTATTTAGCATAAATTAAGTGGCTTAATATCCAGAATCCAAACTATCCCTTCTTTTCGATAAACTTCCCATTGCATCTCAATGAAATTGCTCTTTGATATTAGATGAGGTTGTCTGTCTACTTCCACATCCTAAAAAAAGACAAAACACACAAAGAACCTATTTCTTTTTTTTTTAAAATAAATATGTTGAGTCTCCTCAAAAACTTTTGAGGTTACTCATACTTATCTGAAAATTGTTGGCGTGGCGATGCTCCTTTTTGTTCTGTGATTTGAAAACAACTGGTTGTTTGAAGTTCCATTTGATCAAGTCCTTGAGTTTTGCTGTCACCTGTCAGCTGTCAGTGATGTATAAGTACACATATAGACTTAGCGAACAGTTTACGTCAATCGACTCCGCTAGCTGACGATTATAAATTCGAGCCTTAGGGTGCGATCCCATGCGTTCCATAAAATTTAATGGAACGACAAAATCGGAGTGAACTTGTAATTCGAATAATGGCGCGTGGAGTCGATTGACATAAACTGTTCGCTAACTCTATATGTGTACTTATACATCACTGACAGCTGACAGGTGACAGCAAAACTCAAGGGCTTGATCAAATGGAACTTCAGACAACCAGTTGTTTTCAAATCACAGGACAAAAAGGAGCGTCACCATGGCAACAATTTTCAGATAAGTATGAGTAACCTCAAAAGTTTTTGAGGAGACTCAACATATTTATTTAAAAAAAAAGAAATAGGTTCTTTTTGTGTTTTGTCTTTTTTTATGATGTGGAAGTAGACAGACAACCTCATCTAATATCAAAGTGCAATTTCATTGAGATGCAATGGGAAGTTTATCGAAAAGAAGGGATAGTTTGGATTGTGGATATCAAGCCACTTAATTTATGCTAAATAATATTTAATTTTCTTCAATGCATGGTAAAATTAAAAATTCATAAATGCCTGTACAAAAAGAATGAGCTCTGTCTTGGCATTTAATCTTACATTGGAGATGTAAACCAAAAATAATGGAAATATCGCAAAAACTGTGATATATTTAGGTAATAAAATTTTTTAAACTAATTCTTTTGAATCTTAATATTTAACATTATTTATGTATATTTTATTCATATAATTAATTGGATATTTTTTTTTTGCAGCACAAAGAGCAGAAAATGCAAAAAAAATGTGAATATCAGACACATTTTTCCAGTTTTTAAAAATTAGAATGGCTGCAGCTTTTTTCTGGGGAAGCGGTATTAACTCTGCAGAGGTTCATGGTGTGATCACCCTTTGCCATTTTCAAGAAAATTGGTGTTCCAGAACCCTGAGTCTCTCGTAGTGAATAGTGGTTTGCTTATTTATATAGTTGAAATTTTATATTGACAACAGAAGAATTTTCAATTATATAGAATAGTAAATAGTACTGAAAAATCTTTTCACAGATAATCTTCATATGGACTATTTGTCAGATAAGTATAATTTAAAAAAAATGACAAAATCTAAATGCAAAGAATCAATGTCAACATTGATTCTTTGTGGTTATATTTAAATTATTTTCAGGTGGTAAATCCAGAACAATAAGGAACTTTGATCCTCATTTTTATTCATTTTCAAGCGACACTTTTATACTTGGAAATTAGAATATTTGCCAAGTAAATTTCATTGAGAAGTTTTGAACGTGTACAATTTTACCAGAACCGATCATTTATTTCTCAGTTATAAAGGTATGTGTACTTATTTAATAAAATTCTTAATGCTTGTATTATTAAAAATGAATATTTTTATAAGTACAGAAACAATTACAAATAAAATCTGGAATAATAAAATTATAATACTTTAGAAATTTTGTCGAAGTTTTCTTATTTCGGAATAAATATTAAAAAATAATAATTTCTTTGCGTAAAACTGGTTTTTACTATTTACAGGTTAATGAAAAGACATTGAATGGAACAGAAAAAGAGTGTAGTTCTACTACTTTAACAGATTTATGAAGAGAAATTGTCTGACAAACAAAATTAATCTGCTTGCATAGACAATAGTGGTTATCGTAAGCATTACTTAAGATAATCATATTTAGAGCTTTGTGTACCAAAAAAGGCCTAGGAGGTTATTTGGACAGTACTTCAAGTCATCAGTAGGAGTAGGAAAACACCTTTGAGGATTAGATGGAAATCTGGATATCATAACTTTGAATAAGTCCTGATTAGTTATAGTACCATAGGGCTGCCTAGTTTAATGATTTATTAAACTTTAAAGTGTTGTAGGTTTTTTTATGGGCTTAATTTCAAGGATATGTTTTCACAAATCAAGGAAAACAAAAAGGGAGAAAAAATTTTGTGGCGTAACATTTTTTTTTTGTCGATGAAGGTATATCAATAATCGACCAATCAGAGACTCTCAAAATAGGTCATAAAATAAATACTACTACATTCTACAACTAAAATGCAAACTTTTTTCCAATCAATGTTCTATACAAAAAGTTTCAAGATTTTGAGTAAAAAAATGACAAAAGTTGGATTTTAACCAAAAATTTTGAAATTTTATTCGAGTTTGCTAAAAATTGTCTACAGCGGGTTTTCGGATTCGCCAATTAGGAATCGTAGCTCATATTTTGAAAATTCAAAATAGAGGACCCAAGATGGCTTCTAAAAATTGAAATATTACTAGATTTTGCTGAAAATTGAATATATGTGGTTTCTGAATTCGATTATGATGGATCTGAACTAAGATTTTAAAAATTCAAAATGACGGCAAAATATTTAAATTATACTGGCTTTTGCTAAATATTGTATATAGGAGGTTTCTATATTCGTTGATTATGAATCTGAACTCAGATTTTCAGAATTTAAAATGGCTGATCGAAGATGGAGGCTAAATATTCAAATATTGTTGGATTTTGCTGAAAATTGAATATAGGCGTATCTGTACCCGCTGATTATGAATCTGAACTCAGATTTTGAAAATTCAAAATAGAAGACCCAAGATGACGGCAAAAAATTGAAATTTTACCGGAATTTCCTAAAAATTGTATATTATGGGTTTCCGGTTTCGCAGATTAGGAATCTGAAATCAGATTTTGTAAATACAAAATGGCTGCCAAAAATTGAAATATTACTGGATTTTGCTGAAAATTGTATGTTGGGTATTTTGATTCACTGATTATGAATTCGAACTCGAATTTTCAGAATTCAAAATGGCGCATCGAAGATGGAGGACGAATATTCAAATATCACTGGATTTCGCTGAAAATTGTATATAGGTTTGGAGTTTTTGTTGGAAGGGACGGATTGAAGAGAAACTCGCAGAATACAAAACAATTGAGTATTTATTAAGTAGAAAGTAGAGAAACTGTACATGGGACACGAGGTCCGAGTCGACGCGCGAGGTGCGTGTGCACGCGGTGCTGGTCATTGCCGAAGAGAACGAGAGCGGAAATCTTCTCCGCTTCTTCGCTCCAGTGTCGCTGCTGTAGCGCCTACTTGCGCTGCCGGTGCGCAGGGGCTCTGCGCACCATCGGAGTCCCCACAGGTACTCCCCCCACAGTGAACCTCGTAGGGGTAGAAGGGAACGAAACCCTTTTCCTGAGCAGGATCGGCAGGGCTGGTCTGCTGGGCTGGGTGGCGGTTGTCTGCTGGTGGGGATGCGGTGTGGTTGACTGCTCGGCTGGCTGCGGAGCGGTTGCCTGCTGGTGGAGCTGCGGTGCAGCTATATGCTCGGCTGGCTGTGGAGCCGTTGACTGCGGGGCAGGTTGCGGTGAAGGCTGTCGGCTTTCATCGGCCGTGTCGTGGTCGGCCGCTGGAATGCCCTGCGGGGGCGCTGGTGTTGGCAACGGTTGTGCTAGCGGTTGGTTTTGCCTGGGCAGCTCGTCCGCTGCGTCCAGGTGTGCTGGTTTGAGGCCGTCAGTGGAGGCGGTCCTCTCGGTCCCGTTGACCTTGATAACATATACCTTGTCGCTGATCCTCCTCACGACCTCGTGGGGGCCAGAGTACGGAGGCTGCAGCGGTTTGCGCACCGCGTCGCTCCGGAGGAAGACATGCGTACAGGTGTCGAGGTCGTCTTGCTGGAAGGCACGGTACTTGGCGTGCATGGATGCTGGCACCGCCCGGATTTGCTGAAAGAGAGTTTTCAACTTCCCCACAAAGGCGCGCGGGTCTGCTGGGACGCTGTCTGGAACGAAGAATTCTCCTGGCAACCTGAGCGTGGTGCCATAGAGCATCTCTGCCGGTGATGCTTGAAGATCCTCCTTCCAGCAGCAGCGGAGTCCTAGCAGTGTGACAGGAAGTCTTTGCGGCCACTGCGTGTGCGGCTCGCACATGAGCGCAGCCTTGAGGGTGCGGTGCAGTCTCTCCACTATGCCGTTAGCTTGAGGGTGATACGGCGTGGTGTGTACGTGCTTAGCGCCTGCCAGGCGCGCAAGCTCCTTGAAGAGCGCTGATTCGAACTGGGTGCCCTGATCCATGGTGATCGTGAGCGGGCAGCCGAATTGCGCAATCCAGTTTTCAGTTAGTGCTGCGGCCACAGTCACGCAATCATCGTGAGGCAGTAGCGGTAGTTCTCTACCTGCGGCAGGATGATGATGTCCACGTGGAGGTGCTCGAAGCCGTTGTCGGGCACGTCAAACGAGCTGAGCGCAGCTCAATTGTGTCTGCCTACCTTGGCTCGTTGGCAGGGCTCGCAGCAGCGTGCCCAGCGATGAGCGTCCTTCCTGATGCCGGGCCACGCGAACTTCTGGGCCAGGAGCTTGGCCGTTGTGCGGGGGCTCGGATGCGCTGGCGAGGAAGGCCTGCCGACGCAGCGCGTCTGGTAGGTAGGGCTTGACAACACCGTCGCTGATGCTGCAGGCGATCTCCGCACCGTCCACGGTGAGCTGCTGCATATCCAGGAGATCCTTCGCTAGCAGGTGAGGAAGCTCCTCGTCCTGCTGCTGGGCTGCTCGGATGTCCGCTGCGGGGAGGCCGGACGGCATACTGATGGTGCACGTCCTGGAGAGTGCATCTGCCACGACGTTCAACTCACCCTTTATGTGCTGAAATTCCACGTTGAACTGGAGCAAGAAGTCCAGTTGTCTCTGTTGACGTGGGGAGGCCTTGTGCGACGGTTGCCGTCCCGCAAACGTGAGCGGCTTATGGTCGGTGCGCAGCACACAACTGCGGCCCTCCAGGATGCGCTGGAAGTGCTTGACTGCTGCGAACGCTCCCAGCAGCTCCCTGTCGTAGGTGCTGTACCTTCTCTCTGTTGGAGAGAGTTCTCGTGAGAAGAAGGCGATGGGTCTCCACACGCCTCCCTGCTGTTGCTCTAGTGCTGCTCCGATGTTCGTGTCGGAGGCGTCTGTTGCCAGCGCGAGCGGCGCTCTCGGCGACAGGAAGGTGTTGGTGGTGGCGTCTTTCAGTGCCTGCTTGCAGGCCTGGAAGGCGGCTTCTGCCTCTTGAGTCCAGGTGATTGGGAAGCGTCGGGTCCTTCCTCTGCCAGCCAACATGCTGTTGAGTGGAGCCTGTAGATGCGCTGCCTTCGAGATGCAGCGCCGGTAGTGGTTGATGATCCCGAGGAAGCGTCGCAGCTGTGTGCTTGTAGTTGGTTTCGGGAAGCGCATGATCACCTCTATCTTGCGCGCTGGTGGCCGGAAGCCCTGGCCGGAGATCGTGTAGCCGAGGAAGTTGACTTGCTGTCTCCCTAGTACACACTGCCCGAGCTTGATTGACAGACCTGCTCCCTACAATACCTGAAACAGCTTACGCAAATGTTGAAGATACTCTGCGTGGCTGTTTGAGGTGACGATGATGTCATCCAGGTAGCAGTGAGCAAAAGGTATCTCCTTCAGCAGCGAGTCCATGAAACGCTGAAAAGTCTGCGTGGCGTTACGCAAGCCGAGCGGCATGTGCCGGAACTCGTACATTCTGAACGGAATGGTGATTGCAGTCTTGCTGACATGCGCCTCGTCCATCGGGATCTGGTAAAAAGCTTTCTCCAGGACCATGATCGAGAAAATTGATGCGCCGTGGCACTTGTAGATGAGGTCCTCTATGACCGGTATGGGGTAGCGGTCTGGCTGAGTGTTGGCGTTTAGGCGGCGGTAGTCGCCTGTCGCGCGATGTCCTCCTTCTTCCCGCTCTACCATGTGTAATGGACTCGCCCATTGACTGGAAAAGGGGCGCACGACGCCCCGATCCTGCAGCTCTCTGAAGTACTGCTGCGCTGCCTCGAGACGTTCTCCGTACAGCCGACGGGGCGCTCGAAGACCGGTGGACCAGACGTGTGGATTGCGTGCTTGACTGGTGCGCCGTTCAGCATGGCTTGCTCCTTCCTGGGCTTTGTGAGCTCAGCGAACTCTGTCAGCAGCTCGTCATACGCTCACCTGGCTCGCATGTCGATGTCTGTCAGCCCGTGGGCTGCGACAGTGTGCACGGCGGCTACGTGCACCTCGCCTGCGACGCTGAGCGTGGTGCGGGAGTCCACCAGGTGTCGGTGCTGCATGTCCAACAGCAGACTGGAGTGCGCGAGGAAATCAGCTCCAAGGATGGCATCGCGGACGTCCGCGATGATGAACGGCCAGTCAAACGCTCTCCTGCGCCCCAGATTCAGCGAGAGCATGCGTCGGCCGTACGTGCGTATCGCTGACTGGTTGGCCGCGGCCAACTGCAGGGGTTGCGCACTGAGTCTCTGCGTGGCTGCGCTGCGCGGGAGTAGCGACACAACCTAACCCGAGTCCACCAGGAAACGCATTCCTGTCTGTTTGTCTGTCACGTGCAGGCGGTTTTCGCTGAGTGTTTCGCTGCCAAAAGTCGCCTGAACTGCTGGCAGCGAGGCTAGTTTCCAGCGTGTGCTGCTGAGCTGTAGTCGCACGGCAGCTCGCAATGGCGCGCGTCTGCGCCGAACTTGCGGTGAAAGTAGCAGGATCCTCCCTTGGCTGCACTGCGGTGCCGCTGTGAGCGGGAGCGACTTCGACCGCGTCCATTGTATTGCTGTGTTGATGCCGGCTGCGAGAGCCTGTCGAGCATCAGTCGGTTTATGGAGAGCAGTTGGCTCATGTTGCTGAGTAGCGCGGCCATGTTGGCGGCCATTGCGTTTAGCACGCCGCTTGCGTCCGCGGGCTGGCGAGGACGTGCCCCTATCTGATGAAGGCGTGCGACTGGCGTTGTAATATGCGCCGGCCGCATGGATGCCGGGCGCGGAGTCCACGAACTTGTCGGCTGCCTCTGCAAGCTTGTCGAGCGAGACGGCGTCGAGCACGCTCAAGTCGCCGCGTGCTGAGCTGGGCAGCAAGTTCAGCCACTTAATTTTGAGGAGATCGTCTATCGCCTGGTCACCGGCGAGCCTCCGAATGTGATGCAGCACTTGCGAGGGTTTGCGTCCCTCGGTGCTGACCGTGGCCAGCAGCTTGTTGAGCCGCTCCTCCATCGTGTCGCCAAAGCGCTTCGTGATGTGCTGTTTGAGATACTCAAACTTGCCTGTGGCCGGCACTGCGCGAAGCACATCAAGCATCTCCTGCACGGTGTCGCCGTCGAGCTTGGCGAGCGTGAGGTTGTAGCGCGTATTGTCATTTCGGATCTGGTTACCTGCTAGCGCTGCTTCGACTTGGATAAACTAAGCTTCCGGCGAGGCCTTCCAGAACAATGGCAGCTTGCAGGAGTGTACGCTCTCTATGGGGCCGGGGGGCTGCAGCGCTGCCACGGGCGGCTGTTGCTGTAGCTGTTGCTACGACGGCAGCTCATCGTCGTTGGCCATGCTGGCTTCGTTGTCGAAGAGCGCTTCGAGATTGCAAGCTGCGTGCGCGGCTGCGCGTGTGCGCGGCGGCCCTCTGGGTTGCGCTGACAATGGCGTGCAAAATGCGTCCTCCTCGTTTGCCACGATGCTGTCATCGAATCCGTCCGCAGATCACGTCGGGGTCAACACTTTGGAGTTTTTGTTGGAAGGGACAGATTGAAGAGAAACTCGCAGAATACGAAACAACTTAGTATTTATTAAGTAGAAAGTAGAGAAACTGTACATGGGACACGAGGTCCGAGTCGACGCGCGAGGTGCGTGTGCACGCGGTGCTGGCCATTGTCGAAGAGAGCGAGAGCGGAAATCTTCTCCGCTTCTTCGCTTCAGTGTCGCTGCTGTAGCGCCTGCTTGCGCTGCCGGTGCACAGGGGCTCTGCGCACCATCGGAGTCCCCACATAGGGACCCGATCTGGATTGGCTGATAACGAATCTGAACTCATATTTTGCCAATTCAAAATGGCGGAACGAAAATGTCTGCCACGTATTGAAATATTACTGAATTTTGCTGAAAATTGTATTTGCACGGAAAGAAGCATTCAGAGCTATAGGCCGTGAGTTATAACAGAGTAAGCGGGTACCTTCTCTGCCACCGTGTGACGGCGCGACATTCAGGCATGTCAACGATGGTCTCTAGGCAACGCTATACGGGGTGACTGCCGCAGTCGTCAGACGTGCCACTCACGCTTGCCACCATGCGCGTTAAAGCTTGAACTCAGTAACAGTCACGTCCTACACCCGTGTCACGCGAGCACCGTTCATCGAAATGACCACAGTCACAGTCATAGACGTATAAGTCACGACATCCGGCGATGCTATATGGCACGCTATTTTTTTCTCACGCGTCACGGGCTACAGCTGTGAATTCTTCATTCCTTATCCGGGATTTCTGGATTCGTTATGACGGATCTGAACTCAGATTTTAAAAATTCAAAATGGCGGCAAAATATTTAAATTATACTGGCTTTTGCTAAAAATTGTATATAGGAGGTTTATATATTCACTGATTACGAATCTGAACTCAGATTTTCAGAATTCAAAATGGCGGATCGAAGAATGGAGGACAAATATTCAAACATTGATGGATTTTGCTGAAAATTGTATATACGGGATTTCTAGATTGGATTATTACGAATCTGAACTCAGATTTTAAAAATTGAAAATAGCTGCAAAATATTTAAATAATACTGGATTTTGCTAATAATTTTATGTAGGGGATTTCTAGATTACTAACTACTAGCAAACTAAAGTTTTGCGAGAAGATTTTGGTTTTGATATATTCGCTGTTATATAGGAGAAACAAAATCAGGGGAAAAGCAAGCCCGATTTCTGTCTACGTCTGCACTTTTTGTAGAATACCCTGCAATTTAAGGCACTCAAAATTCTTTTTTCGAGTGAATTGTTTTCTTTCAACGACTGTTAAACGGGGTGTCGCCGAATTTTATCGCGCGACACAATTGCCGAACGCACCCTCTTTCCACAATCTATTTTATTATTTTGCGGTGGAAAGAGAGGGCGAACTTCTCGCAGACTAAAGTTTTGCGAGAAGATTTCGGCCGCGTTGACAAAAATTATTCTTCCTATTCACGGAAAATTTTTTTTTCTCTCTTCTCTCTTCTTCAATAGATCGCGAGGCAAAAATTTAAGCACGACATTCTTATTGTCTTGTGCCGCGCTATCGTTTCTGCTCGCGAACGTACTCGGTGCGACAGATTGAGAAACAGTTTAGGTTTTTTTTTCTGTAACTCGCGATTGTAAGCGCCCGTAATTTAGGGATATACGTGCACTCAATCGGCGCACCGAGTAGCAATATACTGTACATTGCGTTGCGTACGAAAAGCGAACTGTTTCGTGACACTAGTTGCGTAGGTTTACTTCGCTATATATATATATTTTTTCTTCTTCTCTCTCTTTTTCTCGTTGTTGCGTAACTAGAATCCAGTGAGAAAGCAACATGGCAGCACAAATTTCCCTAGAAAATTGGTGTATGTGCCTCTCACTGGAAGAGATAGAGAGATATCTCAAGGCGATGAACATGAAAACATCTGGCGCGCGATTCCAACAATTAGATCGTGCGAGCAGATGGCTGCTCGGGGATTACTCGGCAGACGAGTTCATTGCCACAAATGCAGACCTCGATGAACACACGACGTGGGTAGCGAGAGCAAACCTCCGCCAAACGTTCATCGATAGAGTCTGCAACGGCGAAATCGAGACGCCATGGGCACGCGGTTCAGACGAGAATGAACCGCATCCACTTGAGTATGTCCGCGACGATAACGTCGTAAAACTCAAGCTGGAACGGACGCGTCTCGAAATCGAGACGCGCGCAGCGGAAAGAAGCTCGATGGAACAGGAACCAGCGGAAACAACGGAGAACGAGACGGATCGAGAAGACGGATCTAGGGAGAGGGAGACAAGTACAACCCTCCACCCACAACAGCACACCCTAGCAACGGCGGAAACGCAGGATCTGCCAATCCCTGCGGAATTGAGTGCGTTTTTAACGCAACTCACGCAGAAGGTCACGCAACTTTCGGACAATCAGTCCAAATTGCAATTAGCAATAGAGAGCTTCACGCAGCTAGCGACAAAAGGAGCTGCATGCAGCACGCGATTAGACCAGGCACAGAGCGGGCAACGTCAGGTGGGCTTCCAGGATACCCTGACATTCAGATATCCGGAAGAGCAGGACACCTATCTGCATACACCACCGACGTCTTGCCAATCGCTCATTCCCCCCCAAGGGACGCCGCACAATCGTCTACTAGGCGGAGCCTGGGAGGGGGGGGGTCTCCCGAATCGGATGAATTCGAGAGATTTGCGCAGCGACCCAAACGCGCTTGATGCCAGCACTCCGCGACATACGGTGCAAAACCGAAATAATCAGCGAGACGTCGGCAACATCGCACGAAAATGGGGGCTGAAGTATACCGGCGAGAAAGGGCAGAGCATCGACGTGTTTTTAAACCGTGTCGATGAATGCCGAAGCCTCGCGAAGATGTCAGAGGAAGAGATGTTAAGTTCTCTCTCCGAACTCTTCGCGGGAGTCGCCGCCACGTGGTACCAGAATAATAAGACGAGCTGGTCCACGTGGAACGAATTCTGCGCGTCAGCACGTAAATGGTACGGCGCGAACCGCAGATTCCAACAACGGGTGCTGCAGGAGGCAACAGCGCGCACACAGGGGAGAGAAGAACCGGTGCGCGACTTCATCACCTGCCTGCTCTCGATCATGAAGAAGATCGAGCCACCTCTCCCACTCTCTCACCAGTTGGACACCTTACATCGCAATTTGCGGCCAGATCTCCAACGCATGGTGAGGAGAGTGGATTTCGAGGACATCGACACGCTATTGGAATTGAGTGTCGAGGCCGAGCTTACTCTCGAGGCGGAAAAATCTTATCCAGAACCACCGCCTCCAGAACAGAGCCTCCTCCCCGAGGCTGCCTATAAACCTCGGGGAAATAAAGAAAAACATACGCCACTGAAAGTTGCCGCCCTTCCAGGGCATATGAACCCGCCGGTAACGGAGGGAACTGGACAGAATTGGATCGCAGCTCTGTCCAAAATGCTCGCGGAAGAGGTGAGGCTGGCGCTACAGCCAGCGCTGCACCCGAAGCAGACTCCACTGCCCTCTCGAAAACCTTCTCCCGCCAAGGGGAAAAAGAAGGGAGGGAGAGGAGAAAAGAGAGAGTCAGCAGGCGGCTCGCCGAAGCGCGACCCGCGGCCTCGGCAAGCAGAAAGGAAAAAATCGCCCGATAGCAGCGCAGTGAAACCGAAGGGTAACAGTGAGGGTATTCATTGTTACGGCTGCGGTCTGCCTGGCTATCGGACGTACAATTGTCCCACGTGTGCGGGAAACGGGAAATCGGGTGCGTAGAACGAGTCTATACGTCGCCCGCACTCAAGAAGACTCCCTCCGAAATCGCCGTCGCGGCCTCCACCGTTCAGGAGGAGCCGCGCGACGAATCAGCAACATCAGCTACAGCGATCAGCGTAGAGAACGCACCGATCGCTAACCCCGACGAGGAGGCCAGATGGTGGCTCCAAGTTAACGTCGGGGGTTTCCGAATACGCGCCTTATGTGATACGGGCGCGGCACGAACAGTGATGGGTTCGATCGGATTGCAATTAGCATCCGCGTGCCGTAGCCCGCTATTATCAAGCCACGGAAGGAAAGCAAAAGTCCCCGGCGGTCATACAGTGGCGATCGCGGGGTATGTAATGCTCCCCTTCGAGGTAGCAGGCATAAAAAAGGAGATTCGTGTCGCCGTGCTCGCGGACGAAACCTTAGAGTGCTACCTCGGCGCTGATTTCATTCGGACATTCGGAATGATTCACGATGCAGTGAAAAATCAGCTGACCGTGAGCGCGTCAGGGCAAACGGTAGATTTAGAAGTAGCCAGCGTTTCTCTTGGCGAAACTCTGGAGCTAGCTTCGATCGGTCTCGAGGAGATGTCGGAGGTGCAGAAGAAACAACTCCAAGAACTCCTCGACCAGTTGCTCGTCCAGACGGATGAACCTCTCGGCCGCACGACGTGGGCCGAACACGCGATTTCTGTTGGCTCGGCTCGGCCGGTCAAACAGAAATATTACCCCGTCTCCAAGAAACTCGAGGAGATCATGCACTCTCAGGTACGAGAGATGCTGGAGGCGGGTATAATCGAGCCCTCGACCAGTGCTTGGTCGAGTCCAGTAGTAATGGTGCGAAAAGCGCTCGAGAAATATCGATTCTGCATCGACTTTCGGAAGGTGAATGCCGTGTCCAGAGCTGACGCATATCCGCTCCCATATATGGACGCGATTTTGCGGAAACTACAAGGCGCAAAATATATTTCGACTCTGGACTTAAGCAGCGCATATCACCAGATTCCGCTGGAGGAAGAATCTCGCCCATTAACGGCGTTCACGGTGCCTGGACTGGGATTATTCCAGTTCACGCGCATGCCGTATGGCCTCTCGCAAGCAGGTGCAACATTTCAGAGGTTAATCGATAAGGTTATCGGTCCTCAAATGGAACCCTATGCCTTCTCCTATCTCGATGATATAATCATTGTCACCGAGACCTTTGAAGAACATGTAAAGTGGCTTGGCCACGTTCTCAAACGAATAAAGGAGGCTAATCTCACTATTAATCGAGAGAAAAGCGTGTTTGGCCAGACGGAAGTTCGCTACCTGGGCGTACTCGTTAATCGGGACGGTTTTCGTCCCGATCCCGAGAAAATTGCGCCGATAATAAGCTATCCTGAACCACGGAACCTAAAACAGCTTCGGCGTTTTCTAGGAATGGCCTCGTGGTACAGGAAGTTCTTAAAAGATTTCGCTACTATGGCTGAACCACTAACGCGACTCACCAAAAAGGATCGCCGATATGATTGGACGGATGAACAGCAGGTAGCTTTCGATCAGATTAAGGCTTTTGTTGCGTCTGCTCCAATTCTGTCTCGCCCGCAATTTGAAGAACAATTCGTTCTTCAAACAGACGCGAGTGATACAGGCATCGGCGCAGTACTCTTCCAAATAATCGATGGCGAGGAAAGAGTACTGGAATTTGCGAGTCGCACACTCTCATCCGCGGAGCGTCACTATAGCGTGACGGAGAGAGAATGCCTCGCAGTGGTCTGGGCCATTGGAAAATTCAGGCCATATATCGAGGGCTACCATTTTCGAGTGATCACCGATCATAGTAGTCTTCGTTGGTTACACAGCCTGCATAGTCCAACTGGTCGGCTCGCGCGGTGGGCGCTCGAACTGCAAGGGCATAGCTTCGAGGTAGAGCACAGGAAGGGCGCACTTAACCACGTCCCCGATGCTCTATCTCGCATGTTCGAGGGCGACGAGAAAGATGCGTCACTCGCCGCGGTCGATCTGACAAACGAGACGGACGATACATGGTATACCTCTTGGCGAGAGAAATTGCAGCGAGAGCCAGACGCATACCCGCGCTGGAAATTATTAGGTGAACAGTTATTCTACTATCGCCCCGACGAACTCATAGAGGCGGCGGTCGGGGACGAAGAAGCGTGGAAAACTGTCATACCGAAGGAGGGTCGTCAGCAAGTGCTCGCTGAGAGCCACGACGATCCGACCTCGGAACACCTGGGGCGAGACAAAACGTACGATCGCGCTACGAGATTTTACTACTGGCCACACATGTACAAGGCAGTACGGAAATACATGCGCGAGTGTCTCGTCTGCCAGCAGTGCAAAGTCGAGCAACGCGCTCCTGCCGGTTTAATGGGAAAACGCGACATATCGCGCCCATGGCAGGTGGTGGCGGCCGACATGATGGGTCCTCTACCCAAGAGCAAACGCGGCTTCGAATATATTCTCGTATTCGAAGATTTATTCTCAAGATGGGTAGAGGTTATTCCGTTGCGGAAGGCGAACGCAAAATCTATCTTGAAGGAATTGAAAGAGAGAGTGATTTTGCGTTTTGGCACGCCGGAAGTATTTCTCAGTGACAATGGAACGGAGTTTAAAAACCGCGCCGTCGCTGAGTACTTACGGAACTTGGGGGTACACCACACGGTGACACCGCCGTATCACCCCCAAGCCAACCCGGTGGAGCGAGTAAACCGGACGCTCAAAACCCGGTTAATCGCTTTTTTGGAGGAAAAACACGCCTCTTGGGACGAGAATCTGCCCGAGCTGGTGTTTTCGCTCAATAACGCCGCCCATAGTAGTACCGGACTCTCGCCCACAATGTTAAATTACGGGCGGCAACCCCTACCCCCAGGAACGGCCAAAAGAGCTCGTGACCACGTAGCGGAAGAACGAGCGAGCCAGGAGAGAGTCGAGAAATGGGCCTCGAGGATGAAAGGCCTCAATCGATTGAATAGAGCCGTCGCCGATCACATCGACGGCGAACAAGAGCGGCAAGCGCATTATTATGATGCAAAACACCGCGAGCCCCTCTTCCAAGCAGGAGACTATGTTTGGAAGAGAAACCGGATCCTATCGTCTGCCGCACAAGGAATCTCGGCGAAACTGGCACCGAAATTCGCGGGGCCGTATGCGATAATAGCCAAAATCGGCATTAACACTTATCGCATACGCGCGCTCGACGCAAACGATGAGGAACTAGTTCACGCCGAGCATCTGAAGCCTTACGTGGGTGTAACGCCTTCAGATGAGGAGCAGGAGGAAGAACCTCAACCGCCGAGGGATAGCGCAGCGATTGTGGCGATGTGCGACCCGCCAGTAGCGAGCGACAGCGAGAATAACTCGCAGGTAGATCGCGGAAACGACGGCGCCGCAGCAATCTCCGATCGCGTACCGCTTGAGAACCCAGCGAGCGAAGCGGAAAACTTACGTGCCCCTACTCCTCTCCCCAGGCGTAACCCGGGTCGTCCAAGGAAGGCGGTACGGCTTGTAGTAAGGCCGACTGCTATACGCGTGATAGCGGCGAGCCCATCAAAGAACCTCGCTGCGAAATCGCGCGGACGACCCAAAGGCTCACGCAACGAGGCGAATACTCTCGATCCGACGACTATACTACCCTCGCGGACGCGTACGCAGTCTCGCGCGGCAGTATAACATACATTTTTAATTTTGGGCACCTGATGATTCCGTCTAACCTCCTTTCCCTTTCCTCATTTTCAGAATGGATCTAGAGGACTCGGCAGATCAAGCGGCGCTGGTGCCCACCTCCGCCGTTAGCGAAGCTGCGGAGTTGCTCCGAGGAGTGTTGGCGGCGCTCCACAACCTCACCGGTCCACCGCTCGCCGTGCCGGCAACCGAGCAGGCGGCTGAAGGGGCGGGATCACCGCCATCTCTTCCGCTCGGGCCGGCGACGACGCCGGGCTTATGGCGGCCGCACGCACAGCGTCCGCCGAGCCCAACAGGCTCCACGACGAAGGAGAGCGAAGAGGAGGGGGCCATCGGAGGAACGACTGGGGTCTCCGACGCCTCGCTGTCCGTCTCCTCCGCTACCCCCAGCTCCTTCCCGTCCCTGGCTAGTGAGCCGTCGCCGCCCCAGAGACGAGGCTTCTCCAGCCGGAGACAGCCTCTCGAGGTGCGCTGGGATGCCCTCGAGGAGGCATTGCGGGAGGCTCGCGACGCCACGCGCCGGGCCAGGGAATTGGAGGTCGCCGCCTTCCGCGAGTGGGACGAGTTCCACTCAAGTTCGCGGTGGGCGGGCGAATTCTCGGCTCCCTGGACCAAAGCCGTGAAGCAGCGGCGCGAGGAGGCCCAGGCCGAAGAGGCGGCGCGCAAGGGCGTGCGCGAGCGCCGCGCCGCGCTAACCGCGGCAGACGAAGCGCGCCGCGAAGTAGAGGCGGCGCAGCAGGTGACGAGGCAGGCCCAGATGCGTCTGGAGGCTGCGCAGACGCGGGCACGACGCGCCGAGGAACGCGCGTTCCTCGTCCCCAGCCGCCCCGTCATCGCGCCACCGCCCGCTCGCCCCGCGAGCCAGGCGCCGCGCCAACCACGGCCAGCACCAGCCCAAGCAGCGCCGGATGTCCGTCGCTACTATTTCTGCGGGGAGCCTGGGATCAAGGTGCACTGGAAGTGCCCCAATTTCCTGAGCCATGATCCCAAGGACCCGTGGTATAAGAGGCGTTGAGGAAATCTTCGCCTCACCACACCCTCCCCAAGAGGGGATATAAATCTTGGGACACCGGGGTCCAGCAGCCACCGGCTACATAGAGGACCACTTCATTGTAGCCCAGTAATAAAGGCCCGGACGGGCCGTATTTTTTGATACTAGTTTCGCCTTATTTTTCTTTCTCCCACCTCCGCTCCTAACCTAGCATGCCCTTACCACCCACGCGTGCGAACTTCGCATGTTACGTGTCCAGAGCGCCGACCAGGGGGTAGTACGTCGCGTCTGGGAGGGGGGTGTAACGAAGTTCGAAATCCGCGGGCGAATTACCCCGCGCGCGAGCCATCGAGGAGCGAAGCGGGGATGCGCAGGCGCGAGGAGGGAGAATCGGCAACGGAGCGGGAAAAAGTAGTTAGTCGTTTTGCCAAAGGTGTAGAGAGAGGACGTGTCAAAACCCCCGTTGCCAAAACACCGTGCGAGGAGAAAGAGAGCGACAAGGAAGAGAGAAAGAGGCAGGAAGTGCGTCAAGGGTGAGGTCCACGAGCCCCCAGAGGACGTCTCCGATACCCGTGATCCACGGGAGAACGCGCCGGATCCAGCCCGGATAAGCGAGGTCAGTGCCTGCAGGCCCCCGCGTGCGTGCGAGACTCTACCTCGGCGCGCGAGGTAGAGAGCGTCGGAGACGAGAGGTGCACCTCGTCTCCGTGAGTGTATGTGTGCGCGACATCCGCGACGCGTGCGACTCGCGAGGCATTTTGACCTCGCGAGAATTAGGGACCGCGGCGCGCTCATTATTCTTTTCTTGTGAACCCCTTTTATTACCTGTGAATAAACCTGTCTTTTGTATTTCCTAGTTAAGAGTTCGCGAATTATTATTTCGCCCCCTTCCCTTCCGCCGTTATTCCTATGAGCACCTCGGATACCGCCGCCTCCGCGGGATCGCCAACTTCCTCGGCGATAATCTGAGCTCCAGGTACTCGCGCGTTTTTCCCCTTTTACAGGAGCGCGAAGAGTCACACGCAATTAGAAAATTCCCGGGTAACTTCTGAGTTACCCGGTTGTATTCAGTCAGCGGACGGCATTGCACCGAGCGCGCGCAGAGCCGGCAATTCTGCCAGGGCGCCGCTCGAGCCGCAACGTAGGCGAGCATCGTCCTCGACGAGCAGCGCCGAGGAAGGCATCATCGTTGCGGAGCAGTGTGAGCGAGAGAGAGAGAGCATACAGGTAAGCTTTCGGCATTGCCGAAAACTCTCTCGCTCCGAAAACTATTCGCCCTGTTACAATATATATATATATATATATATATATATATATATATATATATATATATATATATATATATATATATATATATATATATATATATATATATATATATATATATATATATATAACTCAGATGGATGGCAGTCACAAGCCTAAAATCTTTGATGACGATCTAGAAACAATCAGAAGGAATTTAGAAAACAGATAAAAAACAGAAAGTAAAAGTCATATGGCAGTCACTCACAGTGACTATATAAAATCATGTGTTATAGAAGGAAAAGTAACAGTCAGATGGGTTTCTACCAAAGAAAATGAAGCAGATATAATGACTAAACCACTTCCGTTTGATACGCACAAATACTTAAGAGATAAAATAATGAATTAGCAATAGTTTAAAAATCAGATAAAATAGCACTACACACTAATACACCTAAAAGACACTAATGAATATAAAATCAGATGGATATATATATATATATATATATATATATATATATATATATATATATATATATTAGTGTATTAGTGTATAGTGCTATTTCTCTGATTTTTAAACTATTGTTAATTCATTATTTTATCTCTTAAGTATTTGTGCGTATCAAACGGAAGTGGTTTAGTCATTATATCTGCTTCATTTTCTTTGGTAGAAACCCCTCTGACTGTTACTTTTCTTTCTATAACACATGATTTTATATAGTCACTGTGAGTGACTGCCATATGACTTTTACTTTCTGTTTTTTATCTGTTTTCTAAATTCCTTCTGATTGTTTCTAGATCGTCATCAAAGGTTTTAGGCTTGTGACTGCCATCCATCTGAGTGCAATCTATAGCTGACTTATTATCGCACCATATTGTAACTGGATACATCGTTTTACCTGTTATATCTCTGATTGCTTTATCTAGCGGTACAAGTTCTTGACATGCATCGCTCATGGCTAGATACTCGGCTTGGCAAGTTGACAGTGTCACATACGTCTGTTTATGGCTTCTCCACATTAGTGGATCACCAAATAATTTTATTATATAACCACCTGTGGAAGATGAGTCTGAACAATCTCTAAGGCTTGCATCTGTCATAGCTATTAGATCTTCGTCTTTGGCTCTGTATGTCAACCCAAGATCAGAAGTTCCTTTGAGATATCTGAATATTCTTTTTACTTCTTTCCAATCCTCCTCTGTTGGATTTACTTGTCGTCTGAATAAATAGTTGACTGCAAAGGCAATATCTGGTCTCGTGGCTCCTCCCAGGTATAACAAACTTCCAATGTTTGAGTTTTCTTCACTTCTGAGTTCTCTGTTTTTAACTTGTCTAGTCACCATAGGTGTTCTCTGAGTTTTACATTCTGTCATGTTAAATCTTTCCAAGATTTTCTCTGTGTACTCTATCTGTTTTAATGCCAAGGTTTTATTTTGCAGGTCTTTGATAATTCTTATTCCCGAGAAGTTTTCTGGTTCTCCTAAGTCTTTCATTTTAAATATAAGACTTAATTTCTCTCTGATTTCTTCTCATTTTTCTTTGTCGTTACCAGCTAGTAGTATGTCGTCTACGTATAGAATTAACATAACTACTTTTCCGTCTTTTCTCCAGGTAAACAGGCATGGTTCATTTATATCTTTTTCCAGTCCTAGTTTTAGTGCTTCTTCTGAAAACCTTACATTCCATCGTTTTGCACTGATTCTTAGACCATATAGAGATTTCTGTAGTTTGCATACTTTTGTTCTTCTGATTTCTGCATCACAGTTTATACTATCTGGAATCTCCATGTATATCTGCTCTTCCAGTATTCCATTCAGAAAAGCGGTTTTGACATCCATCTGACATACCTCTAAGTCATATTTATATATTATGACTAACACCGCTCTAATTACCGCTAATCTGGATACTGGTGCGTATGTCTCTTTTAATTCGTATATGTTTCTATCTTTGAATCCTCTGATTACTAATCTGCCTTTGTACACATCTTCACCTTTCTTTCCTGTTTTCTTTTTAAAGACCCATTTCGAATCTATTATGTGTACATTTTTGCCATCTTTAGTTGTGGAGGGTCTATCAACAAATTGCCATACTCTATTTTCCTCCATTGATTTTATTTCTTCATTTATAGCCTCCAACCACCTAGTTTTGTCTTTCGATTCCATAGCTTCTGAGTAAGTTGTTGGATCTTTATTGATGGTTGCAATAAAAGCATATCTGATTTCGTCCTCTGAATTGTTTCTACCGTTCGTGGTTTCAAGGTTTGATGTTGCTACTTTGTTATTTAATTTTAAGCTTGTATCGTTTAATTGTTTTATCGTTTGGGTTCTTCTGATTGCCATGTATTTTTCTCTGTTTTCCATGGTTTTCGCATTTCTTCCGGGTTGGTTGCGTTTCTTTGAATCTGAGTTGTCTGGTTTTTTGTTTTCTGCTTTTCTCTTCTTTGGCCTCTCATCTTTTTGTTTCTTTTCTGATCGTTTTTCTTTTGGTTTATTTTCTGAATGTAATGGTACTATTCCTTTTTCTGGATCCTTAGATTCTTCTGTTTCTTCTGATTTGTTGTTCTCTTCTGACTTATGTTTGTAAATATCCTTATAAACCTGTTTTTCATTACATCTGACATATCTGAAGTGAAGGAATTTTCCAGTTGAAGGATGCCAAAGAACGTAACCTGTCGTCGAGTACCCAACCATTATAGCTTTAATTGCTCTTTCTGAGAACTTTCTTTCAGTTATGGGTATTTTGGCATATGCTACACATCCAAATAATCTGATTTTCTCTAAGTGATTTTTAACTTTTGGGGTTAGCATATTTATTGAAGTCTCCGAATTTAACGATTTATGTGGTATTCTATTGTAGATATAAACTGCGGCTTCTACTCCCAAAATCCACATGCTTTCTGGTAAGCCAGAAACAATCATTAAAGCTCTGATTTTGTTTTGCAACATCTTATTAAAGCTTTCTGCAGTTCACTTAATTTGGGTGTGTGAGGTGGTCCTACATTATACTCTATCTTTTCTTTTTCCATTACTTCTGAAAATTTTCCTCCGATGAATTTTGTTCCATTATCTGCTCTGATATAACAGACTTTTTTATTTTTGCCTAATAGATTTCTCATTGTTATTAGGAATTTTTCTAGACAATCCCCAGCCTCGTTTTTATGTTTCACAGAGTATGCTTTAGCAAATCTCGTATGATCATCTACAAACACTATTATAAACCTGTTACCACCATGAAATGAAGCTGGCTTTATGGGTCCCATTGTGTCCGTGTGTATTATTTCCAGAGGTCTGGATCCTCTGGTTCTGTCTTCTGAGAAAGGAAATTTTTCCATCTTCGCCATGATACACACTTCGCAATCCATAATGTCTTTGTCGAATTTAATTCCTTTTAGTTTTTCATCTGATTTTTGCATCTGTTTGAGATAACCTAAAGAAGCATGACCTAATCTGATATGCCAGAGCATGCCTTCATTCAATTTGCTCTTTTTGTTATCCTCTGATTTTTCATTATAGTCCAAAATTTCCATTGACTCATTTATGCTCATGTTATCTAGGTTATGTATTTTTCTGTTTAAATATCTTTCATCTAAGTAGAAATCGCCAGTTATTTTGGGACTTCTGATATTTGGTTTTGTTTGAACGAGTTTTTCTCGATTCTCCCTCCCAATCTCAGACGTGTTTGTTTCAAGTATCTCTGTATTCTCTTCCGATAATTTGTTTGAATCTAAGTTCATAACATTCGTCTGAGATTGTTGCAAAAACTCGTCCAAAGTAACTAACCTAGCCATGCATGAATATTTTTCGCAATCTGAATTTACATTGTTAATATTTCTTTGTTTTTCTACTTCTAAGTTTATTATCCAATTTGGTTTTTCATATTTCCCGGTAATATATTCAGCCCCTGTATTTTTATCAAAGATTTTCAGAATTTCATCATCTAAATAAATTCCCAAACCTACATCTGGAAAACGTCTGAGGGAGATCAAATTCTCTGATATATTTTCTGCTGATATTACATTTTTCAAAATAATTATTTCATCTTTATTAATATTAGATTTTACTACTAAATTTCCTTTCCCATCTATTTCTATGTTTGCCGAATCATTTTTATTCACGCTTCTGATTACCTCTTCCGTGCATTCCCTTATTTACGATGTGATCGGTAGCACATGAGTCTGCTATAAACGCTATCTGTGTCTGTGTTTTGAGTTTATTAATATCTTTAGTCGTACCTGCAATATATGCTGTTGCTCCTTGCTTTAAGGTGTTTTGTGCTGCGCCTCTCGCGCTTCGATTGCCACCTCTTTTAAAAACCCTACTTCTGAAATTACCCTTTCCACCACCTCTTATAGCAATACCTATGCCTCTGTTATCTCCCTCTGATATGTGTGTTACCTCTGAATTGTGTGTAATTTTTGTTTTTATGTGTGGTATAATCTTTATTGTAATTGTTACCAAACCTTCTGGGTGCCTGCACTGTGCCCTTGTTGGGACAGTCTGTGCCCTTGTGGTCGGTCTCTGCGTTACAATAGTAACAAAATCACTTGTTGTGCGGCTTCAGTGGGCAGTTCGGTGCCATATGCCCCCTCTGGTTGCACCGAAAGCATTTGGCGTGCGGCCCCGACTGCCACTCTGGTGATCTCTGAGCCACCTGTACTCTTGGACCTCTGGTTTCCTCTGAATGTTTGTTTTTTGCATCTAACTGTAAAAGAAATGATTCTATTTCTTCTAAAGTCATTTCTTTATTGTCAGTCTGTCTTCTGATTAGGTAGGCTGAACGAAGTTCAGAGTTATCGCATGAAACCGCTTGATAAAAAGCTGATCTTTTCTCCTCCTCAGATAGTGGCACACTTGTATCGCAACTCTCATACTCTCCTATAATCGCATCGAATCTGTCACAAAATGCATTTATCTTTTCTGTCTTATTTAGTTTTAAGCGACACAATTGAGCCCTGACTGAGGAAGCTGTAACGTTTGCTTCTACTCTTCTGAATTCTCTGATTTTATTTACTATCTCTTTGGGGTCTTTTACATTTAGAATTTTCTTATGATAGTATTCGTCCAAATGATTTATTATGATATCTCTGACTAGTGACGTTCTCTTTCCTACTTCTGTTTCATCCAGGTTACTGGTGCGCTTACTTTTTCGTCAATTATATCCAATAAATTATTTGATCTTAACTCTGAGTGGAGATAATCTAACCGTACATTTAGAACTCCCTTTTGTGTTAACTTATAATCTCTCTTGATGTTTAATTTTGACTTAGTATTGTTTGATTTTAGCGTCTGTGTAAAATTTTTAAATGTCATATTAATTTAATTTATTGAAATGTTGTAGTGTGTTTGTATGTTATTGTTATCTGTCTCTGAATTTGCATTATCGTCTGAATTTAAGGCGGTGGAATTAAGGATGGGTGGAAGTACCTCTAGTCGTCTAATCCTTGCCGTTTCCAATTCGAGCATCGTCTCTGTCAGCTTCTGCTGAGACTCCATCATAGTTGTCATCTGAGCCATGATCTCTTTTTGTCTCTTATGGTTTGCCTTCATGGCTCTAAACCACAAGTCTACGTCAGCTTTCGCTCTCTCTGACGGTTATACAGAGCAGAAGTGTGGTAGACCGGGCGGCGTATACGAGGATGTAGGTGTTGTGTTCCCGTCTGATTATATGTAAAAAACCGCTGGCAATTCATTAGCACGTAGCTTCCTCAAAATAACTTTTTGATTCCTTTTATTAAAATAAAATTCGAAAAATAAATTTTTCACGAAAAAAATTGGAAAAATTTTATGGAAAATATTAACTTGTAATTTGTGCTGTTATAATGTGAGGGGATGTATTTTAAAAAATTTGATAAAGACAGATTTTTTTCATTTTTTAATTTTTCAAGTTTTACATTTTTGTTAATAATAAAAAACCATGATAAGTAAAAAATGTTTCTTTTTAGAAAATATAAATATTTTAATTCTCTTTTAAATGCTACCCATCCCATTCAGATACACAGAGCCATCCTCAAGAAATACATTTTAAAAATGTCTAGAAAAATTTTAACCTCAAATATCTCTGAAATTTATGAACCAATCATTTTGCCAAAAGAGCTCATCCCAGAACTATCAATAATATACCTCTACAATGAATTTTGAAGCGAATAAGACAATTTTAGGGACTCGCCACAAATGCACCGTGGCGTGGCGTGGCGTGGCGTGTCGTGGCGTGACGTGTCGTGGCGTGTCGTGTCGTGGCGAAAGCTTTTCAAAAACGAGTGCTCCGTCTATCAAGACTATTGCATCCGTGATTCAAGCGCTTTTTAGAATATGAGTCTACCACCTATAATCTTTGTTCGTGACGAAAAAAACGGAGCAACCTCATTTACTCCAAAATTTTCTACATAAAATTATTATAAAATAAGTAAGTTTTCGTATACTTAATCTTAAATACAGATAAGATTTTGGTATTATGCACATTATATTAGTCTTTACGATCTTGTAATACCTTTTTTTTTGTTTTATAGCATGAGCCAAAATACAAAAGAGCAACTCTCAATACGCTGTTGATTATATGCAACTGCTGTATCCCTGTTGTAATGGTAATGTTATTAATTGTTTAGTTATTATTAGAAATCACAAAATTTAATGAATTTTTTATGAGATTCTGATTATGTAAATCAATGAGACTCCAAACATAAGAGCATGATTGTACTAAACTGAATCATTATTTAATTATTTACTGATTAAGTATTTGCTGTTATAGATACACAGAAATCAAGGTCATCATTTGAATATTTCACTATCCACTAGTCAACGACTAGTTGTAGTTTCTTGTTTCCATTTCCATTACAATAAGTTTAAAGAATTAATGCACCTTGAGAAGGGGTGAGAATAAATCACTGGAAACGTTGGACATCATTTTATGTCATTATTTTACAACCTTTGGGCAGTAGATTCAACCATTCAACTCTATTGGTTAACTATAAAGATAAATTACGTAACTATATTTATTTTTAGTTTTAAAAAAACTTTAACACATTTAAATCGGTATTTAATTTCTTGCAGGTTTATGAAGATGGCTGGAATAAAATAATAGAAAATGATTTGTAGGATATCGATATGGCAACTGCAAAAGATATTGTAAAATTTTTGCTAGAATGTGTTTTATAAAATGGGTCCATTTACAGTCAAAATGTTAAAAGAAAGACTAACGATAGGAGATATTACTGAATTTATAAAAATGTATTTAATTTCTTCTATTTCTTGATGTACTTTTTTAATAAAAACACATTTCATTTGATAATAAACACTTTATTTATTTATTTATTAGAAAATAACGGATAATGCCCAAGAACAAAATAGACAAAAATAATTTGAGATTACATTGATTTATTTAAAATGAGTTTCATACATTTTTTATTATAATAAAAATTTTGTATTTCATGATAAAATCATATTCGTAAATGTTGCCAATCCAGTGATCCTTGTTCCGATACAAAGTATTCTTTTAGTTCACTTCTAATCACATGTGGTAAATGTCTTACCGCAATATTGGGTGGTACATTATCTATTTCATATTCTCTGACGCTGGGTTTCTCTACCACTATTCGATTTCTTACAATTAACATATTATGTAAACAAATACAAGAAGTAACTATATTAATAGAGTTTTGTAGATCACACTTTAATGCATTCTTCAATATTTGCCACTTAGTACATAAGATCCCAAATGCACATTAAATTGTGAATCTTGCACGACTTAAACGATAATTGAAAATCTTCTCTTCATAACTAAGTCCGAGTCTTCGCTTATATGGCTTCATAATATTGGTGGATAATCCAAATATTTCATCAGAAACCATTACAAATGGCAATACAATATCTGTATTAGGAATTGGCCGTGGATTTGGAATATTTATATCACCATTAGCTAATTTTTCTGAAAGTGTAGTAGCAGCAAAAACACCAGGGTCATTATTTGAGCCTGTAAATAAAACATATATGTTTATAAAACTCAATTTTGTTTATAGATTTAAAAAGAAAAATAGAATTTAATTTTTACTAACCACAATCCCCAATACTGAACCATATAAACTTTGAATAAGCATCACTTAATGCCATGAGCACTATACTGTGAAATTTTTTATAATTATAAGAAATACTCCCTCCATGAGGTGGGCATTGAATTCGAATATGTTTTCCATCAAGAGTTCCTATACAATTAGGAAAATTCCATATTCTGTAAAAATATGGTGCAATTTGAAGCCAAGATTCTTCATTTGGCAATTGCAGATACAAAGGTAACAGAACCGATGATAAAACTTTACATGTTTCTTCTATTATTGCTTTAAATGTTGAAATTCCAATCCGAAATTGCATTGCATTGCTTGCAGTACTACCTTCATGTCCTAAATAACTATTTAGAAAAAGATTAATAAAAATTAATATTGACATCATTTATGTATATCACTTTATAATACTAATAAATAAATCATTACTGCAGAGTTGAAGCTAAACGTATTTCTGGAGAAATTGGTTGTCTTCTATTCATACTTTTTTGGAGTCTTGCTCGAGTCAGATTAAGAAGATATTCAAAATCTTCAGGAGACACCCTCAAAGTTTCTCAAACTCTTCATGGTCATTAAAATGAAAATGCATACAAACTAAATTGTATGCTCCAAGTGCGTTTCTGACTTGTGGATAATGATGTGGTTTTACCCACCATCTCCTCATTTTCTCTTTTTTCTTTTTTAATATTTTTGCTATTATTATTAAGGATACAGCACTCGCATGTAATTTGCAGCAAGTTAAGAGCTGCTCCTTTTTATTTTCGTCCATACCTTTTTTGTCTTATAACAAGACCGTAAACTAATAAACGTTAATATAATTTCTTTTCCTTCGTCGGTATCAGCTTCAACGTACGTCCCAAAAATAATAAAATTTCGAAATCAACGACCCCTCCCTCTCTCTCTGCACGTTGTTTTCAACACGAACAAAGACTATAGGTGGTAGACTACTCATATTCTAAAAAGTGTTTGAATCACGGATGCAATAGTCTTGATAGACGGAGCACTCGTTTTTGAAAAGCATTCGCCACCACACGACACGCCACGACACGCCACGCCACGACACGCCACGCCACGACACGCCACGGTGCATTTGTGGCGAGTCCCTTACTCTTGTAATAGTTGAACATATAAAACTCATTTTTTTCATTTTTCAATTTTTACGTTTTTGTTAATAACAAAAGAACCGTGATAGCTAGAGAATTAATTTTTTTAGGAAATATAGGTAATTTAATTCTCTTTCGAATGCCACACACCCCATTTAGATACATAGAGCTGTTCTCGAGAAATTATGATTAAAAAAAAAATTGAAAAAAATTTTAACCTCAAATATCTCCGAAATTTATGTATCAATCCTTTTGCTCAAAGAACTCACTCGAGCGATATACAAAATCTACCTCTACAAAGAATTTGAAAGTGTTTAAGCCAATTTTACTATAGTTATTGAACGACAAAAAAAATCACTTTTTAAAAAAATTTTTTTTTTTCTCAAAAAATAATGAATAAAAAAACCTAAAAATTTAGTAAGTTATAGTACTTAATATCCTTCATAATCAAAAAAATATTCATGTTAATATCTTTTTTTAATTTCGAAATATAACCTATTTACACAAAATTACGTTTTCATCAATAACTGATGACGAAATATAGCTACCGACTTTTTTTTTTTTAAATTGTAGATAATTTTATCCTACATACAGAGAATTCATGATATATAAACAATATTTGTTTTAAATATTAAAAAAATCGAAAATAAAAATTTGGAAAATTAAAAAATGGCTATAAAAAAAAAATTAAATTTTATAAAAATAGAATGTTGACCCCAATTGTGGAAGCAAAATCTAAAAAAATGATCACTCTCCCGTTAAAATCGGTCGAGTAGATCATGAGATATCAGCGTATACGGACATACATACACACACACACACATCCATACGGACATTTTCTAAAAATAGTGTATGTCGATTCCAAATTTGCTAAATAACATTTCTAACACATTATCTCATAAACTCTTTTTTTTACTATCACAAAGCTTCCTCTAGGAGAAAGCAAAATTATTCTTATAAATATTTGGTCTTTTACTCTAAATAATCTGATTTTAAAGAAATTTTACAGATCTGTATTCTGATTCTCTTAAATTAATTATTTACATTCTGCTCTGGATAATAATAATATAAATTTTGTTATATTGTTTTTATAATAATCGTAATATGATTTTATATTAATATTATTTTTATTACACTGTGTAAATGACTTTATTTAATTTGAGATAGAGATAATTATGTATTTATATATTAATATTTATATAAATAGTTTAAAACAAATTACTTTGTTCGTCGCCCGTCTGAACTTGTCTTTCTGGCGTCTTATCGTCTCTCTCCGACATTCTGGATCCTCTTTCTCTTTCTTATGGTTTTAACCTTTGAAATCTCTTCTGTCTTCTGAACTTCTGGATTCTGGAATGCCAGATATTTATTCTGTATAAAATTATATCTTATATTTGTATTATTGCTTCTCCCTGTACTAGACCGCACAGCAAGTCTAGTAAGTTTGAAGCTAGTCGTAACTCCCGTGTGTATCGTTTCCGCGCTCGTGCTCCCTCCGATCGTGACGTTACGCACAGCAATGACGCCAATAGTGTCAGAAAGTTGGACGTGCACTCACGTAGTCCCGATAATTCACAAGGTTGTAACGACTTTACATGAAGGCAAGAATTCTCTGCACGGCAGTATCATCTGAGTTTAGGACAGTTGCTCGAAAACTTTTGCTCGAAAGACATTTGCTCGAAAGATGTTTTCTCGAATGGACATTTGCTCGAACGGACATTTGCTCGAACGAACATTTGCTCGAACGGACGTTCGCTCGAACGGACATTTGCTCAAACGGACATTTGCTCGAATGGACATTTGCTGAAACGGACATTTGCTCGAACAAATATTTGCTCCAAAATCTTTTTCTCGAATGAACATTGGCTCGAATATACATTTGTTCGAATGATAATTTGCTCGAAAGAACAAATTTATCTGAGTTTATGACTAAAGAAATAATGACCCTCCGTAGGTGGAAATTATACTCAGAGGATTTATGGGACGTCCCAGAAATAACGAGGCAGAGAAGAGACCATTTTCTTTCGAGCAAATGTCTCTACCTCAAATCTTCATTCGAGCATATATCTTTCGAGCAAATGTATATTCGAGCCAATGTTCATTCGAGAATAAGATTTTCGAGCAAATGTCCGTTCGAGAATAAGATTTTCGAGCAAATGTCCGTTCGAGCAAATGTCCGTTCGAACAAATGTCCGTTCGAGCAAATGTCCGTTTGAGCAAATGTCCGTTCGAGCAAATGTCCATTCGAGCAAATGTCCGTTCGAGCAAATGTCCGTTCAAGCAAACGTCATTTCGAGCAAATGTATTCGAGCAAAAGTGTTCGAGCAAAAAATTTTCGAGCAACTGTCCGGATACCGTATCATCTACGCCTTATGTCGTCATTTCAGTGTATATATCGCGTCTGAATTTAATTCTGAGAAATGTGTATGTGTGTGTGTGCACGCTTGTCTGAGAAAGAATTCTTATATGGAGGAAATGGCGTCTGGAGCTTTCTCCGCGTTTCGTGTGCGTGTGCGCGTGTGTGCGTGCGTGCGTGCGTACGTGCGTGCGTGCGTGCGTGTGTGTGTGTGTGTGTGTGTGCGCGCGCGCGCGCTCAACGGAGAGGAAATACTCTTGTGAAACAAAGTGGCGTCTGAATCCTTCCTTCCTGCGTCGTCCGCGTGTGCACGTCCGTGCGTGCACGTCCATGCGTGCACGCCGCGCGCGCACCAGTAATTTTCCTCACTCCCACCGAATCTCTGAATTCAACTCTTACTGAATACACGCGTCACGTATTTACGATTTGCGGTCGCACCACACTTACATCGCACTCCGCGTCGGTCTATTTTTACTTTCCTGTTTCGAAGAATTTACTTCTGATACTTACTTCTGAAATGAGCTCTTGGCTATTCTAAAAACTTACGTTTGAAAAAAAACTCTTACTATGCGGCCAAAAACTCAACATGGCCGTGTCTTTAGGTTAGCCACGCATAAAACTCAGGTACTCACCAATCTTCTTCAGAGTGTTCAAAGCTCACAGTGCGGCTGGACCGATAACCTGTTGGACGGGTAAAATAAGTAAGCCAAAAATACCTGGACACTTATATTTCCAACAAACAGTCCTTTTATTGAAGCCTCTGAAATAACAATGACAAGCGAGTATAAGAAGCGTCCGTTGCGTTCGGCATTCGGCACAGGAGAGAGCGAGCGCCGTCGCTGGCTCTCGCACGTTGTTGACGAGGGGTAGAGGGGAATACCGCAGTTCGCTGCGCTCCTCTGCTCGGCGCGTGGCTCCATCCCATCGCCGCTGGCTTGCGACGCTCCGCTCCTCGCTGCATGTTGATCGTAGCGGCATGCTACGATGCGTGCTCTCGAAGCTCGCTTATTTCTCGCAAATGGCTTGGCCGAAGGATATTTCTTCTGACCTGAATATGACTTTCGTTGGTATTCATTATTTTTACTTTTTTGGTGACGTAAGTAAGTTCCATCAATAAACAAAACAAGCTCATTCGGTAATTTAAACAGTTTTTTGCATAAATGGAAGTGTGATCATGTATGAGATCCTCCATTTTAATACTTTTTACTCCAAAATATTTCGGTAGAACATCTTTTTCAAATGAATTAATTACTGATTGACAAAAATGTGAAACTCTTATTTCGTTTTCTATTTCGAAAATAGACGAAATAAAATTATTCGACGATTCAGTTCGTAATTTAAATAAACATATAACCAGAGCTTGTGTAACGTCTCTAGAATCCGATAATCTCATGGAAACTAATAATTTTCTCAGCTCTTGCAATTGATTAGTTGAAAGACCAGTGAAAGAGAATAATTGTTTTTCGCTAAGATCTGATGATTTTATTTTATCTAAAAATGTTTCCGAGGCTAAATCTGAATTTTTTTTTTAAAATAAACATATTTCATCTGCAGTTAAAAAACTCGTGTTACTGTATATCTGTATTAGTTCCAGGTCATCATCAAAAAATCGTTTTTTTATTAAATGCTCCGTACAAACTCGATTGCCATTTGGAATAAAGATTTGCATTTCTTTGAAACATTGCAGTTTTGCAGTTAATGGTGCACGTGTCAAGTTATTTTTGTTTCAACAAACGCAACATGCTGTATGAGAAATCATAGTTCTTTTGAGAAGCAACTCGGTGGAAGGTTTTTTTTCTACAGGTGGTTTTAATTCTATCTCAAAAACGCTCCCTGAGCTTTGAGAGCTGGGTATTTCCGAGCTTGACTGCGAACTCATTGGCTAACTTTGATCACTGGTTGAAGGTTCTACTTTTCGTGTGCCAAAAAAACATGTCTTCTACATTTATCGCAAAGTTTAAATCCAATGTCAACATTATCTACATTTAACTGCTCACAAACGGCTTCGACATCACTAGCTGAATTAATGATCTTAATCTGAGCTAATATTTTACTGAGAT
>CM070874.1:216269441-216531941 GCA_036365515.1 Torymus aiolomorphi
GATGTTGCTTGGAGGCTACATTAAATCGAACGACTACATTATTAGCTTATTTTGATTTGAATAAACAAGATTTTTCAGCTAAACAATATACTTATGCTGAAATTCCAGCTCACTATGTTTTTAAAGAACATAATGATAATGGTCAGAAAGTTTTTAGATGGTCAAAACGGAAATCACATTATAATTCTATTGGACGTATGTATTCCATCAGTCCAAGTCAGGTAGAGTTATTTCGATTAACATTACTTTTATTAAATTGTAGAGGTGCAAAAAGTTTTGATGAATTAAAAAATTTAACGGTATTCAGTATATGACGTTTTCGGAAGCTTACTTAGCGTTAGGTCTTATAGATGATGATGAGGAATGGAGTCGAGCTATGCAGGAAGCTGTAAATTGGATGATGCCAGGTAGTATACGTCTGTTATTTGTACGTATTTTGATTCATTGTCAACCTGTGCATCCAGACGAACTTTTGGAAAATTTTAAAGATGTTTTATCAGAAGACTTCCTAAGATTATATGGGGATCATACCAGAGCTTACAATTTAGCTCATTCCAATATTTGTGAAATGTTGATAGCTGAAGGCAATGATATTGACTTTCCATTGACTTTCCATCGATACCTCAATTAGTGAATAACCATATTGAGGATAGTAATGAATTGCGTGGTAACTTGGCAGATATGGGAAATAGACAGTATTCCATGTTAAACAGGGATCAAAAAGAAATTGTTGATAAGATTTTAAGAGTATCAAATGTTATTGATTATAACAGCTCTCGGTGTTTTTATATCGATGGCCCTGGTGAATCTGGGAAAACGTTTGTATATACAACATTATATAATGTACTAAAAAGTCAAAGCAAAGATGTTTGTTGTATGGCTCTTACTGGAATCGCTGCAACGTTACTACCTAAAGGAATGACGGTTCACAAAGTACTAGGTTTGCCTGTACCTTTATTATCAGATTCTTCATCTAATATCGCTGTGCAATCAAAGAAAGGGCAATTTTTGAGGCAAACAGATGTGTTTATTTGGGATGAGGCCCCAATGGCTCCGCAATACGCATTAGAAATCATGGACAGGACTTCAAAAGGTATTATGAGTAATGATTTATTGTTTGGTGGTGAAACTGTCATTTTAGGTGGAGATTTTAGACAATTATTACCTATATTACCACGAAGCATTCGAAGTGAAGCTATAAATTTATCTATCAAAAGTAGTATTTTGTGGAATGTGTTTCATAAATTTAAGTTAACGACTAATATGAGAGTTATAGATGAAGATATTACATTTTCAAAATTTGTTTTGGATGTGGGAAACGATGATTTAAATGAAAACAATGATAATATTGATATTCCTGAACGATCTATAACTACTAATTCTAATTTCATTAATTGTATGTATGGACATTTGATAAGAAATCACCTTTATGATGAAATGAGCTGATCGGTTATATTAGCTGCACGAAATATAGACGTGAACGAAATTAATAAAACTGTCGTATCGTTATTAGATAGTTATAACGAGTGTTGATTCCGCTGATCATTGTGATACTAATGGTTTAATGGGTGAAGGAATTTTACCAGAATATCTTAATTCATTGAATCCACAAAATTTACCACCTCACGAATTGCATTTACGAATAAATTCTGTTGTTATGCTTATCAGAAATATTAGTATACATGAAGGATTATGTAATGGAACACGGTTAAGAATTTTAGATTTAAATAATAATTTATTGAAGTGTAAAATTATAACAGGAGATAAATGTGGTAATATTGTTTTTTTGAATCGCATTACATTATATTCTGATAAAGATTATCCATTTACTTTTAAAAGACGACAGTTTCCAATTAAATTAGCGTTTGCAATGACAATAAATAAAGCGCAAGGTCAAACATTTTCAAATCTATTAATTGATTTACAAAAAGATGTTTTTAGTCATGGACATTTATATGTTGCAATTTCGCGTGTCCATTCTTGGAGTGGATTAAAATTCTATTTAGGTTCTAATCAAATTAATAATAAAGTAATAAATAACGTTTTCAAAGAAATTTTATAATAAATAGTATCTTTAATATATGTATGTATGTATGTATTATTATTATTGTTGTTATTATTATTATTATTATTATTATTATTATCATTATTATTATTAGTGTACAATTTAAAATGAAGAAAATATTTTCATTTATTTACATATGTTTAATATGTTTACTTTATGCAATGTAAACGTAAAATCGTGTCCTTTGAAATGATATAGAATATGTCTAGAGAATATATAGAAAGAATATGGTTTATTCAACATGCTAGTGTAGTATGTGTGTGCTGGGGACTTGGGGTACGCGAACCCTATATTACACAGTCTTCGCCGACGCCTACCAAGACGGTTACCATTGAGTATACGAGGGCTCGCTCGATGCCGACCTCGCACAATTTTGATATCGCGAGTCCGTAACTCTTTAAGGGGGTGCCATACTCGATTTTAAAGAACGAAACTACTTTATCATAGGAGTATGGCGGTAATGTACAAAAATTTGTCGTTAGGTGGCGCCGCGCACACATTCCGTTATGGCGTGTTTCCGACCGAAGCTGACACAGTAAACAAGCGTTTTTTACATATCTTGAGGCGCAGAATTCAAATTTGGCGGTTTCCAGGCTAAAAACGGTGAATTTGTTTGTCACCAACAATTTTATTTAAAAAATTGCTCTTTTTATAAGATGTAAATTTAGAATAAAACTAACATTTCATTTTAAGGAAAAAAAATACTTTGAAATAATGTATCATGCTTTGGTAAACACAAAAACAGTGAATTGCCATATAATTGTTAATAACAAATAAACAGATCATTTATTCTGATTGGTTTACTGAGACATTATTTCAACGTATTTTTTTTCTTAAAATAGAATGACGCTTTTTTTTATTCTGAATTTAAATTTTATATAAAAAAAAGCAAATTTTTTTGGACAAAATTATTAGTACCAAAATAAATAACCATTTTTAAGCTTAAAGACAAATCCAAATTCTGCCCCTAAAAATACGTAGAAGAACGTTTGGTTACCGAGGCAATTCCAGATGCTTAGACAGAGGTCCCTCAGTACTGAGACTAATTGCCTACTAATGTGAGAAGCCGAGCTGAGAATTAATTCCTATTTTTCTTGAAATTTTTTGTACATGATCTACAATATCCTCTTGACTAAAATAATCCTCTTGGTTTATATACTTGTCTTAATTAAAAAATTATGAAAAAATCCTCTTGATTAATAAAATCCTCTTGATTAAAATGTCCTTTTGATTAAGAATACCCTCTTGATCGAAAAAATCCTTTTGATTGATAAAATCCACTTAAACGAAAAAATCCTCTTGGTTGTCAAAGTCCTCTTGATTTACAACCCTTTTAATTGATAAAATCGTCCTGATTGGCAAAGTCCTCTTGATTTACAATCCTCTTGATTGGCAGTCCTCTTGATTGACAGTCCTCTTGCTTACAGTCCTCTTGATTGACTGTCCTCTTGTTTACAGTCCTCTTGATTGACAGGCGTCTTGCTTACAGTCCTCTTGCTAACAGTCCTCTTAATTGACAGTCCTCTTGCTTACAGTCCCCTTGATTGACAGTCCTCTTGATTTACAGTCCTCTTGATAAAACTAAGTACACTTGAATATGCAAGCAAAGTGGTCTCATCTTTTGTGTACAGTTTTCACATTGCCAAAGTCCTCGAGCACAGGTCCGGCCACTTACCACAATACACTGATTCTTCTTCTTCTTAAGCACGCAGTGATATGCCGCGTCGGCTATCGCGGATATGTGCGGCGGTATGTCCGGACCGAGCCTTTGATTCTGATAGAGATTCATATATTTCAGATTATAAATCGGGTAGAATTTGAAGGAGTTCTGAATGATCAGTATGCTGCCAATGTAGGTGCAAATATTGCCGGTGAGAAATCGGCAGCTGGCAGAGACCCGGATACTCCTTATCATGCGGTTGATGCATAAAGCGGTTGAATTAGATTAAGTAACTGCGGATCGATGGGAAATCTGCTGTCTGACTACAGGTAGTCAGACGTAAAACCTGAAAGTTTTGCATTTTAATAGTTATGAATTTACTCATACAATTATTTGCACAAAAATTAAAATTTTGTTTGCTTCTTTAAATTAACTGGGCCACAAAAAATTGTTTTTTTTTTTATTAACGTGGTTCTCCTCGGACTCTCTAGTCAAAGCAGTGCTAAATATAGAAGTTACCTAAAATTAAAAAAAAACATAGTTGTAATGTTATTTATTTATTTAAAATGATAGAGATAGTCAATGTATTATAAATAAAGTGTATTTAACATGACTAAAGTAACTTATTGTAAAATGGCGATATTTTAGAAACTAGATATCGTCACTAAAAACATTTTTTATTATTTTTGGAATAATGTATAGAGACTCATGAAGGGTTTCCATCATAAATAGTATTTCTAGATCTAAAATCAGTAAAGAAACAAAAACGATTCCGGTGATTTATCAATAGTTGTTTGTAGTGACAACATCTAGTTTCTACAATATCGACATTTTGTGAAAAAAGTTATTTTAGTCATGTTAAATACACTTTATAATAAATAAATCATATTACAACTACGGTTTTTTTAATTTTTGGTAACTTCATCATTTAGCACTTATTTTGACTAGGGAGTCGATCAGAACCACCTTAAGGGGTAACGCTACTCTAGAAGTCGAAAAAACGCGATTTTCGGAAATTTAAAAAAAGACTAACTTACAACTATTATCGCACCATTCATTATGTCAGTTGGAAACTGGGCGGAGGTATCCTATTGTGTTGGCAGGCAGTAACTTGGTTTCCTCACTGAAAACAAAAAGCTATAATTTCCGATGTGTGTTTAGTCTTCTCAAATCTCTTGAGTATTTTGCTATGTTTATTGCAGAAATTTACTGATGTTGTTAGACAATATTCTAGATTTTAACTGAAAAAGAAGAAATTATTTGTTATTACAAATTAAAAACTGATAATATTTAATTAAATATTACATCTTTGTTCAAATTCACAAATTAATAAAAACAGAATCTTACAATCATTATAAAATTATTAAAACAGTATTTCAGAAATAAAATTGCTTGTTACAAATATGTGGATAAAAATTAAGAATTTAAATTTAAAATTTTTGGAGTAAAGCCAGATTCTATTTTTATCGATGTAACAATTGAGCATGGCATCCCCTTCAAAGTCAATGAATCAAGGCGATAATATGGTATTTAATTTTTTCTTTAAGAGAGTATGATTGAATAATAAATCTAGGTACCTGTCAGAATTATGAAAAATTCAATATAATCTTTAAAAATCAATTAATGTTCATTAATTATTCATTAACTACTACAATTTAACTGAATTTTACATGTTAAAATAACTTTTTCACAATCTTTACATGCATTCAGATTTAATGCTCAACCATGCCCTCAAATTACCTATTTGATGCCTTGCATTTTGTAAACATAGCTGTTCAGCAGGGCTATAGATCTATAGATCTTTCGAACAGACTCACTACACGACACTACACCAAAAGGGCCAAAATTGAAAACTTGACAAGAAAATTCATCCGGCTCCTATAATATAAAAGCCACCTGTCAGATTTAGCAGGTGTATTGGCCATTCAATGTTATCGATATTTACTTTCAGGTGAAGTGTCCGTACTTAATCCAAAGAACATAAGAATGATAGATATCCGCTGCAGTAATGCATCTCAGACATCTCATGTACTTTAGAGTTGACTTTATCTTTCGAAAAGTACATATAATTTAGTTCTAAAAAATATACAAGCATTGCCTCAGCTAAACATACTCAGCTATACTCTTTCAAATTAAGTTCGAAAACACATATCCTAAAAGTAAATATCAACAATACTTAATGATGAGTACAGCTGTTAAATCTGACAGGTATCCTCTTATAGTTGCTGCTTTTTCTGGAAGGAAAATCCTGAAAAATAAAATGAAGCTATAGCAATGGTCAACAGCAGTAGATTACTGAAATAATAATTATTCAAAGAAGAGACCACAAAGTGGTCACAGTGTATTAAAATAAATACAGACTGGATCAGGTTCCATGGACAATCTGGAAGAACCTGATGCTGTCAAGATGTGCGTATCCGGAAGCCCTTCACTCAAGGTTGCCCACTGTGATGCCGTTGTTGAGTTTATCAAAGTTGCAATTCCCAATTTGGTGCTATTTTCTCATAAGTCTCCTGCCTTATTGATGGTCATGTTAATAGTCATATTGATAGTCTCATAACTTCCAATCGATGCTGAAGAACCGTACTGGGATAAAAAAATTTGGTTTAGTAAATAATGGTTGTTATTTTAGATTTAAATACCCTGACTCGTGTAGAAAAGAAAAAGGAAAATCAAAAATTTTCTATGAACATAATCTCTTTTACCGCGAAAAGAAAACAATAATAGAAATTTTTTGGATTCAATATGAAAAGTAATTATATTAAATAAGAAAAAAATAAAGAATTAGATTAATAATAATATGTTTCAAAACATTCTGCATAGAATAAATTATTACACGGTCACCTATGGGTTGGTACCATAACCATAAACTATAATACCTCTACACATAACTGACTGCTAGCATCAATGGAAACACAGCTGTCATCACAATAGTAAATACTATGATTTCTAATTTTTTTATACGGCGTTTCTCAATTGATTTTTCACTTTTTGCACTCTAAAGTAGATTTGAAAGTAAAGATTTAGAATATCATATTTAATAAAGTATATTCATTTAATAAGTTTGTGAAAATGTTTAATAGAAGTAGTGTATAATGAGTGTTTTGTTGAGGTTACAAATTAGCTTGACAACGAGACAGTATTGCCAAGCACACTCTCTATTAATAGAAATATATTTATTTCAAGATTCAGTTTAATTTATAATCATCAAATCTACAGTTACATCTACCTTTATAGGGTATAAGTTGTTTCAGACATATGAGGTACGTCTTGAACTTAACTATGTACTGTACTCGGGTTGAAATAAATAAATAAATTAATTTTTGAATGACTTACTTTTCTGTCATCTCCTCAAAGGTCTTCTTTATAGTAATATAATCCATCATCAAGATCCTGTCATTTTTACTTCTGTAGTCCTATCACCAATACGATCATGTCCTTCTTGTTTTGTATTTTTAAAGAAACAGGCTGTGTAACCATGAGCATAATTTATCACTTTGTGATTGATCTTCTAATGGTCCTTGGGGGGCTTTCATCATGGTTAACTGCGTGTTGATCTTGCACTTTTAAACTTTATCTCGTGGAACTTGAGGTTACAGATACAGATACTCCACAAATCTTTGCATAATCCTTCAATTGTAACTTTTTAATATGCTGCAGAGAAACAACAACTGTACGAACTCTCATAGGAATGCAGAAGCTACAGATCCATGGCTTATTTACAAGTTACATATCCATACAGCAAAATGACGTTGAAAAGCTTTTGGACCGTTGTACATGAAATTACCACAGATTTCACAGCAGGGTTTTCCATCCCAACCAAGGGGCAAATTCTTAAGATTACAGGACACCTCATTGTAATCATTTTCCTTAGATTCACTTGCACTTGCCGCAGAATCAGAATCTCCACGTTCGCCTTCAGTTCTAGTTTGCTTCCTCTGTACATTTTCTTTTGTGGCTACTCTCTGATTACATACTATTTGAGCAATCTTGCTACTTCCTTTTGCTTTTCTACATTCTTACCCCTGCCTGGTTTCCTTTGATTCTTCTTTGCCAATAAAATAGGATCAAGTGTAGCCTTTGTGCTAAATAATCTTTGATCTTTTTCTTCCAAAGTATCACCGCACCAAGAGCCATGAGAGCAGACTTCAATTTATCCCAAGATAAGAAAGTAAACAAATCTAAGTGAGCTCCAACATTGATTAAAGCACTGCCTGTTTCTTTAGGCCAACCGGGAAAGGTCCTGGTTTCTAGACCGCTGCTCTCCATAAACTGATCAAGCAGCATTTTCAGCCGATGCTCCGAGTTTATGGCTTCCCGATGGCTCGGTTTTTTGTGTAACTTCTCCTTGACCATCGCGTCGGCGAGATGTTCGCGCTCCTCGTGCAGCCGGCGCTGCTGTTCCAGGAGGGTCTTCATCGTGAACGATCGTTGGCAGGACGACCGGGTGTTGACGCACTCGGTTATTTACGTTTGGGGTTAGGATACAAGTACGCACTAGTTTATTTACGTTTGGGATTAGGGTATACGGCAGTTCGCGACGCGATGTACTTAACTCGACGGCGCGCGCGCAGCTGTGCTGCAGCCTGCAGCGCATGCGCTTGGGCGTACAGGCACACGGGCAAGGCCAACAGTGTCGCCACCATTGCCGTCGCTCTACGGCGATGTTACACATTACCCATATGATAATAGGTAATAATCTATTTTTTTTTTGCAAATTATGTAAAATCAAGAGAACATTGCTCTAAGTTTCACAATATTATACCCTCCTGAAAAGTTTCAAGACAAAATATTAATTCGTTTTTGCACAAACATTGAACAAAATTTTGACATCACGCTCCGTCCACCTTGAAATTTTGTTCAAAGTTTATGCAAAAACGAATTGATATTTTGACTTGAAATTTGGCAGGAAGGTAGAATATTGTGAAACTTAGAGCAATGTTCTCTTGATTTTGCATAATTCGGTGTATTTTCTTTTTTATTAGCTTTAAACCGCTGAATCGACTCGGTCGGTAAAAATTGAGTATGGCACCCCTACCTTATAATTAATTATACAACTTACTGTTAATACATAGGCCGTAATAAAAAGTTATATATTCAGCTGCTACGAAGTGCAGCGTCTGCAGCGCATGCGCTTATACCGCCATTTTACCATTCAAAATTTCGAAGTGGTGCCGAGCACAAATCTCATATTTTGTTCAAGGTTTGTACAAAAACTAGCGCATTTTATGACTCCAACCTTGGACACAATGAAAGAATATAAAAAACTCTAGAAGAGTGTTTTCATTATTTTGCGTAATTCGATCTACTTTCGTCGTCGTAACTCTCGAAATGCGTGCGCGTTAGAGCGCCGGTGACCGGCCGATACGGCGTCGATGACTGTCACGCGCACATGGTGGGTGAGAGCGAGGCACTGCAGCGATCGTACCTGATCGTACTTAGTAGACACTTAGGCAGCTTTTCCTGGTCTTCACTAGGCACTGCGAGCACGCTTGATCTTCAGATCTTCTCGCGCTAAGATACTTACAAGTGAAGTTCGGCCCGGCCTTTTTCACGCACCATCCACGGCGCCGTGTTGTTACCGAGAGTCAAACGAGCAGACGAACTGCAGCGCATGCGCGTACGTACGCACACAGGCAAGGCCAACGTCGCTGCCGTGGCCGACATTTCGTAACTAGCGATACACATTACCCATATAGTAGTAGAAATCTATTTTTTTTTTTTTGTGTATTACGTAACATAATGAGAACACTCCTCTAAGTTTCGGTATATTATACCTCTGTGCAAAGTTTCAAATCAAAATACTCATTGATTTTTGCATAAACTTTGAACAAAATTTCGAAGTGATGCCGAGCACAATCTCGTATTTCATTCAAGGTTTTTGCAAAAATTAGCGCATTTTATGACTTGAATCTTGGACACAATGAAAGAATATAAACAACTCTAGAAGAGTGTTCTCATTATTTTGCATAATTCGGTCTACTTTTTTTTTATTTAATCAGAACCAACCGCACATGACAATCGCTGCTCAGTCGGTAAAAGTTGAGTATGGCATCCCCTTAAACATCATCTCGTCTTTCCCTTTTCTGCCGTTTGTTGTCGTTGAGAAAATTGTAAGTAACTAGTAAATACAATATCAGTATATAATGTTTTTACTACAAATATTTTATTAAACTATTATTTTTATAAACAGTGTCAAATTGCTAAATAATTTATTATAATTACATAATAACTTATGTAAATTGATTATAATATTTACCTATTATAGTTATTTATAATCATGTGTAATTAACATATAGTAAAAACACGTTTTTTTTTCGACAGGGAAAGCATTCGGTAAAAAAAGGTGTATGGAAAGTACGTCATAATGTACGTATTCTGATTTTGTATAAAGCGCTTCGTATCAAAGTACGCATTTTTGGTACGTACCCGAATGGAAATGATAATCGTACAACTATGTTACAATCTAGTACATTATTGTAAATTCTCGCATCATTTGGTACGTTTCGATACGTTTTGATTAAGATTACTCGAAGATACAGCCTCGTACAGAAACCTGCAGAAACTTAAATATACTGAGAAAAATTATTTTTTGTCTCAAAAAATTTCTTGTCTAAGCGTACCGAAAGGTACCGAAACGTACCAAAACATGCGGAAACGCACCCCAGCATACAACAACGTACGAAAATGTACGTCAATATATGTGAATATACGGCGTTGTAAAGAAAATTATGAGAACTTGAAATATACTGGAAAGTTTTTGTTATTTCAAAAATTTTTGTAGAACAAAAACTTTCGTAAAATATTACATTTTACAATTCCGTACATTTACGTGTGTAATCGCATATTTCTGTGTCACGTATGTTGTACATCGCTTTACGTTTTCGTACGTTTTGGTACATGTCAGTACGTATCCGTACGTTTCGGTACGTTTCGGCACATTTCGGTAAGTTTCGGTGCGTTTCGGTGCGTTTCGATACAAAAATAGTTCATGTTGATACATTGATTTGGTACATACAAGTATGTTTCCGTTCATTTTCGTACGTAAATGTATGTCACTGTACGTCACTGCACGTTCCTGCAAGTTTACGTATGATTCGACACGATTTGGTACGTTTTGGTAGGTTTTCGTATAAAATATCCGAATCTTAATCAAAACGTAACGAAACGTACCGAATCGTACGGAAAGGTACAGAAACATAGCAACACGTAAAGTAACGTGACGAAACATACAATAATTTACATTGTAGTACCGTTTATTTTTTCCATTCGGATAACAAAGCGCACAGACCCAAAATACGTATTTTTCATATATACTTTTGTTACGTACCAATGCGGCACAGATCAATAATACGTATTTTTCGGATGTACTTTTGTTACGTAACATAATGGCAAAGACCAAAAATAGTATTTTCGGACATATTTCGAGTTTGTTACATAACTGATACGTATTTTCGTTACGCAATTTTGATACTTAACACAATTACGTATCAAAATTACGTAATTATTTTCAACAGGGTATTCTACCTATAAAATCCTACCTTAACTGACCTGCCTAAATTAGCATGCTTCTACGAAAAATTAACGGGGATTAGATCAAACCCACGTGAATTTTTCATCTGTATATTCACATGGATCGTACATGCAAATTATTGTGAAAATCCACGTAGATTTTTCACATGGAACATCACCGAGGATTTCTGCGTTCGTCTACTTGGATTTTTTACCTGGATATCCACATGGATCGTCCGTGTGATTTAATGCAAAAATGATCCACGTGGATTTTTCACATGGATATCCACATGGATCATCCACGAGGATTTTCACGTTAGTCAAAGTGGAATCCATGTCATCCACGTGGATATTTTCAATAAGGCAGGTATCGCTACAATTGAAACTAATTGCCTAGAAGGGAAAATTGAGAAAGTAATGAAAAAAAAATATATTCGTTGGGTTCTATATATGAAGCTAGTGCCCATTCAGACTAACCCTGAGATAGGGGTTTCATTATTTAAAGGTAAGAAGTGTTTTCCATTGTTGTTAGGAAAATCCATGACCCGCATCCCTGGTGATCCCCTTGTTTGTAAGAAAGAATTTGACAATGAATTCGAAAAAAGATATTATTTTAAATTATACTTACATCTGCGATTAATAATACATGTAATGTTGACTATATTATTGAGAGATTATTAAACGACAGTATGTGTACTATACTAAGAAAAATGAGTATTAAAACTATTAAATAAGAGATTTTTAAACTCTATGGAGTGCTCAGTTCTGGCAATTAAACTTATTTCATTTCAAAATTAATTAATTTCGTGGGTTTATAGGATTAAAATGTAATTAAAATCAATAAATTCTAGAGCATATTGTCTGTACCTCAATATAGCTCAATTGTAAGCGATTTTAATTTTTTTTTTACGTCACTTTTTGAGTTTCTAAAATCATGAAAAATTTTGAGAAGTTGTGTAATTTTATGTGGAATACGCTTATATTTAAAAAAATTTTTCCAAACCAATTATTTTGTTAATAAAATTATTTATGAAATAAGCAGTTTTTTAGGCTGTTGGTACAGTGGCCGGAGGGGGCAGGGGCTAAACTACCGTGAGAGGTAATCATTTTGAATGTTTGAAGTGCTCCGAAAATATTTTGGAATTTCAGGAACGGTGTCATTTCGCCTATGCAAATGGAGTGGGCGGGGAGGGGGCGTACTTTTGCGAAGACTTACAATAGTACATTTCGACAAAGGTACGAATGATGATTATTTAGCTCATGTGACGTTTTTCGTACTAGCAAAGCAAGTGAGAAAAGTCACATGAGATAAAAATCATCTTACGCACCAGTTTCGAACCGTATTTTATACCACGAGAACCGAATAATCATATTGAAGTTATGATTTTCGGGTTAGAGCGGTATAAAATCTCTTTTATGTGTAATCGTAAAAGTAATGTTAAGTTTTGAATGACTGAAAGGTATGATATATTTTGTATACATAGAAGTGAACAAATTGATTATGGAATTATACAGGGTGTGTCAAAAGTTCCGGGACGGCCAGTTATCTCAGCGGGAATGCATTTTCGGAAAAAATGTTTCATACAAAAGATGTAGGATTTTTCCCTGGCTATCTGATGGTGACCTTGAATTTGACCTTGGGCTTGACCTTCAAGGTCATTTGAAGGTCAAGCCGAATTTTTTAAATGGGAACCCTCCTTTTTTATTGCGCAAACCGAAAGAGGGAAAAATTCTCTTTCCAACGATATAAGACACATACGCGGTCAAATGTGATCTAGAGGTCGTTTCAAGGTCAAGTCGGTAAAATGAGGTCAAATTGATCTTGGGCAGTCCAAAGCATGGAAACTAAGGGCGTTGGGAAAAAACTTTCCATACGAAAGTTTCCGCAAATCGAATGGAGCATCTGATGGTGACCATGAATTTGACCTTGGGCTTGACTTTCAAGGTCATTTAAAGGTCAAGTCGAATTTTTTGAATGGGAACCCTCTTTTTGTTGCAGAAATGCGGGAAAACTTACCTTTCCAGGGGTGTAAGATACATACGGGGTTAAAAGTGAGCCGAAGGTCATTTGAAGGTCAACGTTCTTATACTCCGATCATCTGGACACCCCATCGAATTTCGTGTATCAGGGCGTTAAAAAACATTTTTTGTGCAAACGTTTCTGGATCAAAACCCAGACCTGGGACCTGGCTAATCACCGCTGACCTTGGAACGACATTGTGTCGACCCAACGGGGCAAACCGACCCCAGATACGGGTTCAGCGACCCCGAAAACCCATGGGTCCGTGGTTTCAAGCACCTTCTGCAATTCCTTCTGGTTTGACCTTGGAACGACTTTGGGTCGACCCAACGGGGCAAACCGACCCCAGATACGGGTTCAGCGACCCCGAAAACCCATGGGCCCGTGGTTTTAAGCACCTTCTGCAATTCCTTCTAGTTTGACCTTGGAACGACCTTGGGTCGATCCAGCGGGGCAAACCGATCCCAGATACGGGTTCAGCGACCCCGAAAACCCATGGGTCCGTGGCCCGCATTTCTGCAACAAAAAGAGGGTTCCCATTCAAAAAATTCGACTTGACATTCAAATGACCTTGAAGGTCAAGCCCAAGGTCAAATTCAAGGCCACCATCAGATGCTCCATTCGATTTGCGGAAACTTTCGTATGGAAAGTTTTTTCCCAACGCCCTTAGTTTCCATGCTATGGACTGCCAAAGATCAATTTGACCTCATTTTACCGACTTGACCTTGAAACGACCTCTAGATCACATTTGACCCCTTATGTATCTTATATCGGTGGAAAGAGAATTTTTCTCTCTTTCGGTTTCCGCAATAAAAAAGGGGGCTTCCCATTTAAAAAATTCGACTTGACCTTCAAATGACCTTGAAGGTCAAGCCCAAGGTCAAATTGAAGGTCACCATCAGATAGCCAGGGAAAAATCCTACATCTTTTGTATGAAACATTTTTTCCGAAAATGCATTCCCGCTGAGATAACTGGCCGTCCCGGAACTTTTGACACACCCTGTATATGATATGAAATAAGATTAAATGATAATACAAATAGCGTGTAAAATAAGATATCAGTATTTGCAACGTTACAATAAAAATGTATTTTTTTTAATATTCTCTCTTGCGGGCGCCTTTTCTATGACGCTCTAAATTTAAATTTAGTATTAGTATCATGTGTGTAAGAAAAATAAACACTATGTACATTATACATTTGACCTGCCTGTATGTGACTGATTTGGATGCTTTCTTTCCACTATAAACCTAAAAGAAACCAGAGATGAAAATCAACAAAGGTCGATTTTGTATCGTCACGCGGTACGAAGAAAAGCCAATTTGGTTGTTACAGGCGGAAAAAAGCCAAAAATGCGTCTAAGTGGAAGAAAAGCCACTTTGACTTGTCTCAGACGCAAAAAAGCCAGTTTGGACAAAAAATCCCAACCGCCGACATTTGGCGCGAGAAAAAAATTAAATTCTGTTAGCGAAAACACTTTTACGTACGAGTATTGATAAATAATAAAATTACTCTTAACACTATTAGTAAGTGGTACTAGGAATTTTGAATCAATATACTGACAGTCAGTACATTGATTCAAGATTCAGTCAGTTTCTGGTTTGTAATTGGCTTTGAACATATGTCAAAATCACTGAAACGCCGTTCATGAATTATAAGTTACTCGCAATCACAGGTTTATTGCGCTTTCAGATATATCCGAGAAAAGAGCAACGGCTCCGCTCTGCAGACGCGCATGTGCGCAGCCTTCCAAGCGTTTGACGCAGTAGTGCCGCCGGCCGGGGCTACTGCGTTCGGCGTTCCTAAGAGTTTTTCTGTGTAAGTATAGCATGATAAATGTACAGTTACGCGTACACTATCATTTATGAACGACTTATTACAGTACTTTTGACAAATGTTCAGAGACAATAATAACAAAAACTGGAATTATCAGTACACTGATTTGGGATTCCTAGAACTGCTTATTAATAGTATCAATAGTAATTGTATTGTGAAAATTAAAATTTACAAGCATAATATACAGCATTATTTATCAATACGCGTACGTAAAAGTATTTTTGCTTACACAATTGAATTTTTTTTCTCGTGCGAAATGTCGTCCGTTGCGATTTTTCATCCAGGGACGGAGCAAACTGGCTTTTTTTCGTCTGAGACAAGTCAAATTGGCTTTTCTTTGTCTGGGAGGTTGCAAACTGCCTTTTCTTCGACTGGGAGGACGCAAACGGGCTTTTCTTCGCCTTAGACGTGTTTTTGGCTCTTCTTTGCCTGTAACTTCGAAGTTGGCTTTTCTTCGTACCGCGCGACGATATAAGATATTTTTAAGATTTTTCGAAAGGAGTCAAAATCGACAATGATTAAAATAAAAAATGGTTTGTCTACTTTCACTCTTAGAAGAACATCTATACTGTCAACGGATTAACGGTCACATTGCTTATATTATATTGTCGACTACAATACACAATCGCGCCGGGTCCTTGCGAGACGAGTTTCTCTGCTTCTTTGTGCGCGGAATCATCCTGGCATATGATTTTCCTCGTCTGAGAGGGGAAAAGATAATTGAATAAATGCAATCTTGTGAGACACCCGTGCCATGGCAGGCTGCCACGCCACAATCATTAAACGTTATTATAAACTCAAATGTTATTTTCTTTTTGATGAATTATTATACAGTATTCTCGAATCTGTTACCTTTATTTTTAATTTTCCAACTGAAAATGATCTTGTTGGAGGATTCTCTTGAGGAACAAAACGGTAAAATTCTTGTCCGGCTTTATACCATTTAACTATGTATAGTGGGTCACTTTCTGTATTATACCAACAATATAACCTTGTACTTTCGCCTTTCTTAACAGCAACAGGAGTTTGTATACGCACTTCTTTCAGACTTGCAACAACAGCTGAAATAAAGCATACGAAAATTATTTTTCAATAGAATTCTATCTTAAACTTACAATTACTTCTACGATCGACGCTTGTCTCAAGGATTTTTATAATTATACCCTCACTAAAGCTCGTCATAAGAAAGTTAAGCTTGACCAGCGGGCGGAGCCAACTCATACACGCACACATACAACGACAGACACAAACACACATAACCACAACCACATACGCACCCGCGCGTGCTTCCAAGCATACACACACGTGACGTATTTATATATGGCCGAATTCATCTCAAATCGAACCATTTTGATTTTAAAGCATTGCTTTCTTCTGTGAAAATGATTCGACGCGTATCTTTTCATTTTTTGCATGCACTGAAATTGCATCCGGTTTGCATTGTTCATAATTTTTTACAAAATCCTAGCTTAAATATTTTATTTTTCAAAGTCATCTTCAAACTACTGTCATTTGACCAGTTTTTTAATCTTTTGAGTAAACGATACGTTGTTATACTGACAAGGAGAATGCACACCCTCCGGGAAACGGATTTCAGCGCACATTTGGGAGTCGAATTCTGGTATCTAGAAATAAATCTCAGTGTTTCTAATTCCATCTCATAGGTCCTTTTTCCCGAGATACCCATATAACATTGAATATTGTAGCAACATTGCCTCAATATTGCTTTGCCATTTTCACCATTATCCTGAATATTCCCTCAAGGTTAATAAACACGTATGCAACCCTGAGGTAATATTGCTGGAAACCCATGATTTCCGTTTTCCCATTGCTTTTGTAAAATCCTATATTAGTGCTATCCATGGTTGCAATACTATAGCCATGTCTGTACAAGATTTAGTAACGCGAGAGAAATGTTAGAAATATATAACTGATTTTTTCAATATTTTCGTTTCGATTACGCAATATTCCAGCAATATTCGTTCAAGATTTATCAACATGACAGGAATATTAACAAAACGACAGTTTTCTGTCTATTCCCTACTCTATTTAGCAATACTGCAGCAATATTTGTACAAGGTTTCGCAAGAAGAGAGAAATGTTTGAAATGTATACCTTATTTTTTCAAAAATTTCCTTCCGATTTTGCAACATTCCAGCAATATTCGTCCAAGATATAATAACATGATATGAATGTTAAATACAAAACTACATTTTTCTGTATATTCCCTCCTCTGTTTAGCAATACTACAGCAATATTTCCCCTATAACACTTAATATTAGAGCAATATTTCCTCAACGTTGCTTCGACATATTCGCCATAGTCGCTAATGTTCCCTGAGAAATATTGGGTATATTTATAATTATACTTTTTGCAGATTTTTCTTTCGATTTTGAAATACTGCAACAATATTCTCCAAAGTCTCAATAATATTATATAGAAACATCAAATTTTAAGTGTCTATGTTTTAAAATCAAACTTTAAAACGAAATTATTTTATTTCACATAAAGTTTTGAGTTCCCGTTGTAAAGGGGATATCAAAAACAAGGCAAGTCTTCTAATTCGGACTCTTCAGAAAGAGTCATTTGATCGGTTGAATTACACGGCTTATATACTCTCGGCCATCCAGTGTCACCACAGAAAGCGCTATCACCGCGCCGCATAGCGGATAAATAGCCGAAGCTTGCTTATCGAGAGCCGGCCATCACAAGTTCCCCTTTGTCACTGCTATGCGGCGCGGCGATAGCGCTTTCTGTGGTGACACTGGAAGGCCCAGAGTATATAAGCAGTGTAATTCAACCGATCAAATGACTCTTTTCGAATTAAAAGTCTTACCTTGTTTATGATATCTCCTCTACAACGGGGTCTCGAAACTTTATGTGAAATAAATTAATTTCGTTTTAAAGATTGATTTTAAAACATAAACACTGAAAATTTGATGTTCCTCTATAATATTATTGAGACTTTGGTGAATATTGCTACAGCATTGCTAACCAGAGGAGGGAATATGAAGAAAAATGTAGTTTTGTGTTCAACATTCCTATCATGTTATTAAATCTTCGACGAATATTGCTGGAATATTGCAAAATCGAAATAAAAATATTGAAAAAATATTGTAACCATGAAAAAGTATTGCAACCATGGATAGCACTAATATAGCATTTTATAAAAGCAATGGAAAAACGGAAATCATGGGTGTTCAGCAATATTGCCTCAGGATTGCCTACGTGTTTATTAACCTTGAGGGAATATTCGCGAAAATGGTGAAAATGGTAAAGTAATATTGAGTCAATGTTGTTACAATATTCAATGTTATGTGGGTATTGACAATCTAATCTTAAATATCATCTATTTCAGTAAAAAATGAGATCTCTTCTATTGACGCTTACATAGAAAGTATTTGTGATACGAAAACGAGCAAAAACGATTATAAAAATAGACAGCAAAAGCTAAAATATAAGCTTTGATTTGTCTGGAAAATATTGATTTTTAAGGAAATTATAAGCAATTAAAGATAATGTAAGAAAACGGTCAAAAATTTTTCTCCACTTTAAGGTCTTCTTATACCTAATAGCTTCTGAGATAAAAATTACCTGCAAAAATTAATTAAAACATAATTACTATAAAACAAGGCATATCTATCACTAATATAACTTATTTCTAATGCAAAATCTCAATAGATAGGTCTCTAAACCCATTTTATGCAGAATTATGACAATATAGAAAAATCAACCGGTGTGCAAGTATTCTTGGCCACCACTCGATGGATTTTGACAAGACAAGTCACCAATTACTTGGGACACATGTACCTATGGCACAAAGCTCTGGAATTAAGTTTTGTTAGTAACTAGGAGAGGTTCAAAGATCCCCAATTTTCTTTAAACTCGTAGAGTTTAGAGGTAACACCACACAATGGAACTCTGTACAGTTGTAGACCCTAACGGCTTCCCTGAAAAAAAGTTAGAATCAGTCCGATTTTCCAAAAAATGAAGAAGAACAACCCACACAAAGAACCTATTCCTCAAGTAAAAAGTAAGACACAGTATGTTTAAAAAGTTTTCTTAAAAAATTTTGAGGTTACTCATACTTATCTGATAAATACTGCCCGGTGATGCTCCTTTCGCTCCATGAACTATAGCAGCAGCAACTCATGACTTTTACAGTTATTTATAACAAAAGAAACTGTAGTTTTCCATTGTTCAATCCTAGCAAGCACTTGTCAAGATTTGCTGTCACTGATATCCACATACATGAGCTGTTATTATACTTTATGCATGTGGCGATTTTAGAGGACAAGGTAATATATCGTCGCTCTCCAATAGAAAGGCGTTATCTCGCAGTCCGGCCGAAGAAGGCGTTATCTGGGAGTCCGTCCGAAGAAGGCGTTATCTAGGAGTCCGGCCAAAGAAGGCGTTATCTCGCCGAAAATAGGCAATATATAGGCGATGCCACCAATCTAAATCTGGGGTGAAAAACTTTGCGTGCGAGATAATGACTTCTTCGGCCGGACTTCTAGATAACGCCTCCTCCGACCGGACTCCCAGATAACGCCTGTCTCTTCGGGAGCGATGATATGCTCTATGGGTGTAGTTCTATGGGTATATATAAGAACCTCAGATTTAGTGCTCCCTCTATACGTACTGTGCGGTCGAAATAGCACAGCTTTATTGAACAGCATTCATTTATAGACCTATACGTGCGTCACTTGACAGAAAAAATAGACAAGGGCTTGCAAGGATTAAACACGAGGCAACTATAGTTTCTTTTGTTAGAAAAAATTGTAGAAGTCATGAGTTACTGCTGTTACAGTTCATGGAGTAAACGGAGCATCACCGGGCAGTATTAATGAGATAAGTATGTGTAACCTCAAAATCTTTTGCGTAAACTTTTTAAATGTTTCTTTGCGTGTGTTTTTCTTCTTCTTTCTAGGATACGGAAGCAGACAATCTTATCTCCCAGACAGCAGAAATAGCATTGAGATCCAATGACAAGTTTATCGAGAAAAGGGGATTATTTCGATTTTGAATATCAATCCTCTTAAATTACCCTCAACAACATTTTATTGTCTTCAAAGTAAGATATAATTGTATACTAAGAAATTTACTTATGAAAAGAGTAAAGAAGCTCTGGTATTTTGCATTTAACGAATATATTCAGGTTATAACATTTTTTTAAATGAATAATTTGACATTAACATTTATATTTGACATAATTAATGTATGTTTTAACAGTATAAGTCATTGGATATATTTTTGTTGTAGTGTAAGCAATGGACAGATGGACAATATATTAAATATTGCTTAAATTTTCCCATTTTTTGGAAAATCAGATTGGTTCTAACTTCTTTTCAAGGAAGCCGTTAGGGTCTGCAACTGTACAGAGTTCCATTGTCGGGTGTTGCCACCAACATCTATGAGTTTGAAAAAAATTGGGGTTTCGGATCTCTGAGCCTCTCCTAGTTACTGACGAAACTTTTTAACTCTAGAGCTTCGTGGTATAGGTACATGTGTTCCAAGTAATTTGTGACTTATGTCGTCAAAATCCATCAAGTGACTGCCAAGAAAACTTGCACACCAGTTGATTTTTCTAAATTGAGTTAATTCTGCATGAAATGGGTTTTGTTTGAGAAAGCCGTATTTAATTATATAAGTACATGCTGTGAGCGTTGAAATAATAGAGTCGCACATATAAGTAAATTTAAATTCACAATATATTGTATGAAAGTACAAATATCTCACAATATTTACATTTCTTACATTACAATTGTTTAGTATAATTGGATAACCAAATCTTTAATAAAATAACAATAGAACTTTTCAATAACTATGTAGAAGCGAGTCTGACATTATACTAAATGTATGAGTTTACAATAAGGTTAAGCAAATATGAGTTTTACAATAAGTAATGTGTACGCAGGTGTAATTGATAAATAATCTTAATGTTGTTTGAGTGGTGTAGAAATCCCTTACTAGAGATAACTAACATATTGAGAGTTGAGTTTTTCACGTAGTTAACTGTTGAGTGTTCACCGTAGGTGAAAGTTGAGTTTTCCAGAAAATCTCTCCTTGGCTCACGTACAATGACACTGATAAAATGTGAATAGCAAGCAAGTACTATTGAATTACTGCAATGAGTGTTGCCGAACAGAATGTGATGTAATGATATACTGGTGCCAACACGTGGTCGGTTAAATAACCTCGTGTGACTTCGGTGAGTTTACCTTGCGGCCGGAGCGATTTTATTAATCGTCAATGCAAGTTGAGTTTGACGCATGAGCAATGGTGAGAATTGATGGGTGAGCGAGTTCGATCCAGATGAGATGAGCCAGTGAATGTGATTGAGTTGTGCCGGTTGAAAATTGCAGTAATTGATGCAGGAGATGATACCTCGTGGCGAGCTGATTGCAGAGAGAGCGTCCTTTTGACCTAGCTTCTATCTTCTTGCTTTGTACCTCTAACTGGGGGGCTGATTAAGGGGGCTAGACACCTTTTTTCTCTGAAATAAGAAGTCACATTTTAATACATAAATGTAAACTAATTAGGTCATACTTTTTACATATAAAAGTGGGTATATTTACCTTAACTTAAAACTTTCTCCGATGGGCCTTTTATGTGGTCCAGAACCATAGTCATCGATGAAACAAGTTTTTTCACTAACCGTAAGCTTTGAAATTTTCCTGTGGATGGATTGACTCCAGATTTGAACTAAATTACTCCTGAATAGTATAATTCTCATATGAGTGTAGGGATTTTTGATCTAATGAGAAAAAAAAAATTGTGCTGTTTTTCAAGAGTTTTTTTTTTAATTTTTTTTAATTTTTTATATTTTTTCATAATTTTTCTGATGTAAAAATTTTTTCCGACATTTAATCCTAAATCCCTACACTCATATGAGAATTATACTATTCAGGAGTAATTTAGTTCAAATCTGGAGTCAATCCATCCACAGGAAAATTTCAAAGCTTACGGTTAGTGAAAAAACTTGTTTCATCGATGACTATGGTTCTGGACCATATAAAAGGCCCATAGGAGAAAGTTTTAAGGTAAGGTAAATATACCCACTTCTATATGTAAAAAGGATGAAATAATTAGTTTTCATTTATGTATTAAAATGTGACTTCTTATTTCAGAGAAAAAAGGTGTCGAGCCCCCTTAAATCAGTATCTCTCCCATTTACTTATGGGCGAAGGAGAGAGAGAGAGAGAGAGAGAGAGAGAGAGAGAGAGAGAGAGAGAGAGAGAGAGAGAGAGAGAGAGAGAGAGAGAGGCAGATGAGCGCACTGCGAAAATTAATTCCGCGACTCACCTGTAACGCAGAGGCGCTGCGCTGTGCAGTGCGTATAGCAAAATTCGCGCACGACCGCGGGAAGTTCAAATTACCTTAATTCCCAAACAGGTTTAGAGACCTATCTCTTGGGATCTTGTATTAGAAATAAGTTATATTAATAATACATATACTTTGTTTTATAGTCATTATATTTTAATTAATTTTTGAAGGTAATATACGCCTCAGAAGCTATTAGGTATAAAACCACATTAAAATGAAGACAAATTTTTGACCATTTTTTTACACTATCTTTGATTGCTTATAATTTCCTGAAAACCAGTATTTTATAAACAAATCCGAGCTTAAATGTTACGTTTTGCTGCTTATTTTTATAATCGATTTTGAACGTTTTCGTATCATAAATAGTTGAAATGTAAGTCAATAGAAGAGACATCATTTTTTAACGAAATAGAGGATATATGATGTTAGATTGTCCATTAAGGTGTAGCGAAAAATCATCATTTTTGAATGTCCATTCACTGTACATAAAAAAACGTTGTCTTCTGACCCCAAAAATAGTCTGCCAGCGAGCTTTTGAAAAAAAAAATGTGTTTTACTCTCTCCCCAGGCAAAAAAACAGAAATGTTAGCATTTTTAATAATTATGGAAGTACAACTATAATAAAATAATGATAAAAAAAAATTGAAAAAAATACATTTTTGCAGTAAATTTATTGCAGAAACATCTCTTGACATTGACATTTGAGTAGAATGAGTTCTTAGATGAAAAACACATCACAATAAATGGGTAAATCATTAAAAAATAATAATTTTTTACACTTAAAGTGAGTTTTATCCATTTTAATCTCTTAATTTCTTGATTATGGCAATTCGAGCCTGTAGATGAGTTAATTTCTCATCGATATTGAGCTTTAAAAATATAGAACATCAATTTCTTTACATTAGTACGCATAACTAAAGATTAAGTAAAAATATAAAGTTTTGGTTATTTATAGCTTACCTTATAACCAGCTTTTATACCATACATAACTAGCGAGCTCTGGGCAGAATAAATACAAAATTATGGTTTCGATGCAATTGTTATTCCTTCTAACAAGGAAAGTACCCGAACTGCAAATTCAAAAAAATTCCAAACCCATATTAAAAAGTAGACCTCCATGCGAGATTCACGAAACCATTTTTTTTAGCGGCTGAGAAGCGCTTTATAAGGGTTAAAATCACCCCTAAAGTTTACCCCCAAGAAACGTTTTTTTGATATATCTCGGCTTCTACTTAACTTTTTTTAACGAAACAAAATGAAAAGAGTTTCTTATTAAAAAGCCAAGAAATCCGTGGTAGTATGAACATTAAGGGTTGCATGCCTTATTTTTTAGAGGGTGAAATTGTGTTTTTTTAAGAATAATTTTTGTTGTGAGAATTCATAAAATAATTAAAAATAGGTCAAAACATTATTTTTACCAACTACAATAAATAGCAGTTGGTGTTTTTGGGCATTCTTCGCGAAACAACCACTTAAGAGGTGGTAAACCACCCCTAACACAAATGAATTAGGTACATTTTTTTGGCAATTATTTTTTTCCTTAAAATGGGTTCTTGAAGTCGTTAATCCGAATCCACAGTTAGATCCACAATAAAAATTTGAAAATAGTGAATTCAATATGGCGAAAAATTTTTTAGAAATATTTTAAATTCTACGAAAAATAGTATGTAGACCCCGCTAGCGGAAATTATATGATGTAAATAAGTGTATAATAATGTAACAATGTTTTGTTATGTTATTCTATTATTTATTATTTTTTTATCATACACTTGTTTATCGTACGATAAACAAGTGTATGATAATGTAGTTGTTTGTAAAAAGTGTAAGAAAACGTAACAAATTGTACTTTTCTACTGGATTTCGGACGCTTTTACATTTTACCACAGTTTATACCATTTTTTAATAATTTCTTACTTTTCCTTACATTTGTCTACGTTTTATTACTTTTTAATTTGTACTCTTAATTCAAATTTTATAGGCATTCTTACACTTTCGTACATCTTCTTACATTTTATTATATATTTGTACTTTTAATTACATCTTTTTACGTTTATATACAAATTTTGATACACATTTTACATCGTATCACATATTTGTACACTTTTTTCAAATAGTTCATAATTATACTTTTATAATAATTTATAATTGTACTTTTATTTAAATAAAGCTATAAATAAAATATTTTCAAAGATGTAAAGAAAAAATACTAAAACGTAATAAAATGTAAATTATTATGTACACTGAAAAAAATTTCACGTTGTAAGAACTGAAAGTACGGCTCTGACAACAGTACTGTTCGGCTGATTTTCTTTCTGCTAAATTTTATAGATACAGTAATTGTATTCGTACAGTTGTGAGAGCTGTACAAGATACACTGAAAGCACTAATGTATAGAGTTCTTTTGTCGGAGCATTAAATAGGTTATGATTCGCCATACATACATATTTTTCATTAAAATAATCTCGATTGATAAGTACATTGATTACAGATGAAATACGCAAACGCGGATTGCAAACATGCGGTTGATGTGGCCGGTTTCTTGACTTTTTTAGGTTATAACATGAACATCGGCTTCGCGTTGTAGCGTTGTCAACAAACAAATATCGGCGGCAAAACTAAATCGTACGGCTGTCAGAGCTGTACAAGTACATTACCCGCATCTGACCAATAGTGCCGTTACATTATACAAATGAATAGCTACTTCAGCCGTCTGTAAGGGTAAATGAACACTATAAATAGTGTTAGTACAGCAAATCGAAACTATGGTTTCTACAGCCTAAAATTTTTTTCAGTGTATTAGAAATATAATTAATATATGTTACAAAATGTAAGTTACTGTATAAAAGTTTAAATTTTTACAAATTCTTACAGATTTTTACAATTTATTATCTTTTAATACAAATTCTTATACAATTCTAGCAATTTCTAAGCAGCACAACGACTAATTTTAAATCCTACGGGTCAGCCAACAGCAGACGGCAAGCTAGCTAATTATTCTGACGATCATGGATTATATGTTTTACAATAATGATATTCATGAAAAAAATGTTGTAAACATAGCGATTTTTTGCACCATGAACATGTTATAATCGCTCGTTTACCACAAATATCGCATGTAATAAAATTAGAATTGAAGCAAAATTTTTTTGGGTTTTCAATTTTTTCTGGCCTTTCATCAATGTAACCGGCGGCGTACCAAGTATATTTAAATAAATTTTGAAACCTGGGACTTGATAATTGATTATGTACTAATGAATGCATTTTGATTATATTATTTCTATCGTGTAAGTTGAGATCCTCATTTGTTAGAAAAATCATATCCGAAAACGTTCGAACGAAGTTCTTCCACATTCGAAAACCGTAAATATCAAGCGGTTGAAGTTCACTTGTTGTTCTTTGTGGAATTTGTAGAATCGTTAAGGTTTTATGTTCCGGTTTTACTTTATAAATTATATCTAGGCAGTGACCTCTCCATGAATCAAGCAATAGGGTACTTGTTATGGTAGTTGATGGAAAATATACATCTTGCGCCCAAGTTTCAACATGTTCTTTAGTCAATTTACCTGATTTCGATGCCATTACATAAACATTTTCTGCTGCAAATAAATTTTTTCTGACTACAGTTCCAAACTCTCCCTTTAGTTCTTGCATGACTAAAAAGGAGGGTGATAGAAGTTTTCCTTCAGCAGATACAGTAGGTTGGATAGTATAAGAATGAGTTGTCGAATGCACTGATTGCACTATACTCTCTACACTTTTATCTCCTCTAAGATTGAGGGTTCGACCCCTGTGTATTTCGTAATTAAAACCACTTTGGTCGGAGTTATAAACACGTTTTGCATCATATTTTATGATGGCATTTTTTACTCTATTGCGAAATTCCTGTTTTTGTGCTGACCATTCTTCTGAATCATCTATAGATTTTTTAGTAATAATTTTTGTTATTTTTCGAGAAACGATATTAAATCGCCGTTTAAATTCATTTAACCAGTGTCTAGAAGCTTTAAATTCATTGAAGTTTAACTCTAATGCTTTTTCTTTTGCCATACGTCTTACATCAATGTCATGAATGGGTATTCTATTCGATCTCGCTAAGTTAAATTTTTGTAAACAATATTTTTTTCAATTTATCGATCCTACTTCCTCCTATTGCCACTTGATCTCTCCATCGATTTTGGACTCTTTCAAATTTTAACTTGTTTTTACTACTTAACCAATACTCCACAGCTTGCTTTTTGTAGTCAAAATTAATACTCTCTGATTCGGTCCTACATTGATTTTCAGTTTCGGGTGTTATCATATCTTCTGCATCGATATCTTCATGTAAATCATCTGCAGGTATGTCATCATAAGGTTCGTAGGTATCATCATAATATAGAAATTCTTCCGTTTCTTCGTAAATACTACGATCATTTATACTTGATATTATAATATTATACACTATATTAGCAACATTTCTTTCAGCGTCATTAACAGGTAATTTCTTTTCTTGATCTTGAAACATACTGTTTAAAATAAATAAAACATTCATCGCATTTACCAAATTCATATTTATTAAAAATATTTTCTTTCTTCTTTTAGATACGTTGAGTCGCAGTGTAAACCTGTAAAAGTTTTAGTTATTATAGCGTTTTTATAGCCATAACAGTATAGGAATGTACAATAGTATGAATGTACAGTAAGTGTAAAAAGTATTCAGACATCCAAAACTTTTGAGGAAAACATTTTACTAAATTCCTTTGTAAGTGCATGGGAATTCGTTATTGTTTGTCAATGTTTTGTCTACAAGATACACTATTTTATTAGCATTAAATAGTTGCTAAACGTTATTATTATAAATAAAGTACTACTTCTATTCACTCGTATGAATATTTTTTTACACTTAACTTAACTGATTAAATCGTCAGTATGTCATATTTTATATATTAGAATAACAGCAATGTAACAGTAATTCTAACAATTAAAATCAAAACATAATTTTTACTATCATAAAATAATTCAATGCATGTATTAAGAGTAAAGTTTCACTATCAAAATATTTACAATTGGTACAATAAAGATTCTATAATAGACTTTTACTGAATTTGCTTTCTTAACTTCGGCCACTTGTTCAAAATTTATTGTATATTTTGACGAGTTTTATATTTAAAAATGCTGCATTTTATTTAACTTTTCAATATTATATCTATTATATCCTTCTATTAGAAATATTTTGAATAATTATGTAGAAGAAAGAAATTTCAATTATATGGTTACTTACGACTATTATTATTGTTGTTATCATTCAATTCAAATAGGATTTCGTACTCGTAAAATGTTTACTTGCCATTAAAAAATATGATGCAAGTACCTCCAGACACTTATATTTTCAATTAATACCCATAAAATAATGTTGACATTGAATATTACAGTAACGTATATTTGTTTTCGACTGACCGATGTTTCACTTATTTATGAATAAAAGAGGAGGAATCGGGAGATAAGCCATATCAATGCAAGTGTACGTAATCTTGTATATCGCGCAATAACCATGAATTGCTATAATTATCATTATATTAAAAATTTTGTTCATATTAATTTATATTAATAAATCATAAATAAACTTTTCTTATTAAAACCTATCATAATTTCAACAAGCATGAAAATCTCTCCTAGCTGAAATTATAAAATATGAAAGAAAATAAGAAAATACTTATAAAATGGAATTAATTGTCGAAAAATGTAAGAAATCATACGATACTGGATTTCGGGCATATTTAACAAGTTGTTAAAGTTTCTTACATTTTCTTTCAATTCCTTACATTTTCTAAATATTTCCTTGTGTAGCTTATTTTTATCAAATTATAAGGAAGTATTTGTTAGAAAAATCTGTAAGAATTTGTAAAAATTTAAACTTTTATACAGTAACTTACATTTTGTAACATATATTAATTATATTTCTAATACATAATAATTTACATTTTATTACGTTTTAGTATTTTTTCTTTACATATTTGAAAATATTTTATTTATAGCTTTATTTAAATAAAAGTACAATTATAAATTATTATAAAAGTATAATTATGAACTATTTGAAAAAAGTGTACAAATATGTGATACGATGTAAAATGTGTATCAAAATTTGTATATAAACGTAAAAAGATGTAATTAAAAGTACAAATATATAATAAAATGTAAAAAGATGTACGAAAGTGTAAGAATGCCTATAAAATTTGAATTAAGAGTACAAATTAAAAAGGAATAAAACGTAGACAAATGTAAGGAAAAGTAAGAAATTATTAAAATATGGTATAAACTGTGTTAAATGTAAAAGCGTCCGAAATCCAGTAGAAAAGTACAATTTGTTATGTTTTCTTACACTTTTTTACAAACAACTACATTATCATACACTTGTTTATCGTACGATAAACAAGTGTATGATAAAAAAAATAATAAATAATAGAATAACATAACAAAACATTGCTACATTATTATACACTTATTTACATAATATAATTTCCGCTAGGGGTCTACATACTATTTTTCGTAGAATTTAAAATATTTCTAAAAAATTTTTCGCCATATTGAATTCACTATTTTCAAATTTTTATTGTGGATCTAACTGTGGATTCCGATTAACGACTTCAAGAACCCATTTTAAGGAAAAAAATAATTGCCAAAAAAATATACCTAATTCATTTGTGTTAGGGGTGGTTTACCACCTCTTAAGGGGTTGTTTCGCGAAGAATGCCCAAACACACCAACTGTTATTTATTGTAGTTGGCAAAAATAATGTTTTGTCCTATTTTTAATTATTTTATGAATTCTCACAACAAAAATTATTCTTAAAAAAACACAATTTCACCCTCTAAAAAATAAGAGATGCAACTCTTAATGTTCATACTACCACGCATTTCTTGACTTTTTAATAAGAAACTCTTTCCATTTTGTTTTGTTAAAAAAAGTTAAGTAGAAGCCGAGATATATCAAAAAAACTTTTCTTGGGGGTAAACTTTAGGGGTGATTTTAACCCTTATAAAGCGCTTCTCAGCCGATAAAAAAAATGGTTTCGTGAATCTCGCATGGAGGTCTACTTTTTAATATGGGTTTGGAATTTTTTTGAATTTGACAGTTCGGGTACTTTCCTTGTAAGTATTGCAAGATGTAAATCTTGCAATACTTAGAACGAAGAACTACTTCGATATAAATATTTACATTCTTAGTCTTTTCGTATTGACATGAAAATAAATTCAATTTACTTACTTTGACATATGAACACTCTTCTATCGTATATAATATGTTAATGTCCATAATACGTAAAAATATTATCGTTTGTTTCTTATTGTTGGGTATATGTGGATGGTGGAAACAGGAAACGAGAATGATCAATAAACACGTACACACAGGTATTAATGTAATATATAACGTGAGAGCCGTGAAGGGAAGAGAGACCGAGACAGAGAGATAGGGAGAGAGATAGAGAGGAGCCGCAGAGCGTAATATATATATTAATAAACGCGCGTGTCGTCAACGATAATGCGCGTGTACAGGAGGGTGTTTTATGGCCTATAGTTCCATCAGAAAGTGCAATAGAATTTTATGGCAATTTTATGTGATGTAGATATATTCGTTCAACGATCTTTTTCTATAAGACATTGATCAATGAAATCGAAAGGTTGAGCTGTGGTTAATAGGTCAGATACAAGTTGGCTGTAAGTGTAACTAGGTCTAAAAATGAGTAACAATATTTGCTTTTACGAACAAACAATAGCGTTGTGAGGCTTCGACGATGCGAACTTCAGACCCACACCATTTAATCTTGCACATTCTCAAGTCAAAACTTCCCAACGAAAGAACAACATCAAAAAATTCCATTGATCTCCACTCACCCAATTTCATCCCTAAGTCGTTTATTTAAACCGTGATCACAACGCTGTTTATTAACACAAATGACTCGGACGCGATGTCACTCGCTTCAGCTCTCGTAGAACACTGACTGGCCCTCCACACAGAGCCGTGCTCAGTATCTAAAGGGGGCGCTAGAGTAGAGGTGAGATAGGAAGTGCAGCAGCTGCTTAAGAGAGCCCGCAATCTTAACACTCTCTCCCGGGCACCTTAAGCCGCGTTGCCCGTCAATTCCTTATTTGCTCTCTGTAACATAGAAGAACATTATAAACAAGATGAAATGAAAATAATAAGTTTCAAATTAGTCCAGCTAATTTTTTATGCATTTCAAATTACACATACAAACTGTCGCTTAACGCATTCTTTCACATAATGTTCTATTGCAACGGTCGTATGTCGCAATTTATTTCCGTCGCCCATTTTAACGTTTGATTTAGCTGATCGATTATCGCGCCATAAAGTAATTAGCGTAAACTATCTGGATAGCACATTTTTTAAAAGGGATTATGTATGGGGATCAATTCTTTACTACAGTCGCTCATTAATATATATTCCGCTAGACACGTGGATAACGCAACCCATCACTGTTTGCGTATCCTTCAGGCAATGGCATCTCCAAGGAGTTTAATGATATAGCCGCTCGTTGTCAGAGAACTTCTACGGTCGCCAAAACTCGTATCCGAATACTTTCGAAAATGTCGCTTTTGCCTAGATAATTCAAGCCTACAGTTTTAGTACCCTCAAGATATCTAAACTTTCGCTTCACTCGCCAGTCGCTGTCGGTAGGGTGATTGGTGCTTGCTTAGTACGTTAACCGCATAAACTATGTCGAATCTGCATGCATTTGCTAAGTACCAAATGTACCTATATCTTCCCAATAGGGCATATTGTCGTTCTTTTCTGTCGTTATAAGTACAGCAATGTTTTCAGCCTCTTTTGATTTTCAGACCAAGAAAATATTTAGGCTCTCCTATATCAGTCATTTCAAATTTCTACTAAGGCTCTGTTTCATCTCACGCATTTTCTCTCTGTCGTTACCTGCCAGTAGTACGTCATCGACATACAGAATCAGAAATTTATTACCTTCACGCCAGGTAAACAGGCAAGGCTCGTTGTTGTCTGGTTTTAATCCAAATTTCGTTAAAATTTCAGTAAATTTCTGGTTCCAGCATTCTGGGCTCACTTTCAAACCATACAAGGCCTTCTCCAGCTTGCATATTTTCTGTCGTTTAATTTCTGTCGCACATTAAATTCCATCTGGAATTTCCATGTAAACTGGGACATGCAAGTCGCCGTTCAAAAATGGTGTCTTAAAATCCATCTGACAGAGTTCAAGATTGCACTTTTCGCTATTGCAAGCGTTATGCGTATCAGAGGTAAATGAGAGACTGGCGCATATGTTTCCTGTAAATCATACTTATTTTTATCCTCAAAACTGCCAATGACCAAGCGAGCTTTATATCTAAAATTGCTATCCGACTCTATCTTTTTCTTTAACACCCATCCCGAATTGACGATGTTTCGTCGCTTACCGCCGCACAGTGGGGCTTTCTGCCATTTCTTTTCTCAAAATTGATAGCTCCGCTTGGAATGAACGAATATGAACCGTTCAGATCTTAAAATTTAGAGTTTTTTCCGTAGACTGGAGAAAAACTATCATCAATAGTGGCCAAAAACTTCCCGAGTTGGAAAATCAGCCTAAAAGAGCTATTTTTACGATTTTTCCACTTTAAAATGTGCTATCTCCGCTTGAGATGAACAAATCTGGACTACTCAGGTCTTAAAATTTAGGGTTTCTTCCATACATTAGAAGGAAACATTGATAGTGATCAAGAACTTCCCGAGTCGGAAAATCAGCGTAAAGAGCTATTTTTATGACTTTAAAATGTGATATCTCCGCTCGCAATGAACGAAGCTGGACCGTTTTGGTCTTGAAAAGTCAGGTTTTTTTTTGTATAGATTAGAGGAAAACTATCCTTGGTAGTGGGAAAAACTTCCTGTGCACAAGTTTTGATTCGTCAATTCCAAGCAGAGATATCACATTTTAAAATGGAGAAATCGTAAAAATAGCTCTTTTAGGCCGATTTTCCGACTCGGAAAGTTCTTGGCCACTATAAATGATAGTTTCTCTCTAATTTACGGAAAAGCCCCTAAATTTTAAGACCTCAACGGTTCAGATTCATTCATTCCAAGCGGAGATATCACATTTTAAAGTGGAAAAATTGTAAAAATAGCTCATTTAGGCTGATTTTCCAACTCCGAAAGTTTTTGGACACTATCAATGATAGTTTTCCTCCAATCTACGGAAGAAACTCTAAATTTGATGACCTGAACGGTCCAAATTCGTTTATTCCAAGTGGAGATATCACATTTTAAAGTGGAAAAATCGTAAAAATAGCTCTTTTAGGCTGATTTTTCAACTCGAGAAGTTGTTTGCCACTATCGGTGATAGTTTCCCTTCAATCTACGGAGAAAACCCTAAATTTGATGACCTGAACTGTCCAGATTCGTTCATTCCAAGCGGAGCTATCAATTTTGAGAAAAAGAAAATGGCAAAAACCCCACTGTGTGCCGCTAGGTACAGTATCTCTGTCGACTAATTTCCATACCTTATTTTTTGTACATTGAGTCAATTTGTCAATTTCTTCCTTAATCGCATTGGTCCATTCCAATCTATCAGTCGCTTTCATGGCTTCTTGATAATTTACAGGACGACCATTTATTCCGGCCAATAAAGCATGAGTCGTTTCGTCTCTTGATTCCGTCTCTTTAGTTGTGATTTCTTTTCGTGGACGACCACGACTTCTTTTTTTCTCTCTCACCGTTTCGGTTGTTTCCAATTCAAACTCAACAAACCTGGTTGCTGTATCGATTTCAGAGTTTACAGTATCCCAGTCGCTTACGTAATGCTGGTTCATCGTTTTTCTCCAACTAACAAAAGAAACCTCAGTCTCTCTTAATCTCTCCCTCCGTTTCTTTGATTTCTACATCAAATTCAACGAATCTGATGTTTGGATTAATTTTTGGCCTCTCAGTCGTTACTTTTAAATCCGCAATGCGCCTATAAAAACGATGTAGTTACATAATAGCCATTTTGCAATGTGGATTGAAAGTTTTGGTAGGCGAAGCTATGTCATTTGAGCATGTGATGCATCTGTTGTTTCGCATGAACTGCAGTATTTAAAACCAGATTTCACATATTATCCTAAAAATACAGAATTATATATTAACACTAGCATTTTTTGTCAATAACATTATCAATATTTAATGAGCAACATTACGGTGCGGCTTATCAGGCCTTCTCAGAACATCAGTTGCATATTCACCCGTGAATTCTGTTCTCTGATCACTTCGCAAACAGCAAACCTTTGTATCGTTTTCTAGCAAAATTTTGAGCACTTCTTATACAGATTAAAAACAGTATTCTGTCTCAGCTTTTGTTTTTATCGGATAGGTCATGGCTAAATGATAAAAATCATCCACGAAGATATAAATATATTTGTATCTTTTGGGTATGTAGGAGGGCTTATCATACCCATAAACATTAGCATGTATGATCTGTAAAGGATTCTGTCGCTCTCTGTCGCACTGTGGTTTTTCATTTTCAGTCGCTTCGTTTACATTGAATACCCAACAGATAACATTCATTGGATATAGGATTATAGATATCAATCTGTATATTATCAAAATAAACGCATAGTCCTAAGTAAGTAAATTTTCGCAAGGACAATAGGTTCTCTGACAGATTTTCAGCGTAAATCACGTATTCAAATTTCAGTAATTATTTGTCCCCCGCAAATACTTTAACTGGACCGACTCCCTCCGATTTTAAGTTCACACTGTCGCTTTTATTTGTACATTTATTTTCATCTTGCTACATGTTAAAATCATTAAAAATTCAAACTCAAATTTTTCGAAATGTTCTGTCACTACAGTATCTATCAGCAATCTAAATTAAAGAATACTGTTATTTACAGTTGAGGCGGAAACAAGTACAGCATTGTATGCTTGTATCTTTCGTTTGTTCGTATTCAACTATATCTGTCGTTTTACAAGCTTGCTGCTCAGCGATCACTCGCTTTATTTCCAGTATTAACATTTTCAGTTTCCTCACCGCCTTTTAGTCAACCTCTCCAGTTTCGCCGTTTTCCTCGCACGTCTTGCTTGTCCTGTCTCGATCATTTCGAATCTCTCTGATAATCTACATTATCGCCCTTACGCTTACCCCCGCTATAACGACCTCGGCCACATCTACCTCCGCGATTATACAGTTTATATTGTATATTCCCGTACCTTGAACTGTCGCTTTGCTGGTCTCTCATTCGCTATTCGCCTTGTTAAGACCAGCGTCAGCGCCCCTCACGACAATCCGAACTGCTTATTGAAGGATAAACACAGCTATTTAGCATGAGCGGTATATGAAGAAAAGTTTATTTAATTAAGAAATAAAATAAATAGGGATGGTATGAACGTCGAAAAATTTTTTACTAATTTATCCGATATTGTAAGATATATTGGCAATCACACAAGGCGAGAGAGTTTATAAGGCAAATCGCATAATATTTTGTAGGTTAGCCAAAGAAAATACTGATTGCACAGCAGAGTTAGTAGCACTGTGCAACACAGTTCTTTGGCTAACCTATAAAACATTATGTGATTTGCCTTATAAACTCTCTCTCACCTTCCACATAAGGCCTTTGTGCCATTGCTAATATATCTGATAATATCAGACAAATCAATAAATGATTTTAAGACGTTCATCGGATCACTACTTATTTTATTTTTTAATTAAATAATCTTTGGCTCGTATACCGCTCATGCTAATCAGCAGTGTTTATCCTTTAATAAGCAGTTCGAATTTTCGCCGCGAGGGGCGCTAACGCTGGTCTTAACAAGGCAAATAATTGTTGCGGATAATTGGCAACGATGTGGTCACAAAACTGCTCGCATTTGAAGCACTGCTTCTTCCTGGTGCCGAGCCTGGGACAATTTTTTGACATGTGTCCAAAACCGTCGCACTCCTAACATCTAACCTTGTCCAAAGCGCTCAAGTGTGCAGACTTGGTATCCGTCGCTGCCATCTACTTTTTGATGTTTTCCACCTGCATAATATACAACTTTAGACTATCGTATGTTAACTGTTTTCCAGCCATGCTTTTTGTCATGAAGCCGATATTCATTATTTACGTCACTGCGCTTACGACGGTGTTAAGTCCGGAAATAAGTGAAAATAAGTAGTAATTGGTTTTATGTAGGTTCATTATATAAAATACAATAATTTATTACCAATACAATCTGCTGGCTTCTGGTAGATCGATGTGTTGTAATTTCAATTACAATTCTTTTCTATAACACTTGCTTTTATAAATTTACTATAAATAACTTATACGATCTGCTTACTAGACGAGTAAGGCTTACGATTACAATTTCAATAACTTATAAAATTTGCTTACTAGATGTGTAAGGCTTACGGTTTCAACTTCTCGATGTCGTAGATGTACACGGAGTTCGCCAGGTTTCTTGTACGCTGTGACTGACGTGCGTGATGCATTTCGCAGTTTTTATTATGCGGTTTAATTGGGTTATAGATGATAAATTGAGATCATCTTTATTAAAAAATTTTTGGTTGCGGCTTATACGCGTAGCATTTAAGCGGTAGCATTGTGAAATGCTGATTTGTTAAAAATTGCACGCCACTGTTTTCTGGAGGTCGATGGCTCTACGTCACACGCTCTACGGTACGATGCCTGAGCGAAATGCTGCGTTGCATTCTCGCGTTTATATGTCAGGAAATATCTGATGTGAATAAACTTTCAGAATGAAATTCTAAATCTCTATAATACGTCTCCGGACGTAACACCTCCCCCTTAGACTGTTGAATGTCATAGAGATTCAACAATGTATTATGCATCAGAGATTTCCCGTTACAAAAATTTATTGATAAGTAAATGATAAAATATAATAATACGAGTTATGAATGATAATAATTATAGTTTTTTTTTTTTTTTTTTTTTTTTTTTTTTTTTTTTTTTTTTTACGAGGGAAACAGTGAAATCTTGCATCAGTCCGGTGGACCAAATGCTCCACCGGACCGCTTGGGCCGCATATCTATGCGAGCCCAGGAGACACCGCAAGAGGCTCCGCACTCCCACGGCATGTGGGATTCCTACCCACTAAAAACACTAACCCTTTCTGCTCTGCACTACTGTGCAGACCCTCCCCCGGCACCGTTTTACACATTACTTCAGGGGAGGGTTTGCTTCGCCTGAGCGGCACCTTCTCACTTCAGATCGGCCGTTGAGACCCGCAGGGGTCTTTTTTTTCCCGTGAACAGCTACGGCGCCCTGCGGACGGCTGATCTGCTGTTCTCCTCTTCCCTTTTTTGGCGCAAGATCGCCTCCACGTAGGAGGCGACTTTCGCCCATTGTTGAGGACCTTGGTGCATCATATGATAATAATTATAGTAAAAACAATAAAAATAATAATGATGATAATAATAATAATAATAATAATAATAATAATAATGATAATAACAATAATAATAATACTCGTCAGTTTCACTTTGAATTAGTGGTTATCAGGTTTCAGTTTCAAATGACCCTTTCAGCATTTTTGAGGTTGTCTGGTCGAACGTTGATTTGACCCATTAATTTTTCTTCCTGATCCTCCTATCTCGGTTCTTATGGGGATTTTGATGTCGTGATGCAAGTTCTCGATTTTAGCCCTTCCCTATCTGCTGGCATTGGTACTAGTGTTTTCGGGCTTAGTCGTCATTTAACTTGATTATACGAGGTCGGTGACTCGATGTCGCACGAACGAAGTGCTGCGTATACATTATTCTGTGTCTTGAAAAATCACTGATTTACGTTTTATTTAATGAATGTTTAAATGATACGTCTCCGGACGTAACACCTCCCCCTTAGACTGTTGGATATCGTAGAAATTCAACAAGTGAAGTAATTGAATGATCAATTTGAGTTATCAGTGATTTTTTCGTTACAAAAGATTTAATAATAATAATAATAATAATAATAATAATAATAATATAAAATTAATAATTTTAAATAAATTTTTGAATTGTCTATATATTTTAAAATAAATTAATTATTTTTTTCCTAATACTAGTTTTGCACTTAACCTACTGATTTACTTTGTACCGATTTTTCTAACGTTCAAATTTCAAAGAATTCCTATAGAGATATATATAAATTTCGATAATTTAATTATTTCGTTATCGGTAATATGTAATAATTTTTTTGTTTTGCTGTATTTACATAAAATAGTCATTCATTAATTAAGCTTAGAAATAATGTGCTTATTAAATAATTTTTTTTTTTTTAGAAAATAAACGATGAGAAATATATAGGGAATGATTCAAGAGATCACTCACTTCCCTCCCTGCTTACAATTATTTATTATTTCATTCAATTTTTATTTAACATTTTCGGGCATTTCTTTAACTTCGGGCGTTACTACGCAGTTGTCTTAACCATGTTTAATTCTATTATAGGAAATGGCCGCTACCACTCTTGAGATCCTGTGTGTATCACTAACGACCCCCAAAGAAGTAGCCATCCTATGCTACATGGATCAAGGAATAGAGGTTATGGAAAATCACCTCAGGACTTATGGGAATTTGCAAGAACCCTTACTTATACAAGAAACAACAGGGATCCTTTCCATTTTCGCTACCTATGGAACAGAGGAGATAGCCAAAAGAGCTAGCGAGAACTTGAAGATGCTGTGCCCAGAATGGCCCCAATCTCACAACCATGGCATAATCGTGCCTCGGGGCCAGGGTTGGTTGTTCCCTGCTGTAGATCCTCGGAACTGTCAATATAGTAGGCTACTCTTCATACTAGGAGGATGTTGGGTAGCCAACCAATATTTGGAAAGATCACTAGCTTCCTGAGGCCAAAACAGATTAAGATCCAGGTCGAATTTAGGTACGGATGATTCTCATTCCTCCGATTACCACCCGCCGTCCAAAAGGTATCGATTATAGAATTCGTGTATCCAATGATCTGGAGACAACCTCTGAACAGGCGTAATAAACAATATACGTTTATCTTGATCGAATCCTGGAACAATCTCTAAAATCTCTACAGGAACTAGCAGTTTTCTCGCTACTCGAGCTCCTCTTTCTTGTTCTCCATGTTAGCGAAAAACCACCCAAACGTCGGAACTTTTTGGACCTTTATCAATCACAAACTCCGGATAGAAGAAGGATTACAACAATTGAAATTGCAGGGACCTATCTTCACAAAATCTTCCATTATCAACATGCAAATAACCTATAGCGCGTCAAAATTTTCAATAATTTATATTGTATATTTATAGTACTTGCCGGGGCGGCAAGCAAAACAAGAGGGGGATATTGTTAAATTATGTATTTTTGTTCAAAAATAATCTAAATTTTATGTGTTAGAAACGAAATGTATTGAATATAACTTAATACAACTGAATGAGGAAATAGCGAAAATGCAACGACCTCTAAGAATTTCAATAGCAAGCAGTGATATTCCAGGTGAACGTCCGCTGTTTCGTTACTGAAATTTCAAGTACTGACCGCGCAGCAACGCGCTGGCTGCCGGAACGTGGCGAGTCGCGACGCCTGGAGCCACCGCGTTTCAGCGAGGGCAGCACGTCGCGGATCTATTGCGCGAGCGCCGCGTTACCGACGCTGGAAAATAGTATGAGTGCGAGAGAGAGAGAGCGACCGAAGAATGATGTAGGGGGAGAAGAGAAAACGTGGACAATACGAAGGTGTGAAAAGGAAATTAATTTATTGGGTAGAGTGGAAAAACCAATTAAGAGAGAAAGATCGGTATAACGTGTGCGACGAAGAGTGTAAAGTCGTGTATTATATTTATATAGCACGAGTTCAATTGAGATAATTATTGTACTTATTTGCGTATTCAGTAAACCCGCGTAAACGATATCGAAAGAAAGAAAGATCGAATTTTATTGTTTTATAATAATACTAATAAAGAATTAGATATTGAGCCAAGTCGAGACGAAAAAGAGAGATTGAAACAAGTATATAACTGAGGAAATAAAAGGAAATTAATACATTATTCAGGAATTTGATTTCTCCTAAATCCTTCCCTCCAATATTATTCAGGTAAGACTTTATGTTACTATTTTAATTAAACACGTATACACATACAACCAGATTATTCGGAAATATATAGATATATCTATATGTAGATAACTATACATTATTTTTGATTAAATTTTATTCATTCTTATTATCCCCAGAAGTAATAATTATCTGCGTTGGGAATCGATTAAATTCAATATTTGGGAAAAGGATTATTTTAATCGAAGAGCCTTCATAAAGCATTCCAAATAAGGATAAATAATTGTGGAAATTTATATTGTAATTAATCCGAGCAACGAAATCTTTATCTGAAAACTAAACTCTCTTGGAAAAACGCATTACGGGATATCATTAAAGTCAAAGATTTTTCTTATACACGTTTCGTTCAACAATTAACATTTTATATTTTTAACCTAAGAATTATCAATTATTTATTGATTTATTTAGTATTATTAATAATCTAGTGTCACTTCGAGCACGACTGACCGCTACTTTGGACACCCATGCTACCATCTATCCTTACCACCCTACAACCTTTTTTCCTTCATGTTACCATGCGTCCTCTTTCCTGTCAGTGGCGCCACATGGTAGCAACTGGGTTACCTACGTGAGCCACAGTTCGCATGGTAACGAATCCTACCTTACCCGTATTCGTACCGCCTATCAATCCAACCCTTGTCCTTGGCAGCGCCACATTCGAACCCGAGTTCCCCACCCGCGTCCTTGCCACCCCATGCAAAAGATGAGATACCCTACACTCCCTTACCTTTGCATCTGCCCTAGATACATGCGCGGGTATAAAAGCCGCGACGCGCCTCCACTCGAGGCAGAAGCTTTTGTTCTTTTTGTTTCGAAGGGCGAAGCCCTTGACCGACGACTATTTAATTGTAACAATTGGACTTAGAATAATTTCCGACATTTTGTATTCTGACTTAGAATATTTTCGAGCAGAATTAACTTAGAATATTTTCGACCAGAATTAACTTAGAATATTTTCGAGCAGAATTTACTTAGAATAATTTCGAGTAGAATTTACTTAGAATAATTTCGAGTATTATTGACTTAGAATATTTTCGTGTGGAATTAACTTAAAATATTTGTCAAGCTTCTCTGATTGTAGTCTCGCGAATAATTGTTGATATTATATCTCGACTACAATCAGTGTGTAACAGTTTTAACGTAACTTTATGCAATTAATAAACATCACATAATTGCATTTTTGAGTGTTACTTTATTTACACAATCCTGTCCTTCTGCCATTTGAATCGCCCGCTGCGCTTGGGTCCTGAGACTGCCGAGGGCTAACTGAGAGAACGAGACAACCGCAACCGCCCCAAAGTAAGTAACTCTGAAGATCGCTAGCCTTTCTCTTTCTCTGTCACTCTAATTGTTCGCTGACGCTGTCGCTTGCCGCTTAATTAGTATCGCGAATTATCATTGTTTAATTTACCTGTCCGATTAACTATTTTCACGCGTACCTACTCCCGTGGTTATTACGTGTAGGCGTAAACCGAAACTGGAACATTTATCGCGTTAACTTTATCGTTTTCGCGACATTGTAACACGGACGTTACAATTGGGGGCTCACATCCGGGATAAAAGTGAAAATAGTGAAAATTTTTTTTTATATATACATACATGCCACAGTTATAAAAATTTTCTTTTTCTCTTCGTTTCTTACGTTCAAAAGTAAAATATAAATAAATTATTAAAATGGCAGCTTCAAACGGTGCGGTCGCTAGGAATTCAGAAGCAACTGAGATTTTACGGAAATACCTTAGTGTAGAGGAACCTACATTAATAACGGCTACGCTCAACGAGTTAGTAGCAGTGCTCAGGGCTAGATATCAATCGGCATAGGAAATAAAGCCGGAAAGAATTCGGGATGTTAAGAAGTTGCAGTTGTCTCTCGCAGAAACCGTGGATAGGGCATTAGTTAAATAAATTTGTCAAGACGAAATTATGATAGACATTTTACGTGAATTTATGCATCACAATATTAGTGTTATTGAAATTATGGAAGCAATCTCGAGCGTGGATAAACATTTGATTACTGAAAAACTTCCAGCTCTAGTCAAATCCGACCAAGAATTAACTGAAGATGGTGAAGTTACGTAGTATAAAACGGTAATAAACACAATAGACGGGGATAATACACAAAATAAAGTGAATTTTGATACAAACTTATTAAATTCGGCAAATTATACTCCGCACGTAGCAGGGGGAAGGGGGCACAGTACGCCTTTAGTTACGAATGTTAGAACAACACTGCCAACAACAATGAATTCTTTTCGTCCAAATGCAACTTTAACTCCGTTAAAAAATTTGTCGATTAAAGATGCACTAGACTGCATACCAAAATTTGACGGTAGCAATATTCCACTTAGTACCTTTTTATTCGGTTTAAGAGAAGCCATTAGCATGATTCCGGCAGCAAACGAAGCCGACTTGGTAAAATTAATTAGACGACGGCTAACGGGTGAAGCAGCAAAGTCAATGGAGGAAATAGTTTTTTTAATATGACGGATCTAGTTAAATATTTTGAGGCAAATTTCGGATCGTATAAAACACATCACACCTTGATGGGGGAATTAGCCGCGGCCAGACAAAGAGAAAAAGAAAACATTATAACATTTGCAAACAGAGTTAGGCGTATCGCAATAGAATTAAAAGAGGCCGCAAAAAGAGAAAAAAGGGATGATGCGGGGTTCATACAAAATGTAGAAGCCGATAAATTAAAATTTTTTGTACGCGGTATGGATTGGGAAATTAAGAGGCGCATGGGGGTGGCCGCAACTTTTCAGGAAGCCGTAGAAAAAGCAATAGAAATAGAGCGTGAGGTTACAGATTTAGAGAAAACCGAACCAACGCGTAAAATAAATTAAATCAAGAAAATAACAAATTGAAGGCAGAATTAGCTGAAGTTAAAATTGTTCAAAATAAACCGACAGAAATTGGTCAATATTGTGGCAAAAGAAATCACATCGCGAAAAACTGTTGGACTTTAAAATCATTGTTACCCCCGGGTACACAGCAACCCGCGACACAGCCGACTACATGGGCGCAGCCCGTAGCTACGCAAGCACGCGTCTCGGCACCAGCCGCGAACCCATTGGCTAGCGCGCGGCCAGCCACGCCCCAAGTCTCACAAAATCAATATAGACCGCGATCGCACAGTCCCGCAGTAGCACAATCGAATCAAATCAATAATTTTGTTAAAATTTGCAATTATTGTAAAAAAGAGGGACACTGGAAGAATGAATGCCAAATATTGGAAAGAAAAAGTAGAGAAAAATTGCAACGTGAAGCGGGAAACGCAAACAGCCCCACGGCACAGGGCGCGACCTGGGGGCAATCAGAAAGCACGCGCCCACACCAATCAAACACAAATCAGAATTAAAATTTGCACGTAAGTCCATTTTGTTGAGTATTAATAGTAAGTCACCTGTAATAGAATTGCCATTTGAAAATTATCAGGTATCGCTCAAATTAATGTTAGATACGGGGGCAGGCCCGTCGTTGCTTAAAATTAGTAAAAAACCTAGTAAGGCCATTGTGTTTGAAAACGAAATTCTTGAACTTAAAGGTATTATTAAGGAATCGATTAACTCGCGCGGGAAAATACCCTTGAATTTCCGCGATTTAACATTGTATTTTCATTTGGTTCCTGACGATTTCCCTATTGAAGAGGACGGGTTAATCGGCAGCGAAATGTTAAGAAAATACGGGGCAAAAATTAATTATGAAGAAAATTTTTTGGAAATAGCTTCTCACGTAATCAGTTTACGGTGCACGAGTAGTGTAGATATCGCGCGGCCAATAAACAAAGAGAGTGTAAGTTTGGCACGAGCCGAACGACATAAGGAAGTAACGCAGGGTACGATGTGGGGGGATGAGCGCAATTCCGGACGCGGATACGCGAAAAATCCCGTTGCAACTGCTCGGTCGCACAAATCCAGTGTTGTTTTAGGCGAGTGTAGCACTCAGAACGTTTATAGCGATTTACCTGCTTCGCATGAGAAAATCATTTCACATATTTGTCTTTCTTCGCTTAAAAGTATCGCCCCATTTGAAAGTTGTACCGTGCACGTTTTGGAAAAAATTGATTTAAAAAATGGAATTGATGAAAATAAAAATTTGAATTTGAAATTTGAAAAAATTAGTAATTTGGAAAGTAAAAATTGTAAAAGCAAAATTTTGAATTTGAACTTTGAGAAAACTAGTGATTCGGAAAATAAAATTAGTAAAAGCAAAAATTTGAATTTGAACTTTGAAAAAGCTAGCGATTCGGAAAATAAAATTGATAAAAGCAAAAACTTGAATTTGAACTTTGAAGAAGCTAGTCATTTTAAAAATAAAATTTGTAAAAACAAAAATTTGAATTTGAAATTTGAAAAAACTAGAAATTGAAAAATGAAATTTGTAAAAATAAAAGCTTAAACTTAAAAATTGATAAAAATAAAGATTTGAAAGTTAAGCATTGTGAAACTAAAAACCGGTTAGTTAAAATAGCTAAAAAGCAAAATTTGAGAACTAAGTTTTGTAAAAATAAAAGTTTGAAAGAAAAAGTGAACAGGATTATATTCGGAAATAATTTATTTAGAGAGCAAACGTTAAAAAATAGCGTATCTCAACAGTATTTGGACTTGTTAAATAAAAATTGGAAAAATAGAGTTAGTGAACATCTTCTTGTAAAAAATTGGGCTAAATTTGAAAGTAAAGTTAATAAATGTATTGTGGTAAAAAATAAGAAAAATTCGGAAATTTTAGCTTGTAAAAATAGTATGAGTGATAGCACTCAAGGGGGAAATGTTGGATTAAATATAAAAAATTATAGAGCAAAAACGGTATTGAATAAAAGTAGGAGAAAAGTAAATTTTGTTTGTAATAAAATAAGGAATTTTACGTGTATTAAATACAAGCATGAAACTCATAAAAGAACTAAAATTAAAAGGAATAGTTTTAGCAAAATTAGTAATTTATTGAGGAAGCAAAAGTTGTCGTTGTCCGGCAATATTGAGAAGGGCGGAAGTAATAAATTAACCAGCGCATTGTCTTATGCTTTAGTTCGAGAAGACTTTCAGCTGGCGCACCTTTTTGAGGGGTTGCGTGTCAAGCTAGAGAAGTTAACCTTTTTGCAAGCCTGGAAAAGTAGTTCATTATTACGCTTATACTCTTGCGCTTTAAATGTTACTTGTTTCACCGCCATTCCTATTTTTAAGAAAATGAGAGAGTATCGCGTGTCGGAGGGCGAGGTGACCTCTGACATGTTATGCACTTTACGCCAGATGCTACATCAAATTAAAAGAAATATAAATGGAGTAGTCTGGTCAGTATGGAAGCATAGGCCGCACCCTCCGCACTTAAGGGGATGCCTTACTCGTACTATTACCGACCGAGCAATTCACACAGTTTCAAGCTGATTAAAAATAAAATACGTCGAATCACAAAAAATCAAGAGAACACTCTTCTGTGTTTTTTAACGTTCTATCATCCAGTCAAAGTTTGGAGTCGAAATATCAAGCCGTTTTTTCAAAAACTTTGAACGAAATTAAATTTAGTTTCGTTCAAAGTTTTTGAAAAAACGGCTTGATATTTCGACTCCAAACTTTGACTGGATGATAGAACGTTAAAAAACACAGAAGAGTGTTCTCTTGATTTTTTGTGATTCGACGTATTTTATTTTTAATCAGCTTGAAACTGTGTGAATTGCTCGGTCGGTAATAGTACGAGTAAGGCATCCCCTTAACTAGCCAAATTAGGGTAGAAAGGCGGAGCCATAAAATAGGGGAGCCACGCGACCATCAAATTATGTGTATGTCAGACACGGTTTTCCTTTTAGGAAATGAGAGGGTGGCTAAATTAAGAGAGCTTTTACATCTTAAGCATTTGTCACCTAATCAATTAGCCGAAATTGAGTCACTCCTTGTGAAATTTTCGGATCGATTTTATTTAGCGGGCGATATTATGCCCGCGACAAATGTAATTGAACACGAAATACCCACAACAACGAATATTCCAATTAGAATTAAACAATTTAGACACCCACCTATTCTAAAAGAAGAGATCAATAGGCAGGTAAAAGAAATGTTAGAGAAAGGCATCGTCGAACCTTCAACAAGTGCCTACTCGGCGCCCGTGTTCTGCGTTGACAAAAAACCGGGACCCGACGGCAAGAAAAAATTTCGGGTAGTAGTAGACTTTAGAAAGTTAAACGCCATTATACCCGATTACAATCATCCGGTTCCGAACATAGCGGATATTTTGGATCAGCTTGGTGATGCCAAATTTTTCTCAGTTTTCGATTTATACGCGGGTTATCATCAAATTAAAATTAAAGCTGAGGACAGAGAAAAAACAGCTTTTTCTTGTGAGTTCGGTTTATTTCATTTTGTTAGATCGCCTTTTGGATTAAAGACAAGCGCTCCGGTATTTTTGTCACTCGTTCTTAAAGTAATTGCTGGTATGAAAAACGTGGTTCATTTTTTTGATGACATTTGCGTCTACTCTAAAACTTTTAACGAGTACATAGAAACAATCGAGACGTTGTTTGAAAAACTGCGCCATGCTAATTTAGTTTTGCAACCGGAATAATGTGAATTTCTTAAACCGGAAATTAATTATTTGGGACATATAATTAACGGTGACGGTTTACGCCCGGACCCGGAAAAACTAAAAGCAGTTAAAGAATTTCCAGTGCCTAGAAATCAGAAAAATATTAAACAATTTTTAGGACTAGCTGGTTATTATAGGCGATTTAGTAATGGCTTTGCACGAATAGCCAAGCCTTTAACGGACCTTCTTAGAAAAGAACAACTTTTTGTTTGGGATGAGAACGCGCAAACGGCATTTGAGACTCTCCGTGATAAATTATGCGAACCACCGGTTTTAGCGCATCCGCATTTCGAAGAAAAGTTTTTAGTAACTACCGACGCTAGCGGGTACGCAATCGGGGCAGTTTTATCGCAAGGAGAAATTGGAAAAGATCGTCCCATAGCCTTTGTGTCGCGCGCGATGAATCAAGCAGAAAAGAATTATTGTACGTTTTCAAAAGAAGCATTAGCAATCGTGTACGCTATTACGCAATTCAGACTTTACTTATACGGGAATAAATTCACTTTAATTACTGATCACAGGCCGCTAGTTTGGTTGAACAATCATAATGATCAAGGATCTAGAGTCACGCGTTGGCGTTTAAAACTTTTAGACTATCAATTCGATGTACTCTATAAGAAAGGTGAATTAAATCTGAACGCGGACACACTGTCGCGCAACCCGATTATAGAAAAAGTATGCGTAGCTACACAAGTCAGCATAGGGGGAGAGGGGTGCCATGCTGTCGCTGGCGAACAGACAGTAGAGCCGCCCCAGGAACGGCAAACCCAGCAGGGGGACGGCGCGCCCAACTTACATGCAATGGCCACGCGTAAGCGTGCGGGCCGCCAAGCCACTGAAAAGTATAAGCAAGCCATTAAAGCTCTCGCGCCGCGTAAAAGAAAGGAAGCCCCCGCGGTCGAAGAGGTTCAGGAATGCGCGTCCTTTGTCGAAGATAAGGAGACGTCTGCGTCCCTCGTACCGCAAGCTGCGGATAGCAATAAAAAAGAAACGCTGCACAGGCCAATCTCGCCATCTGTCTCTGCGTTCACGACCGAGGAAAGTGAGCAAACGGTTATGTCAGGAGAGCTCGCGTGCCGGGAAGCATCCGGGCGCGACAACATCTCGGTGTTTAAAGGTCCCCTTTCCGACATGACTTTCGGGGACGAGGACGCAGTCAATGAAAAAAGTGTCGCGCTGAAAGCGGTCGGTCCTCAAGACAATATAATCTATTGTAGAGAGAAATTGTTTATGAGGAAGGATAGTTACCTTTATTTTGTGAGCACGGACGGAGAACCGCTCGATGAGGGGTCTAGGCAATTAAAGGATTTAGGGAAGCTTCCGCATTTCGAGAATTTAGTAACGGGAGAGCCTAAAATCATTAAGGCCAATAAAAAAATGCATTTTGTATTACCACTTAGGGGCAAAGGTAAAAATAGTTTATGGGATACCTTAGAAATTTTGGCCCAGTTACTTAGGAAGTTAGCAAAATTTTTAGATATTAATCAAATTGCTTCTTTTAGTATGGCTAGGAGCAGTAATATCGAAAATGTTGAGTTTAAAGATATTTTGGCCTCTTTAAGACGTGAATTAGGTAATAATAGTGTTAAAATAATTATTTGCCGTGGACTCATACAGCACCCGGAGCCGAGTAAAAGAGCGGATATAATTCACGAAGCTCATTGTTCGGCGGCGGGTGGACACAAAGGAGTAACTAAAACTTTGAATAGAATAAAATATAAATATCAGTGGGAGCATTTAAAGGAGGACATACAAGCCTTCATTCAAAAATGCGTTCCTTGCCAGCTTAAAAAATTAGTGCGGGTCAAAACAAAACAGAAAATGATTATAACGGACCCCCCTTGTATTCCATTTTTCACGGTTAGTTTGGACATCGTAGGACCGTTACCGAGAACTAAAGACGAATCCGAGTACATTTTAACTATGCAGGATCAATTTACAAAATTCTCGGTGGGAGTCCCTTTAAAAGACCAGACTGCCATTACTGTAGCAGATGCTTTTATCAAACGCTTTATTTGCACTTTTGGCGCGCCGCAAGCTATGCTTACCGATCAAGGCACCAATTTTCTTAGTAAATTAGTTAAGCGCGTTGCAAAACGATTTAAAATTAAGCAAGTAAAAACTACTGCTTTTCACCCTCAATCTAACGGCTCTTTAGAGCGCTCGCACTCGCCACTTAGTGAATTTTTGAAAATGTTTGCCACGAAACATTTAGATTGGGACGAGTGGGTTGAGTTAGCAATGTTTAATTTCAACACGGGCAAACATGAAGGAACCCAGCATACTCCGTTCGAGTTAGTGTTCGGACGCCTGCCGAGAGTGCCCTCGAGCGACCCCTTAGAGCCGGAAGATTTATTGCCTACTTACGCGGGGTACATGACAACTTTGGTCGAAAGATTGAGTTTTCTCCAAAGAACCGCACAAGAAAAACTATTATCGGCTAAACAAAGAGCTAAAGAATATTATGATAAAAAATCAAATCATAAGAATTTCAAAATAGGCGATTTTGTGTGGTTGCAGAGCGGGCCAAAACCGCATAAATTTGAAAATCAATATTCAGGCCCTTACTTAATAATTGAAATCTGGAAAAATGGCAATGTAAAAATTCAAATTAAGGAAAATAAGACCAAAGTCGTGCATAGTAATCGCTTACGCTTGTCGCATATTAATCCGCACGCAGAGTCCGAAAGCTTGTAAGAATAAAAAGTTAAGCTTAACGTAAGTTAGAAAGTTAACATTTTTATTCATGTTTACAGATGAGGACGTTGCTGTTCATTCTTGCAACAACTTTGAAATTGAAACCAGTTTCGGACTAATAAAGATAACATATTACTTTCATGTTTGCAGATAAAGATTCTTCAAAATTGTACACACAATGGGTTTTTAATTCTTAGCAGTTTTAACTTAGTTGTTTTGAAATTTTTTAGAACAAATGGTAATTTAAAGCGAGCAGCAGTGGACGTCAAACTATTAATCGAAGTCACCGGATTTCTGTTGTCCTTCCGCGCAAGGGATGGGCTACTTTACTATTATGCAATCGACACCAATCCAGGACTGGCATTTGAAAATGCGAATTTGTACCAGATGTAATTTAAACCAGTGAAATTGGATGAAGAAAAATTACTTTACAAGACACGTATCAGCAATTAAATGAATCCGATGACACGATAACATACGTAATAAAAATCTTAGATATAGGTAGATTTGCATAGTTTAGGCGCACTAACTAATAATTTGAAAAAGAGTGAGTTATTTTATGACCTTGCCGTGTCTCAAGGGGGAGGAGTACAATGTACCACCTACTAGCTATTTGTTAGAAAATTGTAAAGAAATTAATAGGGCAATGTGGACATCGCGAGACGACAAGGTAAAAATTATGACGGGTGAAAAAGAACCTATATTTATATAATAGAGAATGATTACGCAAGCGAGAGAACGGCTATGGCAAAATAGTTTGAAAGGTTGGATAATAAAGTAAAAGAATTTCTAATTGGAAAATACAAAAACAGAAGTCAATCTTGACTTTAGCTTGAAAAATTTATACGCGTTAATGGATATTGTATTCAAAACTAAACAGCTCGTATCGAACTTATGCGATTTACTGGATCGCCAAAAGGTGCTGTTCGTTTACATCGACGGAATTAAATAAATCTTTGCTAAGCATAAGAGATACGAAAAGTTTAGCTTTGTAGTTTTTTCTGTCAAAAGTTCGATCTATTTTATTCGATTGGGTTGTGAAAGTAAATATAGTGTAAGTAGTGAATTATGTATTGAACTGGTTGTACCTTTCACAAATAGGGACACTTCTTTTTGTGTACGCAATGCAATCTTATCTAGTTTTTCAGACTAAATCCAGATAACAAAACACTAATTGAGTTTATTATATAACTGCAAGCGGACTATACTTATGATAGTGGCTGATATGGGCAACTGTTATTTATGCTTAAATCAATGAAAGAATATGTAATGAAAGAAATGCTTTTTTTGTGAAAATCAGTGTTATGTTAAAAATCTTATGTCTTGTGAGAAAATGTTCTTATCAAAAACTAATTGTGATAATTTACCATATAGGTAACATAGTTTTCACAAAGAAAAGAGCGTTATTTTCAAAAGAATATTATGGTTTATTTCGACTGTAAGCGAATTTAGGTTAGAAGTTGCTTATTCCGGAAAGTTTATAAAATTTCGATTTTGGACTGTCAAATAATTGAATTTCCAAAGAATTGTAGAATGCGAATTGACGAATGTGTGGAATTCAATGATGTCTATAATGACTGGGACATTGTGGTACTTACCTAATGTGAAATGAAACTGGCACATAGAATTATCTATTAAATAAAACTTCGAAAATTAGCATAGTGTTCACGTGATTAACTTTCGAAATGAGATTTCAACAAAAGATTTGTTATACATAGTACTTTCTGTATTTCTTATTCTGATTATTGTTAGCTTTGTAGAAATATTTATCTCTTTAGTCTCTCGCTTACTTGAAAATAAAGATTAAAATTAAGTTTTGGATCGCAATTCCGTATAGGAGTACTGCATTACTCTACTTTGTGTTGCAATTTTGTAAGGGTATCGTATTACTCAGAATTAAGCGAGGCGAGCACATCTCCAACGCTAGTATAGGGGGGAAGAAAATAAATATGGTATTGTTATATGGTATAAAAATTATGAATTTTAGTATAAAAATTATCAATAGGGAATTTGTAAACTTGGGTAGAGGAAATTTGTCAGTAAAGAAAAAGTCGATTAGGGTACGATACTTTCCTTCCAATTTTCCTTTTTCTTACTAATATTCCTATCCCATCCAAATTGAAACCAAGCGGTCGAGGGAGTGTTCATTCACCAGCTATTGTGCCAGCCACAGCGTCCCCATTGCAACCTTACGATACTACACTTTGCCCGCCAATACTTAGTAATCGCCGACAGCGTAGCTCGTACGACTTTATGCCCTCGCTCAGATATGGTGGAGTCTCATCGTGAACTTCAAGCAATGTAACGACCTTGGACGTCAACGACCAAAGGGGATACGCATAGCCTTAAGGATTCACTTTATCTGACGAACTGCCGTTGTTATGAGGTATGTGGAAGTAACACAAATCTAGTAGAGCAAGGTAGACGCACTCCAAAGGCAAACATTGAAGTCGACGAGCGGGAACGGAAGGGAATAACCAGAGGCAACCGTCTGCAGTTTAAGCTGCTGCGAATTATTTTTCTGTGGTTCGCTGTGGTACGACTCATGTATGGCCACCGTGAAGGAGAATCAGGGCGCGGCGATGAACAGGAGGCAATTGCATCTACTCATAATAAGGCAAGTGTTAATTTGTTCAAGGGAGGAGATGCCTGGAAGCTACTGGCCAATACTGACGACCGGTCCATCGGCATGGCAAGAGAGGGAATATGCGTTGACTAAACGAGCTTAATAATCGTGGATACGCTTTCAAATTTACCGAGGACGAGGAAGTCATGGAATGGAAAACGACGACTACCTACTTCGCCCGCTACTAAGCAGGCTAAGGCAGAGCGAACAGGAAGAGGTTACATCTTGCACCTAAAGTTTGGAAAGGAAGGCTTCGAAGACAATCAGACATACAGCGTATGTTAAAATTGCGACACTTGGACGGAGGGACCAGCAAGCGCCGCCCCGCAGCGCACGTCTTCGGGGGGGGGGGACGTGTCACGTCGAGCACGACTGACCGCTACTTTGGACACCCATGCTACCATCTATCCTTACCACCCTACAACCTTTTTTCCTTCATGTTACCATGAGTCCTCTTTCCTGTCAGTGGCGCCACATGGTAGCAACTGGGTTACCTACGTGAGCCACAGTTCGCATGGTAACGAATCCTACCTTACCCGTATTCGTACCGCCTATCAATCCAACCCTTATCCTTGGCAGCGCCACATTCGAACCCGAGTTCCCCACCCGCGTCCTTGCCACCCCATGCAAAAGATGAGATACCCTACACTCCCTTACCTTTGCATCTGCCCTAGATACATGCGCGGGTATAAAAGCCGCGACGCGCCTCCACTCGAGGCAGAAGCTTTTGTTCTTTTTGTTTCGAAGGGCGAAGCCCTTGACCGACGACTATTTAATTGTAACAATTGGACTTAGAATAATTTCCGACATTTTGTATTCTGACTTAGAATATTTTCGAGCAGAATTAACTTAGAATAATTTCGAGTAGAATTTACTTAGAATAATTTCGAGTATAATTGACTTAGAATATTTTCGTGTGGAATTAACTTAAAATATTTGTCAAGCTTCTCTGATTGTAGTCTCGCGAATAATTGTTGATATTATATCTCGACTACAATCAGTGTGTAACAGTTTTAACGTAACTTTATGCAATTAATAAACATCACATAATTGCATTTTTGAGTGTTACTTTATTTACACAATCCTGTCCTTCTGCCATTTGAATCGCCCGCTGCGCTTGGGTCCTGAGACTGCCGAGGGCTAACTGAGAGAACGAGACAACCGCAACCGCCCCAAAGTAAGTAACTCTGAAGATCGCTATCCTTTCTCTTTCTCTGTCACTCTAATTGTTCGCTGACGCTATCACTTGCCGCTTAATTAGTATCGCGAATTATCATTCTTTAATTTACCTGTCCGATTAACTATTTTCACGCGTTCCTACTCCCGTGGTTATTACGTGTAGGCGTAAACCGAAACTGGAACATTTATCGCGTTAACTTTATCGTTTTCGCGACATTGTAACACGGACGTTACACTAGTGATTGTCTTAATAAACAAATTTAAACCTTATAAAACTGTCGCTAGTAGAAATATCCTTATTGTTTTGAGGGATTAATAAATTTTAAGTATATTAAGAATTGTCACTATTTCCTTAATCTATTGTGATACAAATCGTAAACACGCTTTTAAGGGGTTTTCCTTAATGATATGAAGACTGAGTTACCCTATATAATCGTTAATTCGGATCTATTGGTGTTCTTATATCTCCAATTCTTGTATCATCTAACTTTAGGCTTCTAGAAAACCCAAGGATCGAGCCCGTTACCCTAATAGTTTATAGTCTTCCCAACTAAATCTAACATTATTTTCTACAAAGAGAAATTATTTCAGCTAGAGCATTTATTTAGAATCTTTATAGTAATTTTGACCTAATACTACTTGACACATACGCACACACACATATACATATATACATATATATGTACTTCCAATTATTATGATAACCACATTTTTTTTTATGTCTAAACCCTTATCTATTTTCCAATATTAATATTAACGTTAGATATATGTTGTTTAGTATGAGAATTTGAACGGAGTATAATTTTTATTAGACTCTATCTTTATTTTGGTGACATTGAGGTGAGAAATAGAGGTAAGGAATGAGAGACGTCCTTGGGCGACGACCGAATTTTATTATTGTTACGGAGAGGTATTTCTAACCTCTCTCGTAACAGTATTTTTGGTAGCAGAGCGTGGTTTGTCGCCCTAACCTCAAAATTTCACTTTTGTGTTTCCCAGGATAAGAACCCTTATTTTTCGATTTTTGCTTTTTGGACCTCAGTCAAGACCACGTACCAACTCTATTTTGAAATATTCCCTACCCCCTGCGTAGTGACTACTCTATCGAACTGCGTTCGACGAATAAACTTGCGGTACTGCCAAATTAACCAATTCTTCCTGGCTGTAGGGAATTAGATGTCGGAAGAGTAATAGCAAGCGCCAAGATGCCGGAGACGAACAATGATGCCGGTCAACCATCCGGACTTGATTGCTCTCAATTGATGGTCACGATGGCACATACCATGGCCATGCAGTCTGCTGTAGCGGGTATACCAGTTTTTAATGGGAGCAATCTCCCACTAAAAGATTTTATACAGGATGTCCGTAATGCAGCATCAGATATTGACCCTCCGCAGCTCGCATCCTTTTTGAAGAAGCTGTTGAGTCGGCTTCGCGGAACTGCAAGAAGTTCAACGTTTGGGGTGAGTTTTACATCCGTCAATGACCTCGTGCGACATTTGAAACAGCTTTTCGCACCTGGAAAAACCTTCACATACTATTGTGCCCAATTGAATGATCTTCGGATGAAACAGGGCGAGACTGTGGGAGACTTCCGGGACAGGCTTAATATCCTGCTCATGGGCGCAGAGAACGCCCTTAGAGAAGATAAGGGCGATGCTTACCACGAAGCGATGATGGTACCCATGAAGGGAGCTGCTGTAGATATTTTTATTAGGGGTTTGCCCGGTAATATAAGTGCTGCAGTAGATGCATCACACCCTGCAGACTTGGACGCAGCCTTCAAGGAAGTGGTGCGTATCGAGGTCAGGATACGTTCAAGGATCCTTCCCGATTCTCGTCAATCCAACCAGTTATCCCGATATGGAGAGAACGATGAACTCTCCGCAAATGTAAGAAGGCCTAATTATAATGAGAGTCGACCTCGTTATCCGGGGTATCAACAGTATCCAGCGCCTGGAGGCTAGTTTTCACAACAGTTCCCATCGACTGATAACGGACCTGCTTTCGTAGGATATATGGAGCCCCAAGAAGGAGAACAACCTCAAGTGTATTATGAAGATGGGTTGGAATACCCCGAACTCGAGATGATGTTGCCTGAATCACCCTTCGTAGGATACATGGTGCCCGGCCAACCGGATGGATAGGGAGGAAGAGGCTACAATCAGTCTAGGGGAGGATATCAAAGTTCTAATCGAGGATTTCCTCCTCGTAGGAGTGGCCCTAGTTCATATCAAGGAGGGCGAGGTGGTCCCACTTATGCTTATCAAGGTGGAGGAAACCGACCAGGAAACATTGCCAATCCAAGGCTTTATGACCCCAATGGCCCACCTGCGTATCACCCTCATCCGCCGTACCCTGTTCCTTCGACCAGTCAATCTGCGTATGCGCCCACAAATTCTCAATCAACGGTTCCTTTAAACTCGCAGGGGGCTCGCCCGAGGTGAAGGAGGCGAGCCCTATCACTCAACAAGTGTCGACAACGGGATCATCGAAACCTGCACTCCGACCACAAGAGACAACAATGGGGAATCGAGTTTACCTCACACAAATCCCCCGGCGTGCCGGATTGCGTCCTGTGAGCCTGCTGGAAACCACGATGGGAGGGAAGATGACCCAACAGTAATCAGGGTACGCGTGCCCGAAGGTCGTCGACCGTAGCTCTATTTTATGATCGACAACGGAGCCGCAGTTAACGTTATCAAAATTGGTGCCTTGCGCCAGGATATTTTAGTAGATACTGATCGAGCGACTCCACTCATCGGTATCAATGATCAGTCCGTCAACACCTATGGTACAACTATCGTTAACTTACGAGACAGACCTATCACGTTCATAGTAGCACAGAACGACTTCCCTATTGAACAAGACGGGATCCTGGGGCGTGATTACCTCAAGCAAGAGCAGGCAGTTATATCGTATCACTATAATACGTTGATGATAAGCGGAGATGTCATGCACCCTATCCCTTTTATCAACCCCCATACGGGCCAGAGTATAGGCGAAGAGGCTGATATCAAGATTATCGGATCCAGTGAGGGACATCATATAGTGGAGAAGGAAAATGTAGAGGAGGAAACGTTGAGTATCCTCACAAGAAACATCCTACTCGGGGAAGATGCTCCGTCTAACACAATTCAAGAATCGACATACACTCCTCCATCTCCTGCTAGAATTATGTATACGATCCCTCGTCGGTCTCGGAAAATCATTCAATTAGAAGCTGTAAATGAAGATCTATTGCCTCGGATAGATGTCGGTTATGAGGATGTATACCTCGGCGAAGGTATCGTCAAGGTCCAGGAGAACGGATTTTGTCATGTGATGGCCATTAATACCCGAAATGAAGACGTTTCCATCGAAGTTGATGCCAAAGAACTCATTCCTTTTGAATATGCTGCATTGGACTTTGAGCCCGGAGCCGAAGAGGACATTCCCGTAAAAGCAGATAATCCCGTAGTAGACCGAGATGCTCGCGTGCGAATACTGCGCGACATCATTCAGATGAAACATCTCAATGATGAAGAAAAGGGAAGCGTGGAAAAACTTCTTGAGGACTTTCCGCATATCTTTCTACTGCCTGGGGATCCGCTACCCTGCACTAATGCAGTAGAACATCGTATTCCCTTGGAAAATAATTTACCTGTAAATACAAAGCAATACCGACATCCTTTAGTACATAAGGATTTTATCGAAAAAGATATCCAGACAAAGCTTATGGAAGGAATTATTGTACCATCGAACAGTCCGAGTAATTCGCCAATTTGGATCGTTCCAAAGAAACCAGATGCTCAGGGAAATCTACGTTGGAGAATGGTAGTCGACTTTCGTGAATTAAACCAACAAACCATAGGGGACGCATACCCTCTCCCGAACATTACAGACATTCTCGACCAACTCGGTGGGGCAATGTACTTTTCCGTCTTCGATCTTGCCTCTGGTTTTCACCAGATCAAATTGGCTCCCGAAGACCAATGGAAGTCAGCGTTCTCGACTCCGGGAGGTCACTACGAATACAAAAGGATGCCTATGGGACTTAAAAATGCCCCTGCAACATTCCAGCGTCTCATGGACCAGATTAAGAGGGGGCTTGATTGCAAGGAAACCCTCGTATACATGGACGATGTTATCATCCATGCCCGAACCCTCGCAGACCATGATAAAAGAGTGATACAATTCTTTTCCCGTCTTGCCTATACTAATCTCGTCCTGCAACCTGATAAGGTTCATTTCTTGCGTAAAGAGGTTGCGTTCTTAGGCCATATAATCAGTGAGCGTGGAGTTGAACCAGATCCGGAAAAGGTAAAGGCGGTAAGGCAATTTCCTCAGCCGAAGGGCGTGCGAAATATCAGAGAATTTTTAGGTCTCACGAGTTATTATAGGAGATTTATTAAGGACTATGCCAAAATCGCGAAACCTTTATATGATCTCCTGAAAAAGGATCAGGAATTTAATTGGGAAGAACCACAAGGAATAGCTTTCAATGCCCTCAAGGAACGCTTGTGCAATGAACCAATTCTATTATTTGCCGATTTTGCCAAACCATTTATGTTAACTACCGATGCCTCCGACGAAGCTATTGGTGCCGTATTGAGTCAAGTCCAGGACGGGTCAGAGCATCCAGTAGCATACCTCTCTCGGACACTTAACAAGGCTGAACGCAATTACAGTACGACTGAGAAAAAATGTCTCGCTGTATTGTACGCCTTCAACCATTTCCGCCCGTACCTTCTATGCCGAAAATTTACTTTGGTTGCAGATCACGAGCCATTAAATTGGATGCATAGTCGGAAAGATCCCGGCCAGCGCCTTATGAGATGGATGTTTAAATTCACTGGTTATGAGTACACTTTTAAGTACAAACCAGGAAAATTAAACTGTAATGCGGACGCCCTCTCTCGGAACCCTGTGGAAGAACCATCTGAAGAGGACATTAACCAAAGTCTCTCTAGGATACGAGTCATGATCCTCGAGGAGCGTAAAACACGAACAGCTCGAGGGAGCAACCAAGCTCCTCAACGATTACTCACACCCCCGGTGGGATTATCAGGAGGACGGTCGTCTCGACCACGACTTCCATCAGCCCCGCAACCTCTTACAACTGGAACGGCTGCTCAAAAAGGGCGTGGGAGACCTGTTGGATCCAAAACTCGCAAGGTAGCCCCGACATTAAATCACAGTATTGTGGCGCAACGCACGCGTGGAAAATTAGCCCTCAAAGCTGAAGATAGTGCTGGCTCTAAGGATAAATCTGAAACACCCGAATCTGGAAAGTAAAATACGGAGCCTCTTAAAGCCAGAGCGGGGACATCTAACGGGAACGAACGTGAACTCTGTGCGTCCAACGAGACTCCACCCCCGAAGACGGTTCACAACCTGGCCAAACCACGGGTAGATATATCATTAGGCCCTTCTTTCACCCGCTCTCCTGGTGCACTTCTCTCGTCTACGGGAATCGAACCCGAAGACTCTGATACCGATGGCCGATCTCCCATTTATGATCCCCGACGGAGCTGTCTGAGAGTCCAAGAAACGGACACCGATGACGCAGAGAATGCATCCAATTATGAGAAGGAAGAGACCGATCATAATTCGGAAATATCCGCCAGAGACAAGGAAATCGAGGTTACCGTTGCTCAAGATAGCGAATCAAGTAATGAACCAAGACACACTACTCTGTCAAAAGAAGAAGTGCTACAATCAGCGTGAAAATTTGAAGAGAGCTTGCAATTGCACCAAGACAGGGCTGAGCTAGAAGAAGACGATGAAGAGATAATAATTCTCCCGGCGCACTTCTCTGATGGAGACAAGGTGGATGGAAACATGCAATCCATCCTAGACGAGATGGATCCCATAGACCCAGTCACCATGGATGACTCAGTGATGGTGGAAAGGATTCAGGAAATGGTACAAAAAACTCTCAATGAATGCAGTCGTGATGATGCGACTAGCGAATCCGACAAAAATATGGAGAGAGATGGGGTTCCACCACCCTCTCGACTATCGTCTATCGAACCCAGTACCCCTACGGCTAAAAGTACTCCCAAGACGGAAGCACCAAACCGTCGGTCTGTACACTTTCCCAACTTAGAAGAGATCCAGGAAGAAAACGAGAAAGGGGATAGCTCTACTCCCATTAGGCTGGATTTTAATCAACCTCCGACCTTTACTCTGGAACTGTTTCTACCCTTGTACCAACAACAGGCTCCTCTGTACCAATATGTAAGTGATCCCCAAAGCTCACTTATGCAAGTGCCATCCGACAGCTCAAGCTCTGAAATAGGAAACCACCCAGTAGCCCCGCCAAGACTAAAGAATAACGTAAGCACGTCTCGACAATGCCTCACGTATAAACGAGATAATACTGTCCATTTCATCTCTAGAGATTGCGAGATAGTTACTCCCGTGGGACGCCTCCTCAGCGAAATTGGAGCAATCGAGCCTAAAACCCTGAAGGCCAAAAAACCTAAGCTGGAGCAGATATTGACCACACCTTTCAAAAACCATAATGTGTTTTCCTTAATTGTTAAGGAAAGGCATTATGACCCTCTGGATTGCGCACAATTGAAACGGACTCTCAAAGATTTTAAAACCATACTTCTGAGGAAAAACCTAACAAGTTTCCGTGTATCTCGGCGAGGAGATCTGATAGATGATATGGATCCTGGGTTGTTCACCGAACTATTAATAAGCATTTTTGGTGAAACTCAGACTACTGTCACGGTATGTTACCGTAAGGTAGAATTGCCCTCCCCAGAAGAGAGAAAACAGATTATCGAAACTCTCCATGATAGTCTTATGGGTGGGCATAAGGGAGTCAACCAAACTTACCAGAAAATCCGGGAGAGATACTATTGGCCTGGCATGAGGAATGACATCTTGGATTACATCCGCCGATGTCCAAGTTGCCAGGAGAAAAAGATAGAAAGGATCAAAACACGGGAACCCATAATTATCACAGATACTCCAATTGAGGCCTTCGACAAGGTTTCCATCGACACCGTAGGAAAACTGCGTACAACCCCCAGAGGAAATTGTCATCTACTGACAATGCAGTGTAACTTAACAAAGTACTTATTGGAATACCTATTCCCAACCTCAAAGCTTCAACCATCGCCGACACGCTTGCCAAATACCTGATTTGCCAATTTGGAGCCCCAAGAGCCATCTTATCTGACAGAGGAACTAGTTTTCTGTCCGAAATCGTCGAAGGATTGATGCGCCTGTTCCGAATCCACCACCTTACCACGTCTGGTTATCACGCTCAAACTAACGATTCTCTAGAGCGAAGCCACGCCCCGTTGATGGATTTTGTGAGAGCCTATTCGGAGAAGTACGACGATTGGGACAATCTCGCGCCATTTGCTACATTCACGTATAACACCAGTGTTCATGCCAGTACCAACTTTACACCATTCGAACTTGTGTACGGTCGATTGGCAAGGTTCCCCACCCGCATCCCCGTGGCGGAACAACTGCGAACTTATAAGCTGTACCTGCAAGATCTGATTACCCGATTGTGTGAACTCCAAGTTATAGCTGGGGAGAATCAGATTAGGGCTAAGAAAAAATCCAAAGAGCGCTACGACCGAAAGATCAAACCCCTAAAAGGGTCGGTAGGTGACTACGCATGGGTTAGACGAGAGCCCAGGGTGTCCAAATTTGATAGTTATTATAACAAGCCTCTAAAAGTCAAGGAAATATTGGGTAGAAATAATGTGCTCCTAGAACTTCCCAATGGAAAAACTATCCGAAAACATATTGACAAATTAAAGGTCGTCCCGCCCTTGGACAGTTCTGAGTCAAATTAATGCCCTTTGGAATTCCTCCCCTTTTATCCTTCCTTATATCCAGAGTATCTAAACTAATAACCATCGACAGGTTATCTGACCTATGCCTGTTTTCTTTCAGAATGTGTGCTATACTTTGTTGTTTCACGTTCCTTCTGTCGACTCTATGGATGGTCACCGCGACAGGAGTCCACTACGAGCTGTCTCCGATCACCTCCAATCCTGGTATTTACTATGAGAAATTGCCCTCGATCAGGATCCAGAAAGGGAGCTGGAAAGTGATAATCCACCTCGATTTGCAAACCTTTCTTAAGGAACATGGTCCCACTCGTAGTTACGATGAACAACTGAAGCAGTGCATTGCTCATTTCGACGCCAAGCATTGTCAGGCTGCTCTCAACCAAGAACTCATCGAAATCAAGCTAAAGACGCTCCAACACGTACACGATGACATCCGAAGAGTAGCGGCTCATATGGATGCCAGGGAAATGGAGATCCCCTCCCCCATAAAGGACATCCACGCAAAGAGAATGGCTCCCCTTGGCATTGTCGGCAGTATAAGCAAAAGTGTTTTTGGTCTAATCACCACTGACGATGCTGACCTGATTAATAAAAATATCGACCAATTGTTTCAGGACCAAAAGAATCTTGTAAAACTTTCGACGGAGGAAACTCACCTCCTTTCTGCCGGCCTTGAAGAGCTTTATAATATTACGGCATCACATCGCTCCTTAATCAAGAAGATGGAAATAGCTCTTAATACCAACATGAATTCACTCGCCCAAGGAGCAAATGACAATTACCTTATTTGGAAATTTACCGCGTTCGCCCGTCAGATTGAAGCAAAGTTAGACCACCTGATATATTGCAACCGCCATCTCGGCGATATTCTCAATACCATAACTGATCGGAAAATGCATCCCCGATTAATGCACCACGATATGCTCCATCGGATTGCTTTGGATATCCAGCAGATGGGAGAGGATCGAACTTTACCAATGCCATTACACCACCTCCGTGCAGAGGAAATAGCTAGAATTGCGACATTGGACGCCACCTTTCATCAAGGAAGAATTCTAATCTATCTAGCAATACCTCTGACAGAAAGAGCGAGCTATGAGTTATACAAACCCCACCCCATAGGTATTCCCCAACAAGCTCATAATCAAAGTCTAGGGGTAGCATATGTAGCACCAACATACCCTTACCTAGCCATAAGAAGGGACCTACAGACATATTTAAAAATGGATGACGAATACCTGCGAAGCTGCATGTCAAAACACTACGGGCGTGTTTGTGCCGCCAAGAGCCCGATATCTTTGGTCACCGGGCAGAAGGAGTACGAACTTGAGCTACTCCTAAACCCACACCCGGATGCGCTAAGATCATGTGAGATAATGATTTCTACCTTGTCATCGCCCCAATGGAAATATCTGGAGATGGATGGAAGTTGGTTGTACTCTTTACCTAAGGAAGAGACCATCAGAATCACATGCCCCGGAGAAAGTTATTATACCCCCACCGTCAAAGGTATGGGCATTCTACGGATGGCCAATGGCTGTTCTGCTAGAACTACCTCAGTAGAACTGTCAGGTAACGAAGATCGCACAATGAAAACTCAATACATCTACGAACCAGAGATGAGATTAAATATAACAGATATACGCCCTGAGTTGTGGCACCATATCAACATCACTAGATCCCAAGACCCAGAAGAGAATATACCTTGCCCACTGGCCACGAGGAAAACAGAAAATTTGGACAACATCGTCTCTCATATGAAAGAAATAGGGGCCCGCACGAGAACTACTACTTTTACCCATAATTTGGTATATGGAGGTATAGCTGCCCAAGGTATAATAGCTCTCACAGCGGCGGTAGCTTTCCTTCTAATTCGCAAGAGAGGGGGAATCAGAAATCGACTGCAGGAAAGGAATGAAGTCAATCCAATAGCTCCTCAAATCCCTCTCACCTACATAGCTCTCCAACCCATGCCTTCTAGGGCAGTATCAACTCCAGCCTTGATGTACCCCGCCCTTCCACCCCAATTGGCTGAGATTGACTAACCCCATCTTTCCCTTTCAGCTCGGACATGGCCACCTTGACCTCGAATCCCTCGGACCTCAATGTGACCTTTAATAAGGACCTCGGACTTGATGGACTTATCACCTGCTTTAAGCAGGCCGGACCTATCATTATGGTACAAATAACAGCCGAAAGCCTCACCACTCAAACAGCCAAAATCATTTTCCAAAATAAACAAGATGTGGAGGTAGCCGAACAAAATAAGGATCTGTGGTTGTTAGAGGACTCATTAGACATCAAACCGACCAGCGAACTCGTGTCCAACAGCCCTTCACCGCGGCTAATGTCGCAAGTCCACGTTGTCAACCGGAGGCGTCATCGATCGCCGGACCCCTCAGAATTGACGGAGAAAACTCGTCTCTTTTGCCAAATACCTTGGTCAAGGATCGAAGGAGATAAAGACCCGACCACGATTAAACAGGAATAGGAAGAATTATTTTTCAATCATTTCGCCAAATTTGGTATAATGGAATACTGCAATACCATCCTCGATCGCAAGGGTCGGCTATCTCATGGATTCGTTAAATATCACCAGGAAGACTCCGCTCGGCGAGCGCTTCAGCAAAGCGACGTGCGCTATGGTGCCATACCGGGACAACGCCAATACGCCGGTACAGTGTACGTCATGAAGATAACGCATCCTACCTGTGGTTTAGAAATCGACCGCAGGAATTACACCTTACTTGAAATGACCTGTGAGCCCCAACGTGCTATAAAATCTGCCGGGACCTCTCAAACGGACAACCTCTGAGGACTACATTAATTAACCACATGTAAATAACTACTAACACCATCTCTTCTGCTCGACGACTTTTCCTTAATGTACATTCCATTTTCCCGAAAAAAAAAAAAAAAAAAAAAAAAAAAAAAACTAAATATGCTTAACTACGCAGTTGCCTTAACCATGTTTAATTCTATTATAGGAAATGGCCGCTACCTCTCTTGAGATCCTGTGTGTATCACTAACAACCCCCAAAGAAGTAGCCATCCTATGCTACATGGATCAAGGAACAGAGGTTATGGAAAATCACCTCAGGACTTATGGGAATTTGCAAGAACCCTTACATATACAAGAAACAACAGGGATCCTTTCCATTTTCGCTACCTATGGAACAGAGGAGATAGCCAAAAGAGCTAGCGAGAACTTGAAGATGCTGTGCCCAGAATGGCCCCAATCTCACAACCATGGCATAATCGTGCCTCGGGGCCAGGGTTGGTTGTTCCCTGCTGTAGATCCTCGGAACTGTCAATATAGTAGGCTACTCTTCATACCAGGAGGATGTTGGCTAGCCAACCAATATTTGGAAAGATCACTAGCTTCCCGAGGCCAAAACAGATTAAGATCCAGGTCGAATTTAGGTACGGATGATTCTCATTCCTCCGATTACTACCCGCCGTCCAAAAGGTATCGATTATAGAATACATGTATCCAATGATCTGGAGACAACCTCTGAACAGGCGTAATAAACAATATACGTTTATCTTGATCGGCTCCTGGAACAATCTCTAAAATCTCTACAGGAACTAGCAGTTTTCTCGCTACTCGATCTCCTCTTTCTTGTTCTCCATGTTAGCGAAAAACCTCCCAAACGTCGGGACTTTTTGGAGCTTTATCAATCACAAACTCCGGATAGAAGAAGGATTATGACAACTGAAATTGCAGGGACCTATCTTCACAAAATCTTCCATTATCAACATGCAAATAACCTATAGCGCGTCAAAATTTTCAATAATTTATATTGTATATTTATAGTACTTGCCGGGGCGGCAAGCAAAACAAGAGGGGGATATTGTTACATTATGTATTTTTGTTCAAAAATAATCTAAATTTTATGTGTTAAAAACGAAATGTATTGAATATAACTTAATACAATTGAATGAGGAAATAGCGAAAATGCAACAACCTCTAAGCATTTCAATAGCAAGCAGTGATATTCCAGGTGAACGTCCGCTGTTTCGTTACTGAAATTTCAAGTGCTGATCGCGCAGCAACGCGCTGGCTGCCGGAACGTGGCGAGTCGCGACGCCTGGAGCCACCGCGTTGCAGCGAGGGCAGCACGTCGCGGATCTATTGCGCGAGCGCCGCGTTACCGACGCTGGAAAATAGTATGAGTGCGAGAGAGAGAGAGAGAGAGCGACCGAAGAATGATGTAGGAGGGGAAGAGAAAACGTGGACAATACGAAGGTGTGAAAAGGAAATTAATTTATTGGGTAGAGTGGAAAAACCAATTAAGAGAGAAAGATCGGTATAACGTGTGCGACGAAGAGTGTAAAGTCGTGTATTATATTTATATAGCACGAGTTCAATTGTGATAATTATTGTACTTATTTGCGTATTCAGTAAACCCGCGTAAACGATATCGAAAGAAAGAATGATCGAATTTTATTGTTTTATAATAATAATAATAAAGAATTAGATATTGAGCCAAGTCGAGACGAAAAAGAGAGATTGAAGCAAGTGTATAACTGAGGAAATAAAAGGAAATTAATACATTATTCAGGAATTTGATTTCTCCTAAATCTTTCCCTCCAGTATTATTCAGGTAAGACTTTATGTTACTATTTTAATTAAACACGTATACACATACAACCAGATTATTCGGAAATATATAGCTGTAACTATATGTAGATAACTATACATTATTTTTGATTAAATTTTATTCATTCTTATTATCCCCGGATGTAATAATTATCTGCGTTGGGAATCGATTAAATTCAATATTTGGGGAAAGGGTTATTTTAATCAAAGAGCCTTCATAAAGCATTCCAAATAAGGATAAATAATTGTGGAAATTTATATTGTCATTAATCCGAGCCACGAAATCTTTATCTGAAAACTAAACTCTCTTGGAAAAACGCATTACGAGATATCATTAAAGTCAAAGGTTTTTCTTATACATGTTTCGTTCAACAATTAACATTTTATATTTTTAACGTAAGAATTATCAATTATTTATTTATTTATTTAGTATTATTAATAATCTAGTGATTGTCTTAATAAACAAATTTAAACCTTATAAAACTGTCGCTAGTAGAAATATCCTTATTGTTTTGAGGGATTAATAAATTTTAAGTATATTAAGAATTGTCACTATTTCCTTAATCTATTGTGATACAAATCGTAAACACGCTTTTAAGGGGTTTTCCTTAATGATATGAAGACTGAGTTACCCTATATAATCGTTAATTCGGATCTATTAGTGTTCTTATATCTCCAATTCTTGTATCATCTAACTTTAGGCTTCTAGAAAACCCAAAGATCGAGCCCGTTACCCTAATAGTTTATAGTCTTCCCAACTAAATCTAACATTATTTTCTACAAAGAGAAATTATTTCAGCTAGAGCACTTATTTAGAATCTTTATAGTAATTTTGACCTAATACTACTTGACACATACGCACACACATATATATATATATATGTACTTCCAATTATTATGATAACCACATTTTTTTTATGTCTAAACCCTTATCTATTTTCCCATATTAATATTAACGTTAGATACATGTTGTTTAGTATGAGAATTTGAACGGAGTATAATTTTCATTAGATTCTATCTTTATTTTGGTGACATTGAGGTGAGAAATAGAGGTAAGGAATGAGAGACGTCCTTGGGCGACGACCGAATTTTATTATTGTTACGGAGAGGTATTTCTAACCTCTCTCGTAACAGAATGAAAAGATTTTTACTTCAGTTTTTTGTATGGGTGTTAGTTGGATATCGTTTGTTGAGTTAGAGGGTGATTTAGGAAGGGGTGGTAGGGGTCTCAGATTAAATGGTCTTTGTATTTTTAATTCTTGTAATTCGAATTCCTCGTGTTTTTTAGTACTGATTTTTCTTTGGATTGGCCTAGAGATTGTCGGTTTGCTGACTATTATTTCTTCTAACTCGTCGTTGCTTTTATTTTTTTCTCTTGTCTCATCAAGTTTGTTCAAAACTACTAGTAGATGCGTTATGGAGGTAAACATTGCCCCAAAAAGGTGTTTGGAACATCCTTATAGTTTTTGTAATGTGTAACCTCGTATTACTGTATCTACTAACATTTTTATTAACTGTAGTAGGATTAGAGTCATTATAATTCCGGAACTATATATGTATTTCTCTAGTAGTTTTTTCCAAGTATTTTCAGCAATGTTCTTTCTGTGAGAAGATTACTCATGATGTCATCTTTTGCAGAATTTTCGCTTCGTGTAAACTTTGCTATTGTGTTTATTATAGATTTTTTTTCCATCGGGTAAAGTAGTCTTTCCTGGAAATGTTACAAGTCTTGTTGTGTATATATCCCACTAGTTGCTAGTGAGGTTAATTTTTCCGGGGTCCAATTTTTGATTATTTTTGGTTTAAAGGTGGTTATGTCTTTTTCAACCTTTCTAGGTGTGGGTGTTAGACTTATCCAGTTATTATCTATTTTGTAGTACGGTGGAATTATTGTATCACAGTCGATTTGAGTTCCTGTTCTTATTAAAATATGAGTTTTTGGTGTAAGAAACCAAGTAGTATTTCTAGCTGTAACAGGAAGTTCTTCGTAACATTCTATTGTATGCTTGATTTTTACGTTGATAGGGGTGCATTTTATTACATGTATTGCTTCCCCTGCGAGTCGTGCAAGGTATCCTGGTTTTTGCATTACATTGTATGCAAATTCATCTGGGGAATGGGAGGTTAAGGATAAGGAATTTAGAAATTCCTTTCTATCTAATTCACATATTTTTCACATATTAAAATGTTTAAATATAAGCTTTTAAATTGCGCCCGAAAATGTTTTTCTACATGAACAAATTTCGCATCTGTATACGCAAAAATATCTATGTTGATTAAATCTCGCTGGTGACTCACATCGTTATCGAATAGTACATTTACGTTGGTTTTTTCGTAAATAAATAATTTAGGGTGTTCCGTTTTTGTTATAATTCTGTCGCAAAACTTAATACTTTCTACAGCATTAAAAGAAAAAGATATATCTTAAGTATTTATTGTATACATTATTTCCTGGTTTGGTGATAATGTTTTTGTTACGGTGCCCTTAAATAGAAAAACATATTTGTTATCAAAACAGTTTTCGTTTGGAAAATGCGACCAAAATGTGTAACCGGCTTGAACGTCTATGCAATGCTCGTCTGAGAATTTGCATGTCGTTCCTGAATTTAAATGTAATTTATTATTATTTAAATTTACCTTTGCGTATTCTTCCGTAAGTGTAATTTTTATGAGTCCTTGAACAAGAACATTATCCCAACTTCCATAATCATCCGCGTAGGTGCCTCCCGAACAAGATTTCCCTTCGATTTTTCCTGCGAGGTCTATTTCTACTGTTTTGGTTTCGTTTATTTTAATATTTGCTATTGTATGAAAGTTGTCATATTTAAATATTCCTGTATTGTGTAGAAATTTACATTGTTCAGCACTAATGTCGTATAAATATTCCTGTAGGCCGTTTTCAACTGGACGTAAGTGGCTGAACATTCCGCAGTGATATATTGTTCGTCTTATTTCTATTTTGCATTGCATTACGTGATTTGTTTTGAATTCCGCTAATTGTAGTAATTGTATGGTCGTATTTGTTATTACTAAATCTTCCTCGTGAAAATTACAGTCTCCGTTGTCTACGAGAGAGTACGTTGTTACTGTTGGGTCAGTAGAACCGCAATCGAATCCAATCATTGCTTGGTTTGGTTGTAGTAAATTATATATTAAAAATATTTTTAGTAACTCCATCATGTCCTATAACAGAAAATTATGTTATTATTTTTATTATTTTACAAGACTTAATTTGTTCGAATGAACTGTTTTTGCTTTTCCGTTGTAGTTTATAGTAATATTGTTATTTGCATTTATTTTTATTATGTCAAACGGACCTTGATAATGATTTTGTTCAAGTTTTCCCGATTTTGGTTCTTTTAAGAGCCATACCGTGTCTTCTTTTTTAAATTGTATCGGGTTTATAAGTTTGTCATAATGAGTTTTTGATTTTTGTTTTGAAATTATTAAGTTATTTCTAGTAGTACTCAGTAGTTGTAGTAATGTTTTTTATTAATTTTTCTAAATACCCGTTATAGGTCGGTAATAATTCCGATCTTTTAATTGGTTCACTAGATGGGACTCTTGCAGGATAAGCAAAAACAAGTTCGTATGGTGTAAACTTATGATTACTATGTACGCTTGTATTATAATGAAGTTGTGCAAATTCTATTAATTCGTCCCATTCGTATTTTTTTGTTGAAAAATTTGTTAGATATTTGCATAGTGGGTGGTGTGCCCTTTCTAAGGATCCATTTGATTGTGGCGAAAATGCTGTTGTTTCAATTTTTTTGAATTTGAATCTTTTAGCTATTTGTTTAATAAAATTACTTGTGAAATTTGCTCCTCTATCGGTTAGTACTATTTTTGGTGAGCCAAATATACATATAAAATTTTTTATAAAAGCGTTTGATACTGATTCCGCCGTTTGATCTTTTAAGCATGATAAAATTACAAATTTAGATAATTGATCTTGTATAGATAAAATATATTTATTACTATTTTTAGTAGTGTTAAATGGACCTACGATATCCATAGCGATTTTATCAAAAGTTTTTGCTGGTGTGTCTGTGATAATCATTGGTTGTTTAGTTCTTTTACGTTTTAGTTTATTTCTTTGGCAAATTTCGCATTTATTTACTCTGTTCTGGATGTCTGATTTCAAATTTTCCCAAAAATATTTCTCTTTTATACGATTGTAAGTTCTGTTTATGCCTGAATGTCCCCCTATTGTAGAGGAGTGATAAGTATCAAAAATTCTATTTCTATCGTTTATATTTACGTAATCTATATTATTCAGACATATTATTACTTTAATTTTTGTGTTTTGAAAATTGTCCTTCAATACTTCTTCTATTTCTTCCCAACTTATTCCCAACTTATATTAAAAATGAATATCTTCTGTGTGTTCAAAATTTCTTTTAATTTTTGTATTAATTTTATTAAGTTTTCTTTAACTATTTTCGATGTTGCTGATGTATCGAGACATAAAATAAATATTTTCTTATTTTCAATATTAATTATATCTATTTCGCCCTTTTTGCAGTTTGTATTTATTTTTAAGTTTTTATTTTTGATTAATAAGTTAGTATTCTCGTCTAATGTTTGGTGTTCATGTGATATAAGATGCACAATGTTGTCGTTTCTAAATTGTATTGCGTTTTTTGAATATATTATGTTTTGTTGCGTTTGCGTTGTCGTGCCGTTGTTGTTTTTGCTATTTTTATCTTTTTTTTCCTGTTTTTGTGTATCAGCTGTAGTTTTTCTTGATCTTCCCCCTTTTTGTTGAGTTTTTGACTGAACTTTATTCGTTTCGCTTGTTTTATCAGTTTCGTTTGGTGATCCTATGTTAGTATTTAATTCGTTTCTTTTTTGTGCTCTTGTAATTACGAAAACTTCTATGGGATTTCGGGACAGTGCGTCTGCGTTAGCATTTTGTTTCCCTGGTTTATACACGATATCAAAATCATAATCAGATAGTTTTAATCTCCATTTTTGTACTCTAGCGTTGTTGTCAGCTGTTTTTAACCACAATAAAGGTTTGTGGTCTGTGACGATTGTAAATTTCGTTCCGTATATGTAATTTTTAAATGTTTTTACTGCAAACATTATAGCTAATGCTTCGTTTTCGTAAGTATGATATTTAATTTCAGCTTTATGTAAGCTTCTTGATGCATAAGCAATTGCTGGGTCTTTACCTATTATTCCTTGTGATAAAATTGCACCTAAAGCAAAGTTTGAAGCATCTGATGTAATAATAAATGGTTCGTCGAAATGTGGATATGCCAAAGCTGGTGCTGTACATAGTAAATATTTAATTTCAACAAATCAATTTGTTGATCTTTTTCCCAATGAAATTTTACGTCTTTTTCTAGTAATATATTTAAAGGTTTTGTTATCTTTGCATAGTTTTTTATATGTCTTCTGTAGTAATTCGAAAGTCCTAAAAATTCTTTAATATTTCTAATGTTCTTAGGTATTGGAAATTTATTTACTGCTTCTACCTTTTTTGGATCCGGTTTTATGCCATGTTCGCTTATAATATGTCCTAAATAACATACTTCTTTTTTTAAAAATTCGCATTTTTCCGGTTCTAATTTTAAATTAGCTGCCCCTAATTTTTGTACAACTATACTGAATCTTTCGTTTGTTTCGTCTATAGTCTCTTCAAAAATTATTATATCGTCAATAAAGACAAAGCATATTTTACCTATTAAATCGCCTAAGACTGTATTCAGAACTCTTTGAAATGTACGCGGCGAATTTTTTAATCCGAAAGGCAAAACATGAAATTCAAAGCATCCTAATGGATGTATACTAAAGGCCGTTTTATGTGTGTCTTTTGGTTTCATGGGAATTTGGTGAAACCCCGATTTTAAATCTATGACATGATAAAATTTTGTTTTTCCCAATTGATCAAAAATTTCTGTAATATTTGGAAGTAAGTAAGGATCCCATATTGTTTTTTCATTTAATTTACGATAAGCTATGACTAAACGCCATCGTTTTTGTCCGTTTACTAGTTGTTTTTTTTCTACAATCCATGCTGGAGCGTTGAAAGCACTTTTTGAATTTCTTACCAGATTATTTTTTATTAATTTTTATTTCTTCTACAGCCACTTCCTTTAGCTTATGTGGTAAAGAAAATTGTTTTACGTATACAGGTTTATCATCTATTAAGTTAATTTCATGTTGTTCTACGTTACATGATCCTGAACTGTGGCCCTCTAACCAGAATATGTCTTTATTTTTCATTACTAAATCTTTAATAATTATTTTATTATTTTCAGGTAAGTTTTCGTAACGGATTTTTTTGAGTAACTCTTCCTCGCAGTCTGATTTTTTATTTGAATCGTTTTTTTCTATAAAATTTATTGATCCTAAGTTTAAAATTTCATTTTCATTTATTTGCAAATATCCGTTATTTGAAAACCGTCAGGCAAATAATCTATTTCGTAAGAGATAAAGTTATATTCTTTCTCGTTTCCATAAATTTTTTTATATTCTTCTAAATCAGCTTCAATATTCTTATTTATTATTGTTAAAAATTGTTTGTAGTCTGTCGGTTTGATTTCCTCAAAATCCATTATTTCATCTTTATTTTCAAGAGCTGTATTAATATTATTTATTAAAGATTTGATATTATTTTTGTTATTCTGTAAAATTGTTTCGTAATGTACATCTGCTTTGTCCTTGGGTAATATTTCGTCGAGAATTTTTCCCTGTAGTTCTATTTCCTCTTTGTTAAGTTCAGGGATGTGATTTAAGATTTGTGTTATATCTTCATAAAATGTTATTTCCGAAGTTATTTTCATCTCTTTTTTGTTAATTGAAGGGCCGGATGCAATAAGGGGGTTAGCGCCCGAAAACCCGTAAAAGTATTGTCCAAGTGACTAAAATTTCAATGTAGCCAAATTAATTTTTAAAAAATATCACCTTGTAGGGAATGAAAAGAAGTATTTTTACCTAGAAGGAATTTTTTTTATTCGACTTTCTTTTTAATATAAAAATTAAAAACTGAAAATTTTGTTCATCTATTTTTAATAGCTTTCAAAAACATTAATCGTCCAAACTTGGTCAAATATCATCGAAATATTTTGAAATTTGACAGGAACGTGCAGAATACTCCAGCGTTGCCTATGGGATTGATAAAAGGATGTAAATCGATAATTGTTAATAATTATTTAATTGCAAATATATTACGATCGGTAATTACGTTTTCTTAACTTTAACGGAAAAAGTATCGAGGGAAGTTGAAGCTAGGAAAAACTTCCAGCGAGACATTTGTTCCTTAATAGTCTAATAAATTTCTGTCAAAGTTTCAAATTGATTTAATAATAAATGACTTAAATAGAGCGTTATTAATAGACGCGCGCTAGTAACGTCGGCGGCACGGCGTGAGCTAAGCCTGTGTTTACATGTTTTTGCACTGATGTATCAGGTTTATAAAAATTAACGAATTATTATGTAACGATATTATGTTTTATATAACGTAAAAACACAGTTTATAAGTCAACGCACTGTACATATAATTACATTTTGTTAGTTGTTCATTAATACCATGTTCATTAAACTATCATAAGGATACACACACACACCCACACACACACACACACACACACACACACACACACACACACACACACATACACACACACACACACACACACACACACGCACACGCATACACACACACACATACACACACACACACAATAACGTAATAATTCTTTAATTTTTATAAACGTGATACGCCACTGCGAAAACGTGTGCGACGCAGTCTGAGCTCACGCCGCGTCGCGCCGCCGATGTTGCTAGTGCGCGTCTTTACTAATAACGCTCTATTTAAGTCATTTATTATTAAATCAATTTGAAACTTTAACAGAAACTTATTAGACTATTAAGGAACAAATGTCTCGCTGGAAGTTTTTCCTAGCTTCAACTTCCCTCGATACTTTTTTCCGTTAAAGTTAAGAAAACGTAATTACCGATCGCAATATATTTGCAATTAAATAATTATTAACAATTATCGATTTACATCCTTTTATCAGTCCCATAGGCAACGCTGGAGTATTCTGCACGTCCCTGTCAAATTTCAAAATATTTCGATGATATTTGACCAAGTTTGGACGATTAATGTTTTTGAAAGCTATTAAAAATAGATGAATAAAATTTTCAGTTTTTAATTTTTATATTAAAAAGAAAGTCGAATAAAAAAAATTCCTTCTAGGTAAAAATACTTCTTTTCATTCCCTACAAGGTGATATTTTTTAAAAATTAATTTGGCTACATTGAAATTTTAGTCACTTGGACAATACTTTTACGGGTTTTCGAGCACTAACCCCCTTATTGCATCCGGCCCTTCAATTAATTCAGGTTCATAGGATACAGAGCACGTCGCTTCTTCAGATTTCCCGGAATGTTTGTTTAACATTAGTTTTTCTAGCTTTATTTCCTCTTCAAATTCTAATTTTGCTTGTTGTTCTATTGGTATGTTTTCCGTTTCCTTAATAAATGTTTGTCTTATTTCACATCCCTGGGATTTATGGTTATTTGTAATTGTATTAAAAGAGCCTGTTTTTATCGTGTATCTTGGTTTCAATGCAATTTTACTATTATTTAATTGTAAATAACCTTCATCTAGTCTTAACTTCTGTTCCGAGAGTATTTTAATACCTAGTATTCCATCGTAAGGGAGAGAAAATTCTTCAGGAGCTACATGAAAATCAATAAACAAATCATTAATTAGCATTTTTACTACTCCCAATGTTTCTATGGCCTTATCTGTGATGCCTGATAGCTTAATTTTCTTATTTTCTAACATTATGTATGGTGGTATTTGATTTTTCTTAATAATGTTTAATTGGGCCCCGCTATCTACGAGTAATTTGCATGATTTTGCGGTGTAAGGATTTTTTATTTCAATATACTGTAGTGCATTTTCTAATTTTGGAAAGTACATTGTAATTTTTTATGAAGTTAGTTTATTATTTTCATGTGTTGTGATCATTTGAGTGTCTAACAGATTTTCTTCTTCGTTCTTCTTGATTAACGTATCAACTTCAACGTCTTTTGTAGTTAATTTATTTTCCTGATTTTCTAACTCTAAGTTTTTTGTAGTTTTATCTGTTAATGTGATTGTTTTGATGTTCGTTTTATTGTCGAGTGTTTCGTTTTGTTTTCTTCTGATCCACTCGCTCTCAGAAGAATTTAAGCGTTTCCCGAATTTCGCTGTTCGTAGGTATTTTGCTGTGTCCTATAGCATTCTTCAAGTGAGTAAGTAAAATTTTTGCAGAGGCTGCAGAATTTTTCTAATTTACCTTCTACTTGTTTCAATAACATACAATTTTCGATCGTATGTCCCCTTTTCCTGCAATAGGCACAAGTTGGTGCTGTTTCAGCCTTTTGTAATTTTCTACAATTTTCTATAGAATGTCCTGGGATTCTACAAAATTCACAATATAGTTTTTTCCTTTTTGCGTGTTTATTTGTTGATCAAAATTCGTGTTTCTTGAATGAAAATATTGTTGTTGCGTTTTATTTGTGAATCCATGTGAATTGTTATTGGTGTAATAATTGTTTCTGTTTTCCGGATTATTATAATTACATTTGTTTATTTTATAATTATTATTTATTGGTGAATTAGTGTTTCTATCTGGGCAATGCATTGCTGTATGTGTTGTTGCTTCACAAATTTGACAATTTATTCTATTTCCGAATGCTTGTTGTCTACTTTGCATAGCCATAATTCCCGCTGTTTGGCAATCCGAGGTTTCGTGACCTTCTATAGCACAGATTGTGCACCATATCATTTTCCTCGTTACCTGACAGTATTTCATTACATGTCCGGGTTTATTGCACCTTTGATATACTGTCGACGGGCAGTTCTTCATTGTGTGGCTCACGTTACCACAGAGCTCGCAACACTCCTCGGCGTTAGCACTTTTTTCGCACGTATTTGGGTCATGGCCTTTTTTCTTGCATTTCCAACATAATTCATATTTTTTTATAATCGGGCATTGTGTTACTGTGTGTCCCATGTTTTGGCAGTATTGACAATGGTTTCCCTGCATCTCGTTTAATCTACATGTATCTATTGAATGTCCACTTAAGCTACAATAATTGCAAATTAATTCCATTTTATCTTTTACTGTATTACAAAAGTATGATAAGTGGTCTTTATTTTTACAATATACGCATCCTGCATTTACGCAAAACATTGCTTCATGAAATTTATCGTTACAAATTTGACAATGAAATGTTCTAGCTTCCTTTTTTATATTTAATTTCTCAGTATTGAATAGTATATTTGCTTTATCTTCTCTTAGTAATTTTGTTTTTCGAGTCTTAATTCTATCTCTATTGCTTTTTTCATAGCGGCATGTGTACTATTCGGTTCGCCTAGTTCTACTCTTATTTCTTGTTTCAAACCGTTTTTAAAACTGTTTAATACATCATCTTCTAGTTGAGTTTTAAATATTTGTAATTGCTCTGCCGTAACGCCGTCCTCTATTTCTTTTAGTTCTATTATATTTGTGCTTATTATTCGAATTTTATTTCCGTATTCTAATACTGATTCATTGGTTTTTTGAACCATTCTCCGTAATTTATCATATAATGTGTATAAGTCTTCTGTACAAGGGTAAATAGTTCTTATAGCGGTTATTAATTCTTCGATGTTCCCGATTGTTATTGTTCTTATTGCTTTATGTATTTCCCCCCGTAACTTCGTTTTTAAAATTTTTACTAAATTTCGTTCGTCCGCCGCGTTAACAATGTTTTTTGCTTCTTTGAGTTTGTCGATATATTCTTCTGCTGTTATATTTTTTCTGTCAAATGTCGGTACCAATCCCAATATTTCTTTCAGTGGTAGTTTGAGTTGTTGATTTGCCATATTTATTTCGGGTTCTATTATGGTTCTATTAATTTCCGATTCAACAGTATTATTTGTTTGGTTTAATAATTCTGTTTCTGTTTCTCTTCTTTCCTGTAGATCTGTTTTAGCTAAAATAAGACTTTGTTCGTTTAGTATTCCGTCTATGTCCGTGTAGTCGCCTATTTCATCTACTGATGTATCTACTGTTTTATCAAAAAATGCAGAATCACGATTTAATAATGTTGGCGTAAAATATTCTGTCGGTGACTCTAAATCCGATTTTGTTTGAGGTAAAAGTAAAGAATTTTTAGAGTGATTTTGTGTTAAATTGTCTTGATTTCCCAGTTGTTTGTTGTCTGATTTTTTTTTATTTCCTACTCTTGAGGTTGATTGAATGTCAATACTCGGTATTTCTAGTAATGTTTTATTTTTTTTTGTCTTGTGATACATTTGCGTATGTGTGTGGTATAAAATCAATGAGGTCAATGTTTGAATTTTGCGAATTCGTCGCGATTTCTTTGTCAGATGTTCCTGTTTCTTCGTTTAATGGTTTTATATTTCGTGCGCGTGGAGGCGATCGTAGTATTTTAGAACTTCTTTGGAATATTTTAATTGATTCCCGGTTCCTTTCACTTACTTTATCTTTTAAAATTGGATTTTCTGTAGTTTTACTTCTTGTTATTATTGGATTTTCTATATCCTTCTTATGTGACATTACATATTAATATATATATATATATATATTTTTTTTTTTAAATATCTATTTGTTTGTATTTGTTTCAGAATTGTGTTTAATTCATTTGTTTTGTAAATTGATTTTATAATTTATAATTGTTTTATACGTTTTACTAATATGATATGACGTATTACTCTTTTCCTTATGCTATATTTAATATTTCTGTTTAAATATGATTTTATTATTAGTTCAACTATGTATTTTTTTGTGTATTATTTATTTGGCAATTTATTTACTTATTCGCCAATTCTATATCTCTATTCTTAATGTTTTTCGTGTAATTTGATTTCTGATATTCTTATTTCTTGTTTATGTATAATAATTATCCATTCAATGATCATTATTTTGTATTATTATTTCATTTTTCTCCTTCGTGTTGGATTTGTTTTATTTATTTCAATTTCTTTTTATTTATTTATTCATTATTTTTTTTTTTCACTAATATTTTAGTTATTTGTTTTTACTGATATTATTTAATTATTTGTTTCTTAATGTTTCCTTATATGAATTTTTCACTTTAAATTTCTTGTTTGTTAAATATATTTGCGTGATGCTATTTACTTATATATTTTGATTTATTTTGGTTTATCTTTATGTGAAATCTTTTTTTTTTTTTACATTCGTTTACGTTATTTGTATTTGGGTTATCCTTTCTTCTTTCCCTATTTCTATAACATCGTCTACTTTCTTCTTCTATTTATCTGTTAATATGTTAGTATTCTCTGGACGAGCCGTACACGTTCATCTTCAGAAGTTTAAACGATCATGCTACAATGATCCTCTCAACTTCTTAATGCAAAACGAGAAGCTCGGAAGCAGTTAGTAGTGATATTTTTAGTAATTTTCAAATACTACTCGTTTCCTCTCATTCCAGTCTTATTTTTCGTATAAATCTAGTGAACTTACGTTCGATTCGTACCGGAACCACTGTTGAGTCCGGAAATAAGTGGAAATAAGTAGTAATTGGTTTTATGTAGGTTTATTATATAAAATACAATCATTTATTACCAATACAATCTGCTGGCTTCTGGTAGATCGATGCGTTGTAATTTCAATTACAATTCTTTTCTATAACACTTGCTTTTATAAATTTACTATAAATAACTTATACGATCTGCTTACTAGACGAGTAAGGCTTACGATTACAATTTCAATAACTTATAAAATTTGCTTACTAGATGTGTAAGACTTACGGTTTCAACTTCTCGATGTCGTAGAGGTATACGGAGTTCGCCAGGTTTCTTGTACGCTGTGACTGACGTGCGTGATGCATTTCCCAGTTTTTATTATGCGGTTTAATTGGGTTATAGATATATGATAAATTGAGATCATCTTTATTAAGAAATTTTTGGTTGCGGCTTATACGCGTAGCATTTAAGCGGTAGCATTGTGAAATGCTGATTTGTTAAAAATTGCACGCCACTGTTTTCTGGAGGTCGATGGCTCTACGTCACATGCTCTACGGTACGATGCCTGAGCGAAATGCTGCGTTGTATTCTCGCATTTATATGTCAGGAAATATCTGATGTGAATAAACTCTCAGAATGAAATTCTAAATCTCCGTTACGTCTCCGGACGTAACAACGGTACTATAAAAGGCGTCCTTTTCCGCAATTTCGGATAAATCATCGACTTCAGTAAGATTATTATATGATCTAACCACGTCCTCGAATCTGTCGATAAAGACACTCGCTTTTGCTTTAAACCCCTTCAGTTGTGCCAATTTACCATCAACTTGTTAATCAAATTTAGGTCTTTTACTGCCGTTGCTATTGGCGACATAGTGGCTAGATCGCTTATTATTACACTAAACATAGAACTCTTTTCGTTTATCTCTAGTTCGTATACACAGTCTCCAAATTCGTCATTATATTTGGCAATTGTTTGCATATCATGCTTTCAGCAGTATAAATAAAAACCATTTATTTTCTCGTTCTGAAATAAAACTTCAGCCAAATTATTATAAACCATTATTAAGTCCTCAATACCCTCCACAAATCTCTCGCCTTTTCTTTCAACAGTTTTTATACTCCGTGCTATAAAACTGTGTACGCTCTGTTGCTTTGATATTAACAGTGGTATCGAATTCTAGACTTACGTTCATCAAGCACATTGAAATGATTTTATTTAGATTGATATAGTTTTAGTTAAACAATACTTGCTTTTACAATCAAATTAGTCATCCAAGAGGTCACTCATTTGTAGCTCAGATCTAAGAAGATTCCGAAAATATCATTTTATAAACATTTTTATCAAACATTATCATTCAGTCTTATTCAAAATTCAATTTTGATTTTCCGTCTCATATAAAATGTTTTATTTATATTTGATCTTATTTATATTTGATCTTATTTATATTCGTTTTTACTTACGTGAAATTACGTAACTCCAATTATCAAATATATGTGGATTATTCGTCAACTTATTTTCTATCGTATTAACATACGTTTCTGCCGCTCTTTATCTCGGTCGCTCTTATTCTCTATACTCTCTTGTCGGCTACCGCTATTACTCGCGTTCTGTATCGAATCTGTCCGCCCGTCTCTATTCCGCCGTTACTTTGAGAGGTACTTCTACATGCTCATTCTGCAATAAAGCATAAGCCGCAGTTGCTCTTCTACTTCTGCCTCCTAAAACGCACCTTTTAAGATGCACTTTACATCCAGCATCATTAATGCCATGCCTGTAATTAAAATCTTTCAATAAAAAAACCGTGCCAAACACCAACACTACGAGTTTATATAAGATATTAAACAGAACAATATTTCAAGGTTAATCAGACGCAATTTTATTTAACGTCTTACTCGCATTACTCACACATTACTCACTCACATTCACTATTAGATCTGGCAAAGTTCAAGGTTGTTATCATGTGTCTGCAAGACAAGCAATAATTTTTATTAACAAGACCTTGTTTTTGTCATATTTAAATATGATAATCAATTTCATTTTAAGCACTGAGTTTCAGTCGCATTCAGTCGCTGTTCCATCGGATGCCGTCGCTCATTGCTCGCTTTATCGTCACTCGCCAGATCTCTCGTTTTTCGATAAAACTCGGCCATCTACGTCGAAATGATTTGTAGTTGTTCTTGTATTACTGCAGTACAATTACCATTAGTGATTTTACTAGCTAGAATTTCTTTTGCAGAATTAAAATTTGGTATCATGTTTTGATTCACATATAATTTTTCTATATCTGCCAATTGGCTTTATTTTTCGTACGTTTGATGTACTTGATTTACCTCTCAAAATTTCATCACTTTCTCTCGTCGCTGTAGCACCATCACCTTCGCTCTGTTGCTTGCTGCCGTCACTGTCGCTCGCATCTCGCTATCGATTATTCTCGCCTTCACTCGCTTCCAGTACGAGATTCGACCTGTTCGGATCAATTTCACTCGCTAGCTCGCTCTTCTCCATCTCATTTTTCTCGCTATTTTGAGAGGCATTCTTGCCTTTGTGGCTACACAGCATCAGCAGCGATGGGCCGTCTAACTCTGCCTTTTCGATTGCATCTTCCAAGATGCGCCCAACATTAGTACAAAAATCTTTTACTAAATAAACCGTGCCGAACACAAGCACTACGAGTTTATACAAGATTTCAAAGTAATAGCAAAGTCCTGAGGTGAATCGATTGCGAATTCCATGTATATGATAAAATCTTTTAATAAACAAACCGTGCCGAACGCAAGCACTACGAGTTTACACAAGATTTTAAAATAAGATCAAAACTCTGTAATTAATCGAATGCAGAGGAAATTTCACTAGTTTATAATATTCCATAATTCTACAGTAAATAATATTATATATCTGCTTTGATCAAAAGTATTTAATTGTTAGACGTACTAAGTGTTCATTCCAACTGCATCCGCGGGGCTTGAGATTTATTTCATCTGTATACAGAACATTATTTTAACCATTCATATGCATATAATAATTTTTAAAATTAAGAAGTAATTCGCGAAGCATAATTGGCCGCTGTGCAATGTATTCAAAAATTTACGTTCCGCTTTCTGTCTCTCTTCCGTCGTATAGCGTATACTGTCAATCTTCTGTAGTCGCAAAGTCGCTGCGTGCATTTCGCCGAAACAGTATACTCGCGCTACCTTACCTACTCGCTTGTCTCACTCGCGCAGCCATTTTAGTAGCTACCTCTCCCATTTTCCTTAGCAGCACGGCGCGCCTTCGACTCTCCTTCCCCTCTCTCGGTTGCGGGAGCTCCGTCGCTACCTCCCCTCGCGCGCCTTGATGCGGGAGACGGATAGCCGCTCTCCCTCCCAGCGCGCGCACACGACGCACGAGGCGCCGCTATCAAGTTCGCCCTTCGTCATCTCTCTCTCTCTCTCTCTCTCTCTCTCTCTCTCTCTCTCTCTCTCTCTCTCTCTCTCTCTCTCTCTCTCTCTCTCTCTCTCTCTCTCTCTCTCTCTCTCTCTCTCTCTCTCTCTCTCCCTCTCTCTCTCCCCTCCCTCTCTTCCTCTCTCTCACACACGCGCAGGCACACATGAATATATGCCACGCACTGCCATTTCGCCCGTTCGAGGTTCGCTCTCTCTTACAGCGCGCACGCATAGAGAAGCTCCCGGCGCGCCGTCATTTTTGCTCGTTGGGGTCTCACGTGCGTGTTCAAACCTGTTGCGCGGGTCTGCGTGCCGCGACACCGAGACGCGTCCATCCCTTGCGCTTCGAGGAAATTGGACGACTTCGGTCAAACTTTTTCCCGCTCGCAATTTGCATAGCCGCACAAAACGCATCGCAAACAAACTCTCATTACCGGTATTACGCGTTTTTCTCCCATCCCTATGTAGATGGTGAAAGCAGGAAACGAGGATAATCAATAAACACGCACACACAGAGTATTAATGTAATACATAAGTAGTTTATTTAATCCGTGATCACAACGCTCTTTATGAACACAAATGACTAGGACGCGATGTCACCCGCTTCAGCTCTCGTAGAGCACTGACTGGCTCTCCACACAGAGGCGTACTCAGTATCTAAAGAAGGCGCTAGAGTAGACGTGTGATAGGATGTGCGGCAGCTTAAGAGAGCCCGCAATCTTAACACTTACATCTATTATTAACTGTAAGAATTACAAAACACATAATATCATTTTGAATAAACAAAATGTTAACTAAAACTTTATATTCCTTAGCAAAAATTTAAAAATGTAAATAAATTTAGATGAATGTGTAAAAAATGTAAAAAAATGTAAAAGAAGTGTAAACAAATGTAAAAACGTGTAAAGAAGTGTAAAAAACTACTGGACTTCGGACGTTTTTTACATTCTTTTACCCTTTATTTACACTTTATTTACACTTTTTTACATTTTTGTACACTATCTTACAGTTTTTTATATTTTGTTACATTTTCTTTGATACTCATAATTCAAAAATTCTTTTACAGTTTTTTACACTTCTTCTCATTTACTAACATTTTCTTACAGTTTTTGAATACTTATTAACATTTGATTATAGGGTTTTCACACTTTCTTACATGTTTTTACACATTTTCAACAAATTCTTGTAGTTTTTTTATACTTTCTTGCAGTTGCTTATATTTTTTTTACATTTTAATATGTTTTTTACACTTTCTTACTATCTTTAACACTTTTGTACACTTTTTTACATCTGTTTATACTTTCTTACATTTTTTTATATTTATGGATTTTTATGCTCAATAAAAATTTTATAACTCCCTAGCGGAAATATTTTTGTTCAAAAAAGTTAAAAACTGTTAGTAAGAGTCATAAACTGTTCAAAAATGTTATACAATGTAGGATTTTGGACGTTAGCAATTGTTTATAACATTTATAAATAGTTTTAAACAATTACAAACAGTTTTTAGTAATTTTTAACAGTTATTAACTGTTATTAACATTTATAATTTACAACAGGGCTGTAGGAAAGTGTAGAAAAATATAAAAGAATATGTAAAAAATGCAAGAAAGTGTAAATAAGTGTAGAAAACTGTAAATTTTTACGGATTTTTACAAATTTTATGAAATGTACAACCGTGTACGAAAATGTAAAGAAAGTGGAAGTAAGTGTAAAAAGATGTAAAATATGTCCAAAACTCAGTATCAAACTACATTTTTATTACACTTTCTTACACTTTTTTACACTTTTCTACACTTACTAAACAATTTGCTACATTTTCAATTTTTGCTGGGGTTACTACTCAATTTTTAGTTACATGTACGAGTGTAAAAAAATTGATATTCTAAATTTTAAAAGCTCAAATCGATGAATAATTAACTCATTTATAAGCCCCAATTGCTATAATCAAAAGATTAAGAGATTAAAATTGATAAAACTCACTTTAAATGTAAAAAATTATGATTTTTTGATGATTTACCCATTTATTGTGATGTGTTCCTTATCTAAAAACTCATTCTACTCAAATGCCAATGACAAGAGAGGTTTCTGTAATAAATTTACTGAAGAAATGTATTTTTTCTATTTTTTTATGATTATTTTATTATAGTTGTACCATAATTATTAAAAATGCTAATTTTTCTGTTTCTTTTTTTGCTTGGGGATGCGGTAAAACACATTTTTTTTCAAAATCTCAGTGGCAAACTATTTTTGGAGTCGGAAGACAACGTTTTTTAGGTATAGCGAATGGAAATTCAAAAATGACGGGTTTTCACTACACCCTATTGTCCATATCTCAAGAAAAAGGGCCTATCAGATGGAATTAGGAACACTGAGCTTAATTTCTAGATACCAGAAATCGACTCTCAAATGCCATCCGTAATCCGTTTCCCGGAGGGTGTGCACTCTCCTTGTCAGTTTAACGCCCTCTTTCACCCTCTGCATGATATTCGCATAAAAATAAAGAATGTGTAAGTTATTTAAAAATGTATAATCCCCTCCCCACCCTCATCTTCCCCCTCAGTGCCCCCCTCGCCCCTGCACTGAAATTTAACTTCACATCACTAGTACTTAAGGGGATGCCACACTCGATTTTAAAGAACAAAACTACTTTATCATAGGAGTATGGCGGTAATGTACAAAAATTTGCCGTTAGGTGGCGTCGCGCACACATTCCGTTATGGCGTGTTTCCGACCGGAGTTGACACAGTAAACAAGCGTCTTTTACATATTTTGAGGCGCAGAATTCAAATTTGGTGGTTTCCAGGCTAAAAGACGGTGAATTTGTTTGTCACCAACAATTTTATTTAAAAAATTGCTCTTTTTATAAGATGTAAATTTAGAATAAAACTAACATTTCATTTTAAGGAAAAAAAAATACTTTGAAATAATGTATCATGCTTTGGTAAACACAAAAAGAGTGAATTGCCATATAATTGTTAATAACAAATAAACATATCATTTATTCTAATTGGTTTACTGAGACATTATTTCAACGTATTTTTTTTTTCTTAAAGTAGAATGACGTTTTTTTTATTCTGAATTTAAATTTTATATAAAAAAAAGCAAATTTTTTGGACAAAATTATTAATACCAAAATAAATGACCATTTTTAAGCTTAAAGACAAATCCAAATTCTGGGCCTAAAAATACGTAGAAGAACGTTTGATTACCGAGGCAATTCCAGATGCTTAGACAGAGCTCCCTCAGCACTGAGACTAATTGCCTACTAATGTGAGAAGCCGAGCTGAGAATTAATTCCTGTTATTCTTGAAATTTTTTGTACATGATCTACTATATCCTCTTGACTAAAATAATCATCTTGGTTTATATACTTGTCTTAATTAAAAAATTATGAAAAAATCCTCTTGATTAATAAAATCCTCTTGATTGAAAATGTTTTCTTGATTAAAAAGTCCTTTTGATTAAGAATATCCTCTTGATCGAAAAAATCCTCTTGATTGATAAAATCCTCTTGATTGATAAAATCCTCTTGATTGGCAAAGTCCTCTTGATTTACAATCCTCTTGATTGGCAAAGTCCTCTTGATTTACAATCCTCTTGATTGGCAGTCCTCTTGATTGACAGTCTTCTTGATAACACTAAGTGCACTAGAATATGCAATCAAAGTGGTCTCATCTTTTGTGTACAGTTATCGCGTTACCAAAGTCCTCGAGCACGGGTGCGGCGCTGAGAATCGTTGCTTGAACCCGCGAGCGGGTGAGCCTTTCTGGCTCAGGATGGTGAGATGATGGAGCAGAAAATTCGTTGACTCGGTCTTACCGGAACCGCTCTCGCCACTTATCACAATGCACTGATTCTTCTTCTTCTTGAGCACGCAGTGGTATGCCGCGTAGGCTATCGTGGATATGTGCGGCGATATGTGCGGACCGAGCCTTTGATTCTGATAAAGATTCATGCACTTCGGATTATAAATTGGGTAGAATTTGAAGAAGTTCCGGGCAATTAGTATGCTGCCAACGTAGGTGTAAATATTGCCGGTGAGAAATCGACAGCTGGCAGAGATCCGGATACTCCTTATCATGCGGTTGATGCTTAAAGCGATTGAATTAGATTGAGGAACTGTGGATCCATGGAAAATCTGCTGTTTGATCACAGGTAGTCAGACGTAAAACCTGAAAGTTTTGCATTTTATTAGTTATGAATTTACTCATACAATTATTTGCACAAAAATTAAAATTTTTTTTGCTTCTTTAAATTAACTGGGCCACAAAATATTGTTTTTTTTTTTTTTTTTTTTTATTAAGGTAGTTCTCCTCAGACTCTCCAGTCAAAGCAGTGCTAAATATAGAAGTTACCTAAAATTAGAAAAAAACATAGTTGTAATGTGATTTATTTATTTAAAATGATAGAGATAGTCAATGTATTATAAATAAAGTGTATTTGACATGACTAAAGTAACTTATTGTAAAATGGCGATATTTTAGAAACTAGATATCGTCACAACAAACATTTTTTATTATTTTTGGAGTAATGTATAGAGACTCGTGAAGCGTTTCCATCATAACTAGTATTTCTAAATCTAAAATCAGTAAAGAAACAAAAAAGATTCCGGTAATTTATCAATAGTTGTTTGTAGTGACAACATCTAGTTTCTACAATATCGACATTTTGTGAAAAAAGTTATCTTAGTCATGTTAAATACACTTTATAATAAATGAATCACATTACAACTATGGTTTTTTAATTTTAGGTAACTTCATCATTTAGCACTTATTTTGACTAGGGATGTCAAACTCAATTCTACGATTTGACTGACCCATAGATCGGTAAATTAGAAAATACATACTATTGATGAAATATGACACCAGCGCTATCTCTAGAAAATCCTAATAGATTTTAACACAGATGGCGCTACATATTTCGAGAATATTAAATATCTGTAGTATTATATGATACTATAATAATGATAGACATCTGTATTTTCTATGGTTCAAATCAATATTTACGTATTTCGCCTAATTTTTTTACTGTAAAAAGATATGCGTATTTCGCCTATACGCATATTTTTTTATTATAAACCATTATACGTGTTTCGCGAATACGTATTTCCTTTTATAAATAATTATGCGTATTTTGCGTATACGCATTTTTTATTGTTATAACAGTGCGTATTTCACATATACGCATTTTTATTACAAATAATAGTGCGTATTTCACATATACGCATTATTATAAATAATTGTGCGCATTTCGCCTATACGCATTGACTTTTATAAATAATTGTGTGTATTTCGTCTATACGCATTTTATTTTATAAATAATTATGCGTATTTCGCTTATACGCACTTTTCGGTATTAGTAATCGTGTGCATTTAGCCTACACGCATTTTATAATAAATAATTTTGTGTATTTCGACTATACACATGTTCTATTATAAACAAATATGCGCATTTCGCCTATACACATTTCTTATAATAATGAGATGCAGATTCGTCACTTTATTGAATAGTCTCAGTTATTATTGACATTTCAAAATTCAGGACGTCGCCTCGCATGATTGCATCTGCTTTCTTAAAAATTGTAGTGCGCTCCGAAGATTTTTTTGTCCAGATGTCGGAACAGATCGTATGCGAGGTTTAAGCGTTCCAGGTGGACGTTGATGGAGTTTACCTGATGCGCTCCGTAGGTTTTTGTGTCCAGAGGCCAGGACAAATCGAATGCGAGGTCTAGGTGCTTCAGATGGCCGATGATGGAGTCCGGAGTAGTGCGCTTCGTAGGTTTTTGAGTCCAGGTGAAGGGACAGGTCAAATGCAAGGTCTAGGTGTTTAGATGGCCGATGATGGAGTCCGGGTGATGCGCTCCGTAGATATTTACGTCCAGGTGTCGGCACAGGTCGGATGCGAGGTGTAGGTGTTACCGGACGCAGCTTACTTGAGGCAGCTTGCGGATTGCGCGCACGGACTTTTGTAACCTGCGTAGTTTCTTTTGATGCCATGGTTCTACTAGCTGGTTCTAATAAACCAAACGGTGACAGCAGCAGCTCAAGTCTTGTTCATAATTTAATATTATTATTTTCAAAATATTGGCTGCATCTGAAATTTTGTTGCACGGTACTGCACTTTTTTGTACATATTCTGGATGTAGTTTACAAAATTTCTACCAAGAGATAGTTTAGATTTGGTTTTTATTTTTTTGGTTGAGGGTTTAATTGTTTATTGAAATTTGAACAAATTTCAATGTTTTTATTTTTTTATTCAATCTAACCATAAAAAAATATCAATATGAAATCAAGTTATCTTTTGGTAGATTTTAAGTATTTGCTGTTAAAAATATATGGGATATTTCAGGTAAAGTCAGCAGCTCTAAATTTTAAAATCGCTCAAAACTCGTTTTCTTTTAGTTTTTTATGAACAGAAAATGTTTCTCAAATTTTAGATCGATAAAAAAGCTATGCAACATTGAAAATCCATTTTTTTTGCAATTTTTTGTTAAAATCCAAGTTTATTCATTTTTTAACTCAAAATCTTGAAACTTTTTGTATAGTACATTGATTGGCAAAAGGTTTGCATTTTTTCTGTAGAATGTGCCAGTATTTATTTTATGACCCTTTTTGAAAGTCTCTGATTGGCTGCTTCTTAGTATCCCTTCATAAAAGGATATTGTGGCTGCGGCCAAATATTCTTTATTTGACAAATTTTTTTGTATTCTTCTTCGAAAAACCTTCAAAATGCTTTTTTTGATCAATACTGGTCGAGCAAAGGGAGAAAAGTTACAATTTTTTGAAATATCAAGAAAAATCCATAAATTCAATTTTTGTTAACATGATTAATGAAACTGAATATTATTCATACATCTTATGGCATGGACCGTACCACTGAATTTTGTTAGAGCATCAAATAGAACATTATAAATATCTATTTTCAATAATATTAGACTTACACAATAAGCAATACCTAATTACGAATTAATAATAAGTTAAGCTATAGAGGTTAATTACTATAAAGCTGTCAAAATGAAATCAGGCAAAAGACTTATAATTTCATTCATAATTAGGTATCGCTTATTGTGTAAGCCTAGTATTATTGAAAATAGATATTTCTAATGTTCTTATACGTCCTCCATGATTTGGAACATATAAAAATTGGACGATAGGGAGGGTCAACCCTTCAAAACTAAAAAAAAAAAAAAAAAAAACAACAGTTCACATTCTATATTCCAACGTTTCGCTGATCCTTGTTGTCAGCCTCATCAGGGAACTGTTTATTGAAAAAATTCAGATATAAATACAATTATAAATATCGTTGTCACAAGCGCTTTTTAAATGAACAACATTGAAAGATAAAACTTACAATACTAATCTCAACAACATCTCAACCAGATAATTATCAAATTATTTAGTAGTAACAACTACATTGTCAAAAGTAGAAAGCCACATTGCCTCACGCACAGATGACTGAAATTCGGCTAAATTTATCTTCGAGTATATAAGCATTGCTCCCTATGTTATTGTCGAGTAGTATACAAACGCAATTTTACACATATATGCGAGGAGGACAGTACAAACGTGTGTTTGTGTGTCTATATGTATACATATGTCGCGTGTAAAGTCACATCATGTTTTGCATAGATTGATTAGTCTATTGTATTGTGCATTCAAAAATTTTGTATCCTCATGTCTATTTATAGTTGTTTCCCAAACATTCCGCCCGCCATCAACCGCCAGGTTGATTTAATTTCCGATTGGCACTGGCAAGATGGCGAGTTTTGCAATTGGGCGGGTGAGTTGAGTGGTGGCCGTCTTTATTGTTACAACTCTGGTGAGATTGTCAGTTCCAGGATGAAGTTGAGTGACTCTTGCGAGTGGCCATTTGCTTGGTGGTGAGTGTTCATCCGTGAGTAGTACCATGGAACCCACTTTTATCTCATGAGAGGGATGATGCCATTTTGAAATTGATTGAAGCCGTTGAAGGTATTGAGTTGACCAATGCTTCCAAAATTGCTGAGTGATCCGTTGAATGAGTTGCCATTGGGAAAGCCTTGATTCCTTGAGGGTGAGTAAGCTTGGTTCAGGCACTGAGTTCAATGCCTTGCCGATGAGAAAGTGTCCGGGTGTGAGTGCATTTATGTCTTCTGGGTTTTCACTGAGTGGTTCTAGCGGCCGTGAGTTGAGTAATGCTTCTATTTGAGTGAGCAAGGTCACTGAAGCTTCAAAGATGAGTTGAGTGTCCCCAATGGTCCGTCGCAGGTGAAATTTGACTGATTTCACCACTGCTTCCCACTTGCCTCCCATGTGAGGTGCAGCAGGTGGCTTGAATATCCATTGGGTTCCCTCGTTGGCTAGTGAGTTGTACAAGATTGAGTTTTCATGTTGGTGTTGAGAGAATAGAGTCTTCAGTTCCCTTGCTGCTCCGATGAAGTTCGTTCCACAGTCTGAGTATAGTTTGGAGGGTATCCCTCTCCTTGAGGTGAACCGTCTATATGTCGCTAAGAAACCGTCCGTTGAGTAGTCACTGACCAGTTCTAGGTGAACAGCTGACGTTGAGAAGCACACAAAGATACAAATCCAGCATTTGTATGTTTTGGATCCACGTCCTTTCCATGAGTTAATGGTGATTGGCCCGGCGTAATCGATCCCAGTGTGAGTGAAAGGTGGTGATGGGGTGACCCTGGCCACGGGTAATTGCCCCATGAGTTGCTGAGCCCGTTGAGCTCGATACTTTGCATAAGTCACACACTTTAAAATATGCGACTTGACCGGTGCTCTGCCTCCGATTATCCAAAATTCCTGCCGAGTGTGTGCCAGAGTGAGTTGAGCGCCACCGTGCAGAGTTGAGAGATGAGCGTTCCGAATGATCAGTGTGGTGAGTTGACTGCTCCGTGGTATAATTGCTGGGTGTTTTGAGTGATGATCGAGTTGAGTTTTTTGAAGCCGTCCTCCTACTCGAACAATTCCTGTTGAGTCTATGTAGGCAGTCAATCGGTTGAAGACATAGTGTCTTGGGACTTGAGAATTTTCCAGCATAGCAATTTCTGAGTGTAAATGAACCTGTTGAATTTTCTTGACCCGAAAGAGTTTTGCCTTGATGAGTAAATCCGTAGTGAGTTTCGATTCATGGTGAGTTTTCCCTTTAGCCTTAAATCGATCACATGCGAGCATTACCCATCCAGTTATTCTTATGAGTTGAGTGAGTGATGAGTAATGATCGATGATGTCCCACATTTTGCTTGAGTTTGACTTGGCTGCGGTGAGTGTGACCTTAGCCCTCATTTCTGGAAGGTTGGTTTCTTGGAAAAAGGTTGCTTAAGAAGGCCAAGCTGATTCTTCCTGGCAGAGCCAACTTGGTCCATGCCACCATAAGTGATGCTCTCTGAGTTGACGATACATTTTTGTAATGTCAGTTGAGAAGACAAATGGGTGAGTTCGAATCCAGATGAGAACATCCACAATGTTGGGTGAGAGATTAGGTCCAGTATGCATGATGTCGTTGAGTGAGTTTCCATTTGTTGTGAGTGCGGAACCGTTGAATACTGCTCTGAGTTTTGTCGTTAAACTATCTACTCGTAATACTCAATGGTGAGGAAGATAGTAAGATGGTTTGGCGGAGATTTCCTGTTGAGGGATCTGCACCATGTGGCCCAATTTGCAGTATTCATCCATGAAAGCGTAGTACCTTTCCTTGTAGATGCTTTCTTGATTGCATTTTGTGAGTATTCTCCTGAGGCACGCTTGAGCTTTTCCAAATGAGTGTCCAAGTACGTCTGCAGATTTTGTGAGAGGTAATCTGACTTGGTAACGTCCATGAGTATCTCTCGTGTGAGTGTCAACAAAGTGTTGTTCACACAATGCTTCTTCCTTGTTGAGTTTGACTGCAGACGCTGGCGGTGGTTCTTCTTGAACCCAAAAGCGTGTGAGTAATTCCTGCAAATCTTCAGTGTTGAGTGAGGCCGTTGTATGATGGACTACCTTGGATTGCACAGCTGAGTTTGATGGACCTATTAGCAGCCAACCGAAAATTGACAATTGTGCGACAGGTTCAATCGCACTCCTCTTTATTAGGTTCGGTTTGATGATTTGGCCGTAATAGTCCGCTCCGATAAGTACATCTACTGGTTGAGGTTTCCAGAATGTCGGATCAGCCAAGTTGAGGTTCTCTGTATGTTGCCACTGACGTTGCTCACATTCTTCTGATGGTAATAGTGTTGAGACTTGGCGTATAATATGAGCTGTGATCCGAAACGTGAGATTTTTGTAGATGGTGCGTAAGGTGATGAGCCTTTCCGAGAGTTTTTGTTGATTGCGTGCCACCAACTCCAAGGATTGGTATAGTTGAGTGTTGCCGCTTAATGTTGAGGAAATCCACAGAATCCTTGGAGATGAATGAGAGTTCCGAGCCTGAGTCAATGAGTATTCTTAATTTATGAGATGTCACCGGTGAGTCGTACCATGCCAATGCAGTTGCAAGTAAAGTGAGTTGAGGAGTTGAGTAATCATGTTGAGTTTGACCGTGATGTAAGATGATTGCGCCGTTGTCCTAATTTTGAGTTGATCCGGATGCTGAGTTGGTTTGAGTTTTCCTTTCAGGGTCTCTTGGCCCATGAATCATGGTGTGATGATTTCCATTGCAATGCCTGCACTTATATTGTGACTTGCAGTTCTTGGCTGAGTGCAGACCGAGGCAGTTATAGCACAGCAGCTTCTCCATTACAAATTTTCTCCGTTGTTGTTCAGTCAGCAGTTTGAATTTTTGACAAGCCACAATAAAATGCGAGTCACCACAATACGTGCATGGATGTTGAGCAATCCGAGGTGAGTGTGTCACCTTATGTGAGTCCTGCCGTGGTTGAGTTGGACCAGTGACGTGAAGACTCCTTAATGTCTTTGAGGTTTGAGTGTTAGCCGGCTTTTGAGTGGATGTTGGTGAGTCTGCTGCGATTTCCAACGCACGCACCCGCGCGATCAGGAAGGACTCAAATTCCTCAAATGTTGGCAGCTCAGTGTTGGAAATTCGAGAAGTCTCCCATGCTTCTCGAGTTGACCTGTCAATTAGCCTTGACAGGCGATGAGCAAATATGCAGTCTCCTAGCTGCTCTTGCGGTACCAACATGTTGAGTGATTTCCGAATTTTTGAGATCTCCAAGATCAATGTATTGAGTGTGACCGGGTTTTTTGATGTAACAGCAGTTAATTCAGATAAATGATCAAGCTGATCATTTAATAGCACCCGTTTATTTTCAAACCTTGTCACTAATGTAGTCCATGCAGGTGTTAGAGACTCATCGCTGAGTGAAAATTCTTGTATGAGTGTGAGTGGTGTCCCGCTGAGAGAACTGCGCAGGTAGTGTAGCTTCTCATAATTTTTGAGTCCAGGCCGATTCAGAATTAATCCAGAGAACATTTCCTTACATGAGGGCCACTTAGTATATGCTCCGCTGAATGTGGGCAGCTTTATTTCTGGCAGCTTGCTTAAATGAGTGTGTTGAGTTTCTCCGATGCTTGGTTGAGTGACACGATGCTTGGACTTCCAGTCTTCCTCCAAATTGCTAACCTCGAACACAATTGTATGGTACGATTCATGGATCGACTTGTGAAAGTCTGCCTTGAAGTAGTCGTTGTCTGCGATGGCTGCTGGACAACTTCTCTATGAACGCATGATCCTTTTTGTATAAAGCGTAGAGCTCCTCAGCATCCTGCTTCCAAGTCGTTATCACTGGAAGAGTGGCAGTTTCCTTCCTAATCCTGATGTAAGTAATGATCCGTTCCAGTGAGTCAAGCCACAGGTACTGGGAGTTCACTTTGCAGAGAAAAGAAGCCGGAATTGACCCTGGAGATTTTGAGCGAAGCCTTATGTGAGTGTCAACCACAGTGAGTCCAGGCATGGTGAGTGGGCGGCTGCCAGTCCGCTTCACTGCCCCCTTCGTTGCAGCTGAGGTGGCTGGAGTCGCATCATCCTCTTTCTCCTTCTCGATGACATCCTCCCTTTCAGCAGCGACAGCGCCTGCTTGCTCCAACTCCTTGAAGTCATCCTGGTTTGAGTGTGCCATGATGATAATCTGTGATAAATTTCCATAATGAGTGTTTATTCACTGGCTCGAGTCACACCACAGCATGTAAATCCGGCTCGAAGGACCAAATTGTTTGAGTCAGCCATAATTATATGTGAGTAAACATGCTGTGGGTGTTAAAATAAATTTAATTCACACACAGAAGTAAATTGAAAGTAGAAATTATATTCACAAAAGTCACTTCTTAAATAAATTACAAATTTGGTTCATAAATACATTTCAACGTCGACTAATAAATCCAAAATCTGTTCAATAATTAACATAAATTACAAAGGGAGTTTAAATTACATTTATTTGAATAAGTTGTAGGTGAGTAGTGTGTCAGCAATTCCAAAATATGAGTGCTGTCAATAATGGAGTAGTAGTCTCTCACTAGAGACAACTAACCTGTGATATTTGAGTATGTCTTCGAGTGTAATGAGATTGTCCGTTGAGAGTTCCTTGAGTTTTTCCTTAAATTCCCTCCTGGGCTCACGCACAATGAAGCTGTCAAAAATGAGGAATGGCAAACAATTGTAATTGAATTGCTGCCTTGAGTTTTGCTAATTCACACATGTTCACTGTTACACTTGCCGCCGGTGCCAACCCGTGGTTGGCAACATAACCTCTAGTATGGTGAGAGTTTTTACCTTGCAATAGAGTCGATTTTACTAATCGTCGTTGCACCTTGAGTATTGCGTGAGTGAGGACTGATGTGAGTTATCAGTGAGAGATTGAGTAGAGCCTGTTTGAGTTGATCCAGTGTTGAGTTGAGCCAGTGAAAAACTTGAGAACAACCGATGAGATTTTGCAGGTGCGCAGCGGAGAGATGCTCCTCGTGGCACGGCTGATAAAAAAGAGAGCGAGGCCTTGATTCACTTCCTTCTTCTTGGTCTTGACGATTCACTTCGCGAATCAAACTAATTCCTCTCACATTTACATGTGAGAGCGCGAGAGAGACCGAAATAGCGCGACTATACCTTGTTAATCAGTGTAGCGTCCCGGCTGTTCCGCCGGGAGGCCGCGAGGTGCTGCCGCGCCGTGGCAGCGCTGTGAGTCGTGCCGAGCTGAGTGTAAACGCGGGAATTCAAATTATTGAATTCCCAAACAATAGTACACCCATTACTTTTTATGTGTAACATTTCTAAAATCCGTCTTTTATTAAAATTATGTTCTCTGTCTAATATTACAGTATTTTCCCAATCAAAACAATGATTGGGATTTTCAAAAATATGTGTGGGTACAGACATTAATTTTGTTAATACATAGGGCATGATCAATTTTTTCTACCGATTTTTTATGTTCTTGAATACGAGTTTTTAAGGAACGTTTACTTTCACCTATATATACGTTACTACAATTATCGCAATTAAATTTGTAAATGATTCCAGTCTCATTCCATTTACAATTTTTATCTTTGCCTAATTTTATAATGTTATCCATTTTTTGGTTCATGAGGGGAACACAACGAATATTGTATTTTTTGAGTAGTTTAGCAGAAGTATAATAAAATTTTTTTTTTATTATACTTCTGCTAAACTACTATGCATATAATAACATTTATAATAATGCATAATAACATTTTTTTTTTATTATTAATTAATTTTTTTTTTTTGTTTATTTTTGAAGGGTTGACCCTCCCTATCGTCCAATTTTTATATGTTTCTAATGTTCTATTTGATGCTCTAACAAAATTCAGTGGTACGGTCCATGCCATAAAGATGTATGAATAATATTCAGTTTCATTAATCATGTTATCAAAAATTGAAATTATGGATTTTTCTTTATATTTCAAAAAATTGTAATTTTTTTCCCTATACTCGGCCAGTATTGATCAAAAAAGCATTTTGAAGAGTTTTCGAAGAAGAATACAAAAAAAATTTGTCGAATAAAGAATATTTGGTCACAGCCTCAATATCCCTTGATGAAGGTATACTAAGAAGCAGCCAATCAGAGACTTTCAAAAGGGGTTATAAAATAAATACTGGCACATTCTACAGAAAAAATGCAAACCTTTTGCCAATTAATGTACTATGTAAAAAGTTTCAAGATTGTGAGTTAAAAAATGAATAAACTTGGATTTTAACCAAAAATTGCAAAAAAATTGAATTTTCAATGTTGCATAGCTTTTTTATTTTTGCAAATATCGACCTAAAATTTGAGGAACATTTTTTGTTCATAAAAACTAAAAGAAAACGAGTTTTGAGCGATTTTAAAATTTTGAGCTGCTGACTTCACGTGAAATATCCCACATACCTGAAACAACAGGAAGGTGTAACAAAATTTGAGACCAAGGGTTGAACTTCAAATGAACCTGAGTATGGTATTTAAGTTGATCGGCATTTTAAAATATACACCTTCCATTATATAAACGCATAACTGCAAATTGGACATTTTAACAAAATTTGTATTTTTAGAAGTATTGTCATTAATAATTACTTTGCATTATACTTGTCATGCTACTGAATGATTGGCAAAAGTAGAGCTACTATAATTTCATTGAGCTCGGCTCATAAGTTTCTTTAGCTTCGTTTCAAATTTTATGAGTTTTGTTGAAAAAAAAACGCAAAAGAATTAATTTTGTGTCAAGACATCTAGTTTTTTATAAGTAGATAACTAAATAAACTCATGTAATTGTAATTCTTTTCTGTTATAATTAAATATGTTCACCCATACACCTTTCCTTATAACTAATAATTGTGCGTATTTCGTCTATACGCATTTTTGCATTATAAACAACTGTGCGTATTTCGCTTATAAAAATTTTTGATATTGTAAATAATTGTGCGTATTTCGCTTGTACGCATTTTTTATTATAAATAATTGTACGTATTTCGCCTATACGCATTTTTGTAGGATAAATAATTGTGCGCATTTCGCATATACGCATTATTTATTATGAATAATTGTGCGTATTTAGCCTATACGCATTTTTTTATTTACTATTTTTTTTTATTACAAACACATGTCAATTTGAACGTAATTACGTTCAAGTATTTATTTTACTTATAGTATAAAATTACGTGATTAGTAATACTTTGAGTTTTGACAAGTCCAACACCTTTTAGCCAAAAACTACGGAGTGCACCCCCTAAATATCGTCATCGGCTTCGCCGAAGACCTGGACCACGTATTAGATGCGCCCTGATATCCAAACGTAAAAGACTACGAAGTGCACCACCTAGACCTCGTCCTCGGCTACCCTGAACACCTGCACTGCGTATTAGATGCGCCCTGATATTTTAATGCAAAAAACTACGGAGCGAACCACTTACAAGGAAGGTACCCCAAGTGTAAGTCGCCGATTTGGACGATATTGCAATATGTTGTAGTACATTAAAAAATAAGAGACACGTATTTTCTTTTTACATGCTGATAGACACTTTAAGGGGGTGAAATCTACCCCTAAAGTTCACCCTCAAAAACAGTTTTTTTCAAATATTTCAAAAACGAATAATGCTAGCTTAATGAAACCGACGCCAAAAGTTGTAGAATAAAAAAGCCTTCAAAATAGCATTACATTCAATTTTAAGGGTAGCAACCCCTATTTTTTTTTTCAAGAAAACTAAGCTTATTTTCATCAATTTTCAGCTATAAAAATTACAATAAATTATATATCGCCTCAAAACAGATTTCATTTAAAAGAAAATTATAAAATAAAGTTGACCTGTCTCGTGGTTTTGGCCAAAATTATTTTTTAGGGGGTAACTACCCCTTATTTATATTTTGTTCATTATTTCAGAAATAAATAAAGATACCTTAATAAAACCAACGCTAAAAATTTTAAAATAGGAAAGGCTTCAAAACAGCATTACTTTCAATTTTAAGGGTAGCAACCCCTATTTTTTTTCAAGAAAACTAAGCTTTTTTTCATCAATTTTCAGCTATAAAAATTACAATACATTATATATCGCCTTAAAACTGGTTCCATTTAAAAGAAAATTAAAAAATAAAGTTGACCTGTCTCGTGGTTTTGGCCAAAATTATTTTTTAGGGGTCACTGCCCCTTATTTATTTTTTGTTCATTATTTCAGATATAAATAAAGATACCTTAATAAAACCAACGCTAAAAATTTTAAATAAGAAAGGCTTCAAAACAGCATTATTTTCAATTTTAAGGGTAGCAACCCCTATTTTTTTCCAAGAAAACTAAGCTTTTTTCATCAATTTTCAGCTATAAAAATTATAATAAATTATATATCGCCTTAAAACTGATTCCATTTAAAAGAAAATTAAAAAAATAAAGTTGACCTGTCCCGTGGTTTTAACCAAAATTATTTCTTAGGAGGTAACTACCTTAATAAAACTAACGCTAAAAATCTTAAAATTAAAAAGGCCACAAATCTGTATCACTTTCAATTTTAAGGGTAGGAACCCCTATTTTTCTCTTTTTAAGGATATTAAGAGACTTTATTGACTTCAATGGTGAAACTTATCGATTTTTATCGACTTCTAGTAACTTTTTCTAGCAGAGAGGGTAAATGTGTTTATTATTTTTTTCTGAAAAAATTGCGTAAATAATCAAAATTTAGTGAGATTAATTTTTTTTCAAAAAAGTAATAAAAATTAAAGTTACGTGTTTCAGAAAAATACAAAATGAAATGATAACTAATGTAAATATGGTTTTTGTTTTAACAACACAAGTTTTATTATTACTATTACTACAAAAAATTTAAAGTATTCTCAAAAAAGTAATTGTTTGTCGAATAGCTCGAGGCATTATGGATTATAAGTTGTACATTAATGATATTCTTCAAAAAAGTGTTTTAAGCATAAAGATTTTTTACACCACGAACATCTAACAATTGCAACATTATTACAACCATTGATCTCACAATGCGTTGCATAGAAATCTCCGAAACTGAAACTTACGGGGTCATCGAAATCTCCTGGTCGATTCACAAGATACCCACTTTTATACTACGAATATTTAAATAGATTTTCATATCGTGGAGATGAAAATTGGTTATGAACCAAAGACCTTAATTTAATTATATTATTTCTCAAGTGTAAATTTAAGTCTTCGTCTATGAGCAAAACATGGTCTGAACAATGTTTAACATAGTTCTTCCATGTGCGGAATCCATATACATCTAACGGCTGTATGTTTCCAGTCGTTCCTGCAGGTATCATTTTGAGATGTAGTGTTATATCGTGTGGCGTAACTTCCTGTACAATCGTTGGACAATGACCACTCCACGAATCAATTAGCAGCATGCTTCTAGGTCCAACTTGAGGAAAATATACCTCTTTTAACCACGCCTTAAAGAGTTCTAGAAATTTTGATTTTATTTAAATGTATCTTCCGAAATAATTAACGTTTTATTTTTAGAAATTAATAGAACGTGATTTTACCTGAATTAAGTTTTCCAGATGTCGAGGATGTATGTAACATATACGTTTGTAGGCACAAACAAATTTTGTGAGACAATTGGTCCAAATTCTCCGCTTCGTTCCTTTAATACTAAAAATAATGGTGATAGTAACTTTCCTGTGGCTGAAATTGTCGGCTGTACAGTATAGCTATGAGTTGTTGATGTGACCGACTGTACAAGGCACTGTAATTTCTTTTCTCCTTCAAAAGCAAGAGATCGACCAGAATGCATTTCCAACTGAAAACCAAACTGATCTGAATTATATGTATTGTCAGCGCCTATTTGATTAATCAATTGTTTGACTTCTGTTACGAATTCTACTTCTTTTTTATGCAAATCATTTCTATTTTCTATACTTTTTTTTGTGATAAATTTATTAATTTTTCGAGAAACAATTCTATGGGTGTTTTTAAATTTTGAAAGCCAATGTTTTGAAGCTGTAAATCTTACGTCCTCATTTCCGATTAATTTTCGTGCTTGTAGAGCCCATCTTCTTAAATCGTTGTCATGAATTATTAATCCAGCTTCAGTAGCAGCTTTAAAATTTTCTAGTGTGAAATCGCAAATTCTTGCAATTCTTTCTCGGTAAGTTCCACCTTGATTGATTTGGTGAGCCCAGCGATGTAACTGTGTTTTAGAACTGACTTTCCTGAATCTATTTTGAACTGTTTTAAGCGATAAATTCTTGTTTGTTTTTCCACTTCTCCAATATTCTACAGCCCTTTTTTTGTATTCAAAACTCAATGGTTCTTCATGTCCCGTACATTGATCCGTGGGTAATTCAGGATAGTAAGGAAGTGTATGTAAATCAACATCTTCCACAATACGTGCATCTGTTTCTTTATATTCTTCTTGAAAATCCAACGATTGTTCCATTATAACATCTATGCTATTAGACGATTCCATTAAATCTAACAGTATCATTTGGAAATGGTCTTTTATTTCTATTTCTTTAATATTATAAGGGCTATCTTGAATATCAAGTGTTTGGAAATAGGCAAGCAGCAAATTAATAACATTCAGAGGATTAATTTTCATTTTGAGTGCTAAAATAATCAAACATTTATAAGAATAATTGCATACAGAAATAGTATCTTTACAACACACATATATAGAATGCTGAAAATAAAAACATTTTTTTAATTTGTATGCGTCACCCCTCTAAATCTTACATTACTATGTTGCGAGAACATAGCTGTTTCTCAATGAGGAAGCTTTGTGCGTTGTACGTTTTACGCTTTTACTGATGTATGCCATCATGCGACCAATGTCTTTTTACCGGGAAATATTTGTTTAAATATTAAAAAAATACCATATTTTCACAAGATAATAATGTTGCATTTAAAAAGGCGACACATACAAATAAAACAAATATTTATACTTTGGGCCATCCTGTTAAGAATCTATTAAGAATATCGTATCTGTATATTTCTTTACTAAAGCGCTTGATTAAAATGAAAAGAAGGTAATCTCGAGTTTTTTTTTTAAATTTGTAAACAGTAATCGATAAGATGTGTTGCACAATGCCTGTTAATTTAGATTTATTAAAATTAAGATTTAGTTATTTAAAATTATTATTTGTGTGTAAAATTTATTATTTGTAAAACATCAAATAGTAAAGGAACCGTATACAATTTTGGCTAAAAATTGAATCAGGAGTCTATAATTTTGTTAATAACAGAAAGTAAACAATACAGTATACACAATAAAGTATATTTTGATACATTTTTTAATTTTCGTAAAAATATTAAAAATACTTTATGCACTTATAAATCAGGATTTTTTAAATCTTTAAAATTAAAGAAAAATCAATTTAAACTATTTGTGCTCTATAACATCAAATGTATCTCCAAAAAATGTAACAATGTACGAAATTGCATACTTTCTAATATGTTCATTAAAAATAACGCAAAATATAATTTTGAAAAGCTGTTATAATTTTATTAAAGCCTATAGACAGATACGAAATTCTTACAATTAATGCATTAGATCTGATATATAAATAGACATTTACCTGTAGTTTTGTAGTGCTGCTGACATTAAAAAAAATGAATTGATGCAATATTACAGCCACAATATTGTAGAAATAACCACTTTTACAAAACAACACTGCACGACTGGAACTCTACCGATTTATAAATACAATGTTTGCCAGCAATATATGACACTACGAGTTAAATCACCAATCTATAAATATCCGCCTCATAATAACATAAAAATAACATATTATTTTCTCATTCACAATCAGCGATTACTCTTATTTACTGCATAAAAATCACTTACATCCACGTACACACACGCACACACACATTAATTTTTTTTAATGCTTTATTTATCACGTATCAAAACGGTACGATTGCCTTTGACGAAGTATTTATAATAATACATAAAATATAATAAAGGAAAGTAAGAACATAATGAACTTCCGGGGATGATTTGCACCCGTTTAAAATGTATTATTCACAGATAAACAATATAAATATTTTTCGTTTTTTGGTTCACTACAACATATAAAAGTTTAAATAAACATGTTACTTTTCTTGTGGAATTCAAGACAAAATTAGTTTTTCGAAAAAGCTTTACAATAATCCGTTTAAACAAGTAGTTTAACCAAACTAATTTTGCAAAATTAATCATAAATTAGTATTTCGTATTGCCCGAAAGCGCTAAAATTACATAGCGTTTGTCTGCGTTATTGGTCAAAATTTTATGGTCAATCTTTTCAATGGAATGGTTTTTAAAGAGATATATTTATTGTAATTTTTATAGCTGAAAATTGATAAAAAACTTAATTTCCTTTAAAAAAATACGGGTTGCTAAAATTGAAAGTTATGCAGATTTATGGCCTTTTTAATTTTAAGATTTTTAGCGTTAGTTTTATTAAGGTATCTTTATTTATTTCTGAAATAATGAACAAAATAAAAATAAGGGGTAGTTACCCCTAAAAAATAATTCTGGTTAAAACCACGGGATAGGTGAACTTTATTTTTTAATTTTCTTTTAAATGGAATCAGTTTTAAGGCGATATATAATTTATTATAATTTTTATAGCTGAAAAATGATGAAAAAGGCTTAGTTGTCTTGAAAAAAAGATAGGGGTTGCTACCCTTAAAATTGAAAATAATGCTGTTTTGAAGCCTTTCTTATTTTAAAATTTTTAGCGTTGGTTTTATTAAGATGTCTTTATTTATTTCTGAAATAATGAACAAAATATAAATAAGGGGTAGTTACCCCCTAAAAATAATTTTGGCCAAAACCACGAGACAGGTCAACTTTATTTTATAATTTTCTTTTAAATGAAATCTGTTTTGAGGCGATATATAATTTATTGTAATTTTTATAGCTGAAAATTGATGAGAAAAGCTTAGTTTTCTTTAAAAAAAAAAATTGGGGTTGCTACCCTTAAAATTGAAAGTAATGCTGTTTTGAAGGCTTTTTTATTCTACAACTTTTGGCATCGGTTTCATTAAACTAGCTTTATTCGTTTTTGAAATATTTGAAAAAAACTGTTATTGAGGGTGAACTTTAGGGGTAGATTTCTCCCCCTTAAAGTGTCTATCAGCATGTAAGAAAAAATACGTGTCTCTTATTTTTTAATGTACTACAACATATTGCAATATCGTCCAAATCGGCGACTGACACTTGGGGAACCTTCCTTGTTAGAATCCATCATTGACAAACCCAAAGACCTAGACGACGCATTCGATGCTTTCAATTATCGATGAGTAACACTTCCTTAAAATAGTTGTTATTTCCATATTAGCAGGTAGCAACCGTTACCGCTATAGTATTTCTCCCTTACAATTGAAGGTGGAAGCAATGTATACTAAAATCGTGACACTTTTACGTCCGTATGCTGCTGATCGAACGATCGTATAATTGTGTAACTGTTGTAGTATGAAAAGCAACATACTTTAAAAGTAAGCGACCCATACCATAAAAGTATGGGTCCCTTACCAAGATTGCTAAAACCACCTTACTTATATAGTAAAGGAACTCCTATACTCCACGAGTAAGCCGTTTTAACTGTAGCAGTAAGAGTTTTCTTTCCGTGTGCACCCGTAGAAAACTGTTATTTTTTGGGGAGGTATAATTCGTACCTAAAAATCAGGTGTGCCCTAAATACTGACATTATTCTAGGCGCCAGGGGGGTTGCCGTGACCGATGGATGTCCACGCCTCCACCAAAGCTTTTCTTACGTATTTTTATCTGCTGATTCTGAATTTCGAAGGTGGACAGTCGCCAGACTGTTAGTTTTTTGTTATTAACAATTTAATTGTTTAAATTGCTGCCAAATCAATATAATTAATTATAACTGAATGCTAACTGTCTAAAACTGTAGTAAACTGATCTAGAATTTGCATGATTGCGCTCGAATTCGGGGTTATTGCACTAAATTTGCAATAATTCGGGTTCTAATCAAAATTTTTCAATCCTGAAAAAATGAGTATATTTCTAGATCAATTTACTACAGTTTTAGGCAGTTAGGATTCAGTTATAATTAATCATATTGATTTGGCAGCAATTTAAACAATTAAATTGATAATAACAAAAAACTAACAGATTGGCGACTGTCCACCTTCGAAATTCAGAATCAGCAGACAAAAATACGTAAGAAAAGCTTTGGTGGAAGTGCGGACATCCATCGGCCACGGAAACCCCCCTGGCGCCTAGACTACATCTCGAGTCTGTCGCGGGAGCGCAGACATTCAAGTATACCTTCGCCGTCCCTTCTCCGTCGTGTCTGCCTAGGTGATGTCCTCGGGAAGTGATAGTTGCGTTGGCTGCCGTCGAGGAGAGTACAATTATATGAAGACGTGTTATCTTCTGCAGGAACTCTTCGCCTAGAGCAAAACAAAATATATTAATAATGTGTTAAGCAGTGGGGATGAGGAGAGCAGTATCGAACTGCCAGCAACAGAGGAGTAGACAGATGGAAAGTTGGAGGCTTCTTTCGGCTATACTACACGATAAAGTCCAAACGAAAGTGAAGTACTTACTCGAGCCTGTCACAGGAGCGCAAACTACATTCAACTACAACTTCGCCCTTCCTTCTCCGTTGTGTTCGCCTAGGTGATGTCCTCGGGAAGTGGTAGTTGCGTTGGCTGCCCTCGAGAAGAGTAGAATTATATGAAGACGTGTTGTCTTCTACAGGAGCTCTTCATCTAGGGCAATACAAAATATATTAATAATGTGTCAAGCAGTAGGGATGAGGAGAGCAGTATCGAACTACCAGCAACAGAGGAGTAGACAGATGGAAACTTGGAGGCTTGTTTCGGCTATACTACATGATAAAGTCCAAACCAAAGTGAAGTACTTACTCGAGCCTGTCACGGGAGCGCAAACTACATTCAACTACAACTTCGCCCTCCCTTCTCCGTTGTGTTCGCCTAGGTGATGTCCTCGGGAAGTGATAGTTGCGTTGGCTGCCCTCGGGACGAGTAGAATTATATGAAGACGCGTTGTCTTCTACAGGAGCTCTTCATCTAGGGCAATACAAAATATATTAATAATGTGTTAAGCAGTAGGGATGAGGATAGTAGTATCGAAGTACCAGGAACAGAGGAGTAGACCGATGGAAAGTTGGACAGTAGGTTCGCCTGTACTACAAGATAAAGTCCAAATCCGAAGTGAAGTACTTACTCGAGTCTGGCACAGGAGATCAAACTATATTTATATACACCTTCGCTTTCACTTCTACGATATGTTTGTCTTGCTGATGTCTTCAGGACGTGGTAGTTGTGTTGGCTGCCCTGGAGAAGAGTAGAATGATATGAAGACGTGTTGTCTTCTGCAGGAGCTCTTCGCCTAGGGCAAAACAAAATATATTAATAAAGTGTTAAGCAGTATAGCAATGAGGATAGCAGTATCGATCTGCCAGGAACAGAGGGAGTAGATAGATGTAAAGTTAAGATATTTGTAGAGAATGGAAAGGGATCTTTGGAATGAAAAGTCAAAAAAGCGCATGTGCATTTTCAACTAAGATCTCCTCACCCTCGCTTAAAGTTTACCAGAATTACAGACACACTATGCAATACTTGCTGAGGGATTGTATATCCAATATCAGATATACTCAATGAGCCAGTATGGAGAAAATAACTTTTTTTTCTTGAAAACTACTTGAAAAACACACAAAAAATGCAGTATCTCCACTCTTGCTTATTATTTAGAACTAAAACCTGGTATATAATCCCTCAGTATGTACAACATAGTGTGTGTAAAGTTTAAGAATTTGTAGAGAATGGAAAGGGATCTTTGGAATGACAAGTCGAAAAAGCGCATGTGCATTTCCAACTAAGACCTCCTCCTATGAGTTCGAAGCTCTGAACGTTCACCGTGAAAGAAATGTCGATAATTCCCAAATTCGGTTTTTTTGATATTATCTCTTAAGATATGCATAAAATATGTACAAATTGCAAAATAAGTTATTTCTAAAGTGATTATCCCCCCAAATCATCCCTAAAACCACCGCGACTAGACAATAAATGACAAAAAGAATTGGTACCATGAGAGTTTATTAATTTAAGACAAGTTGTATGTCTGATATTTCCTCCAGATACTGCCCTAGCATTGAAAAGAAATTGTCGATATGAAATCCGAACAGGATCCTTTAGCTTGGGGGGTGCAAAGGGGCTAAAATAGCGGAAAATCTACGAAAAATAGCGAGAAAAATCATGTCTCGTGAGTTTATTAATTTAAGACAAACTTAATGGCTGATATTTCTTCCGGATACTGCCCTAGCATTGAAAAAAAATTGGCGATATGAAATTCGAACCGGAGCCTTTCGCTTGGCGGGTGCAAAGGAGCTAAAATATCGGAAAATAAACGAAAAATGCGGCAACAAAATCATATCTCGTGAGTTTATTAATTCAAGACAAATTTTATGGCTGATATTTCTTCATGATGCTGCCCTAGCATTGCAGAAAAATTGACGATATCTAATTCTAACCGGATCCTTTCGCTTAGGGGGTGCAAATGGGCTAAAATAGCGTAAAATACACGGAAAATATCGAGAAAAAAAAAATGTCTCGTGAGTTTATTAATTATGACAAATTTTATAGCTGCTATTTCTTACAGATACTGACCCAGCATTCTAAAAAAATTGGCGATATGAAATTCTAACTGGATCCTTTCGCTTAGGGGGTGCAAAGGGGCTAAAATAGCGGAAAATCTACGAAAAATAGCGAGAAAAAATCATGTCTCGTGAGTTTATTAATTTCAGACAAATTTTATCGCTGATATTTCTTCCAGATACTGCCCTAGCATTGAATAAAACTTGGCGATATGAAATTCGAACCGGATCCTTTCGCTTAGGGGGTACAAAGGGGCTAAAATAGCGGAAAATCTACGAAAAATAGCGAGAAAAAATCATGTTTCGAGAGTTTATTAATTTAAGACAAATTTTTTGGCTGATATTTCTTCTAGATACTGCTCTAGCATGGTAAAAAATTGGCGATATGAAATTGGATCCGGAACCTTTGGCTTGGAGGGTGCAAATGGGCTAAAATAGAGAAAAATACACAAAAAATACCGAAAAAAATACCGAAAGAAATCAGTTCTAGAGAGTTTATTAACTCATTATATTGCTATAAAAATTGTACTATTACAAAGCTTGCTCTAGGAGCAAGCAATTGATTGCTTAGAAATTTAACTTGAATCAGAACAGTATTCATAGTCCTTCATTGTTAACTACAGATAACTTTTAATACTTTTTTTGTCATACAAAACCACATTTCAAATGATTAATACTATTTATACTTATATTTTTTATTTAAATATTTCATTATTCCAAACTTTGCGGGTTTTATTCGGCCCAATCAGTCAAGACTGTAAGCGAAAAACTGAAGTCACCGTCGACCAATCAGGCGCTCCTTTTAAACTGACTTGGCCAATCGGAATGGTTTTATTTCGGCTTGACATTTCCTCCATCATTCTTTTAAGAGAGGAATATATTCGTAATAATAGACTAATGTAAAATGTATGTGAGAAGAATGATTTTTTCTCTAGTATGCCAAAACTTATTCCATCGTCATAATACTTCATTTGTAAGAAATTAATTGAAAAAAAAAATTGTTTTGGTTTTTGTATTTTTTCATACCTCGATTACGTCCTCGAAAATGTTCTACAGAAAACTCTATGGCAAATTAGTTTTTGATATACGTGTCCATAATATACCTGGTTTTGTACGTTTGGAACCGAGTCCGTAAAATCGAATGACGGACAAGCACATCCAAATAACATATTGTGCAACAGGGAGACAAAATGAGCTGAAAACTCCTCATCTGAGTCTGAAATAGCTCTACTTTCCGTGATGAGTACACACCTTTTTTTTAACCAATCCATGAGAGGTCCTTTTTGTAGGCATAAAAGTTGTGTAGGCATAGGAGATCGCGCATTTCGAGTCATGTACTATGCAGGTACAAATCATTGCATTTTCTGTTTTTATTTACATAGCTTATTACAAATATATGCGTCTTTCTTATATTTATTTTAAATCGAAATGTAATTTTAAAAAATTTTTTGTATAAGTGGTAATAACTCTTGTTATTTTACGATTGAATCTTTGAAAATTATCTTATATCATGTAAACAAGCCAAGAAAGTATATAATATATAAATTTGACACTAAGAGAACAATTTTACAAAATTACGTTGAAGTTAGCGGGGAAAGCATTTTTTTCCCGCTAAACTTTGGAAAAACGCTCGGAATGCGCTATTTCCTATGCGACTTTTAGTCGTGAAAAAATGCATGTTTCAAGCAACTATAAAAAAAAAAAAACTATTTTGACGCGAACAAGTATAAGACCATGGTACCATGTAAAGTAACACCAATCCTTCTGTTAGGGGCGCCTAATATAATTTTTTTTCTCATTTAATTAATGTTGGCAAAATATAGTTTCTTCTTATACTTAATAGTATATTTCGATACAAGTGGGAAAGTATTGATTCTAGCACACGAGTGTAGAACAATCTTTCGCACGTGTATCGAACGATATATCTATACAGGGGAAGTAAAAGCGATTTTAAAAGTTTATGTATATGTAAAATCGCATTTTAGGCATGCTGAATCGAAAAAATATGATTATGCATGTAATGATTACATCCATTAGATGTATGGCCTACAAAATGCATTTCGCATACGTTACGGAATTTAGCGTACGTTACTCAAGCAGAGAAAATCATTTACATCGGCGAAAAATTTTCCTGTTAGTTTTTCTAAAAAAGAAAAAATGCTTGTGCATAAAGATCGGAATTTCGTGTCAATGACTGGAGGTTTTTCGAAAAATACAATATTATAGAAACGAAAAATTACAATTGAAAATCAGATTTGACAATATAACGGTGTTATTCTTAATAATGTATGCAACAGCAGAGACAATAAGTTCTGTCTGATTCAAATTTCTGTGAAATCCTGAAATCTACTCATCACATGCTAATGATTTTACAGTCGCTTTTATTTTAAATAATATGAAAACTCAATTGTTGCCGAATCTTAATGCGATTGTACACACGTATATCGTATATATAATTTCACCACGGAAAATTGTGATTTGAAAAAAACAATCGAACAATTCATATCTGAAATATCCTTAGGATTTATGAACCAATCTTTGCAGCGAACAAACTAGTGCGATAGATGTGTAAACTCTCCCACTTAACAAAATTGATATTACATTTGAATTTCATTTACTCCACCTATCCATACAAAAAGAAATTCGACTATTTTTACAAATGGATTTTCTCTCTGCGAAAAAATAAGATCAACAGTATTTAACAAATTATAAATCTTTTCATAATATACATCAAAAATATTTCAATACCATATACCTCTTTCTATTTTTTAGATTAATCTATTACATAACATCACGTTTTAGTCTATACTAGAATATAACTATTAACGCCGCTTTTCTCACACTATGAAGAATTTCACTTGGCTTTAAGTACGTTAATTATTTAACGTATAACTAACATTAGTTTTAATGTACAAAAAAAGAAATAAACAAAATTTGAAAAATTACTGTTAAACGAAAAAACAAATTTTTACCATTAATTATAATTTCTTTTATTGAAAAGTTGATTTCAGCGTTTTGTTTACTCATCTATTAAATTACGAGCTATAAATGCGCCAAATTGGAGCGAAATGGGAAAATCGGGAAGAGATGGCCTGTGCCCGGTTGGCGTTGACTCGCGCGACTCCGCTATGCCCGAACACATAATATAGTTATCCATTCATATACACACGATCAGTGCTACTTGAGTCGAGACAGAGTAGGGAAAGCGGTAGAATGTGGTTCGGCTGACGCAGCTCACGAGAGTCGGCGGCGCTCGAACAAAACTGTATACAGCGCGCGATCAGTTCCTGGAATCGCTGCGGGGAAAATCGGAGAGAGTCGGTACGGTACGGCTGTACGGCCGCCGCTGGCTCGTATGAGTCCGCTACGCTCGAACCTCGAACATGTGAGAGCGTCCGCCGCAGAAGCGGGCCAGCAGGCGCACGCGGCGCATTTTTGGGCGTAAAATACCCTCTGTTTAACTCGCTTATAATCGCATGCGGAGTCTCTAAACGAAAAACAAAAGACATATATCGATAGACTTTTTCCTGCTCTTTCCAATGGTGCTATGTTTGTTACTCCGAAACGCTTTCTTCTGGTCGGAAATTCAAGTTGAAAGTTCAAAGTCATTTTTCTCACAGTAAATCATGTTCTCTTTTCAAAATGCATTTTACCATTGGAAAGTACAACTCTTAAGCTTCAAGACCCTAATTTTTCGAGTTGGAGAAATGACGGATTCAAAAGTAATAAGATTAAAAAAGAGGCGAGCGGCCGCGGGTGCTCTTCGCGCTGCGCCCCAGGAGGCTCTCAAACATCATTTTTATTAATATAGGTTATATATTTCACTTTTTTAGAATTTTTAATTTCTCTAGGTTTTTCAGAAAACTATGCTTTCGTTGGATAATATGTGGCGCAATAATTTTACTATAATATGTGACGTGGTAAGTCGTCACCATTTTCTTTTTCTCTCTCTCGAGCTGCGTGGCAGGGGCACTGTTGTCCTAAGCTCCCTTATTTATTTTTCGGGATGTTTCTTTCTGTTTCGGTGCTTGATCCCGGTGGGTATCGAGTGGAGGAGAGTGAAGCCGAGAAGGATTAGGAGAGGCAAGATTCCTGTGCTTCCCCCCCCGCCCAGGTAGGTAAGTAGATCAAGTGGAGTGATAGTCGCGCGGGGCGCGTTCGAATTTCGCGCGCCTCCATGCGCCGCGGAGCTGGAGAGCGCGGTGGCAGCACCTCGCGGGCGAGGATGCGCGGCCGTGCGCTGCTACAGCGGGGAGGCGCTCCGCTGAGGGGCACGGCCGAGAGAAGGGAGAGAGGAGCCACGTGCGAAGCAGTAGTAGAGCCGATCTACTGATGCAACCCGTGGGACGCCGGCGCATGTGCGGGGGCATCGAGAAGGCGCGCGCGGGAGAGATCAGCAGTGTCGAACGAGCCGGTGCCGAGTGAGCAGTTGGAGAGAGAGAGCTTGTGCGAGAGAGAGAGCCTGGGGAAGAAGAGGCGAGCAGTGCGAGAGAGGGTGGAAGCGGCTGACGACGACGAGAACGTGGAGGAGGCCACGAAGGCGAGCGAGGACGACGATATCGGCCGGCGGGAGGAGGAGAGCAGCGGTCGCGGAGAGGCGAGGGAGAAAGCGAAAGCGAGAGAGAGACGGGACCCGGGGCCGAGGACGGAGAGTCAGCGCTGAGGGCTGTTCATCGTCGAGGTAAGGGGGACGCGGTTTTAGAGTGGAGAGAGAGTCGCGGGAGGGTAGAGCGAGAGTGCGGGTGCGAGAGAGAGAGAGAGAACGAGAGTCGCGGATAACAATAAAGTATCGCGCGGCGATGCTCTTGAGTGTCCGCGCGTTTAATGCCGGTGGAGAGAGAGAGAGAGAGTATCGCGATTAATATTCGAGCATCGCGCGACGATGCTTTTTAAATGTGCGCGCGTCTAACGCCGGTAGAGAGGGAGAGAAAGAGAGAGAATTTGCGTGTGGCGTTTCCGGGAATCGCGTTGCGTCGATCTCCCAAGTTCGTGCGTACGAGTTGTGCGGAGATGTAGAGCGTGGAGAGTAGAGAGAGAAAGAGATTCGCGTGCGCGGTGATTCTTCGAATCACGTCGCGGCGGGTTTGGTTCGTCGGCGAGGTTCCACGCGGTGTGTCGACGGGTTTCACGAGAGTGAGAAGAGTGAGTGTGTGCGTGTATGCGAGAGTGGAATTACCTATTTGTAGTAGGGATTTTTGGTTGTAATAAAATTGAGAGTTACTTGTAGTTGGAGTGTGACTATTTATTTTGCGGTATTACCCTTCCCAACCTTTTCAGCCTCGTAGCTTGCCCAGGCACGACGTCACAGCGGAATCTCCTTTTGGACGGTAAGTGTGTTGAGAGCGAAGATTGGGAGAGAGAAAGAGGTTAATAATTCTCTTATTTGCGGGTGTTCGGGCTCGGCGATTCATCGCCTAAGTACACCATCGCAAATTGGCATCCCTTGTGGGGAGATCTGCTGTGACAAAGGTTGGGAAGTGTGTGTAGTGTAGAGAAAGCGGGTGAGAGCTAGTGTGAGTGTTGTAGCAGGGTCGTGGCGAGTTAGCGTTAATTGCGGCGTAGCGATAGTAAAGGCGTGCGAATAATAAATATACGCATTGAATATTTTAATTATTTGTTCCCTCTTATATTATATATAATTCTTGATTTTGAATATTTATTGTGGAGAGTTGGTGGCGTCACTGCTAGTCGCACAGGCGGAGGCTGTGCGTTCGAAAATAATTGGTGGAGTAAGAGAGGGAGTGTAGACGGGGTAGAGTGAGAGGAAGTGTTGAAAGGTGTAGAGTGTCGGGTGGCTGGATTCGCCTTGACGAGTCGCCACCGCGGCGTCAGTTTCCCTTGCCATGGGCGAGCACGCCGCGAGGATGAGGGAGCTGGCGCAATCTCGTGCGACCAGGCGCTGGACCAGAACTGTCGCCCAGTTGCAGCCGGCAGAATTGATCGCGGAACTCGAGGAACGGAGGGCGAATAGCCGCGGTAACGTGGCGAGTTTGCGAGATCGCTTATTGCGTGCGATCTTGCGCGAGGAAGTGCCGGGGGTGGAGGTTCCCTGGTATACCTGCGACGAGGCAGAGTCGGAAGCCATCGAGGAAATCATAGGGGTAGATGTGGAGAGAGGTGAGGAGGAAGGTGAGCCAATCCAACGGCGGAAGACTTCGAAGAACTTCGAAAGGTGCAGCACGATCTCGGGGTAAATCGAGTAGTGAAGGCTCGCCGCAGGCGAGCGACGAGGATGTGGAGAGAGGAAGAGAGCAGCGGGTGGAGGTAATGGTGCACCAGCAGGAGGGACTCACGCCAGTGACGGTGACAGTCAGTAGCTCACTGAGCGCCACCAAGAATAACATGGATCCGGCCCTGCGGACGACAGGGGCGCAACCAGCCGTGACGACGTCGGTCTCAGTTCTGAGTGCGCCCAGAGTGACAGCCACGTTCGATAGTAGCAGATTCGTACCTCCTATGGCGTCAACGTGGGAATACTATTCGGCTCGGTTATATCGGGGGTTACCGTCTGCTGATCCGTTGCCACCTACAGTCCCGCAGGCTCAGACACCGTTCAGAGCCCCGCCAGCTCTCGTTCCAAGGGAGACTCCAGCGAGGAAGAAGAGGTTGTCCAAAAGGGAGTGGTACACTCCCGGCCAGAATTGGGACGAGATACAACGGAAGTATGACGTGGAGACGAGCAGTGGAGAGGAGAGTGACGTGGAGCCCGAGATACGTGGAGACTTGAAGAGGGAGAAGGATCAAGACCTTCGTTCATTACCCTCGGAGAGAGGAGGCAGCGGCACGACGTACCGGCCGGTGAAGAGTCTTCAGCCGACCAATACTTCGGACCACCAGGAGATCAAACCCCTACTGAGGAGGAAAACATCAGGGCGTCATCGTCGAAGACCCATCGATCCTCCCCTCATGCATCGAGTGAGCGATGAGGGAGAAATGGAAAATCGTCAGGAAGACCTATTCAAGAGGGCTGATGCACTCGATAAGGAAGGACGAGAACAGAAGCGGCCCGGAAGATTCGCGGGGGAAAGGAAGTCGGCGGTGCGCAGTATCACGATCTCGAGCAGTAGTGAGAGTGAAGAGGACGTGGAGAGGAGCAGTCCAGCCCGCCGCAGACTTCGAGACCTCAGCGAGACGGAGGAGGATGGTGAAGTGGAGCCGAGAAGACGGTGGAGAGCGACACCTGCGGTGGAACTGAAGGCCCGAGCCGTGAAGCTACTGAAGAGCTGGGGCCTTAAATTCAGTGGAGACGAGAAGGAGGACCCCGAGGAGTTTTTAGAGCAGTTAGAGGACTGCCGCGAGGGGGCAGGGATACGTGACCGAGAGCTGCTCGGTGCCCTGCCCTGTATATTAACTAAGAGAGCGGGCCGATGGTTTAGAACTCTCAGGCTGGATACGCCTTCTTGGTCCGGATTTCGGAAGTCCTTCAGGCGACAGTTCGTCACCGAATACGACCGTGAAGATCTGTTGGATGATTTGAGACGTAGAACGCAGGCGAGGGGCGAAAAGATTGCCACGTACCTCTCCAACTTCAACTACATCGTCTCTCGGTTCAAACGACCACCGTCAGAGAGACAGCTGGTGGAAACCGCCTATCGGAATATCCTTCCGGAGTACAGGAAGGCTATGTCTGATAAAATAGTGGAGACGATGGGGGATTTGGAGAGATACGGACGTCGTTGGGAGAGGCAAAAGGAGTTGGATAGCCGCTATCTTCCGCCGCCCTCTGCTGATAAGATGAGAGTGCCGGGAGCGGCGTTTTCGGGCGTTTCGGGGCGCCAAAAGGGAGTAGCATCCGTAGAGAAGGGAGAAGTAGAGGGTGTCTCTCCAAAGCCTGCGAGGACTGGGGAGAAGGCTGAAAGCCGGAAGACAAGTAAAACGGCCCGACCTCCGGGCGGAAGGAAAGGTGACGGAGACTTGAAGTCGGGGACTGAGTCACCGAACACACCAGAGACACAGACCACGGGGAAAGAGGAGGCCAAGACCTACGCAGCTGTGGTGCAAGGCGGACCTGGAGTCCAAGGGGGTCCTGGAAACCCCAGACCTCCGTCTGGAACCGGCCGAGGTTATGGAAACGAACCGTGGAGAGGGGCTCCGACGGCAAGTCCGGGCCCTGGAGAGTGGCGAGCGGGTCCTCCCCGAGGCGGGTATGGGCGTACCCCAGGCCCGGGCCAAGCCCCGTTTACCGGAGGAGAGGAGAGACCCTTTATGGGGGTTTGCAATCTCTGTCAAGCGGTGGGCCACAAGGCCTCCGTTTGCCCCGAGGTGGTTTGTTATTGGTGCAAGCAAAAGGGGCATACGGTGCGGAATTGTACTACTCCTACTCAACCCGCCCAGTCCCCACGCGAGAGTTGCCAAGTCTGTGACACACCGAACGTCACTTTCAAAACCTGTCCCAAATGCGCACCTTTACGAGCAACTTTGGGAAACGGGCAAGCTGGGGGGCGGGCATCGTAAATGTGCTGGCTCCCCAGCGATCCTCCGTGGAGTCAGAGAAGACTCGTGGGAATAGGGGAAGGGTGGAAGAAAAGGGTGAAGAGAAAGAAGTGGAGAGAGATTTACGCGCGGAGATAAGAGGTGAAGTGAGAATAGTGAAGCAGGAGAGTGGAGAGAAGAGAGAGATTGGCGAGAAGCAAAGGGAGGTCGTAACAACGGAGCCCCCAGAAAGGAATGAGATGAGTGAAGAGAAGAAGGAAGGCACACTCAAGAGACGTCAGCCGGAGGTGGTAGAGTGTTTAGGAGGTCCGGGAAGTGAGGAATCCAGTGACGACGAATGGCTCGAAGAGATCATGCTGGAGTTGGAGATTGCGGAAGTAGAGGGGAGGAAATCGCCCGAGAAAGTGTTGCCCTTAAGGGAGGACAAAGAGATAGATGTGGAAAGAAGTAGAGAGAAAGAAGTGAAGGAAAAGAGCGAAGAGGGGCAAAAGGGTAGTGGAGAGCAGGAGTTTGAAGAAGATTCCGAAGCAGTCGCAGGATTGTGCAGAGAGAACCGTCACTTTGTCATGGTGAAGCTTGGTGGACACTCCTACAAAGCTTTATTCGACCCGGGGGCAATGCTATCACTAGTGGGCCCCGGCGTGGCCGAACGATTCGAGGATCGGTTACAGGAGAGCACTACGGCGGTGCGGAATGTCACTGGCGGAATCACCAAGGTTATGGGTGTGTTGAACGTGATGCTTGAGATCGATCATCACACAGCGTCTTTACCAATGAAGGCCCTGCACAACCTGGATCAGGAGATTATTCTCGGAATGGATTTCTGCGAGCTGTTTAACGTAGATGCGCAGCTCGGACGGGGGGTGTGGAGAGTGAGAAAAGGGCGTTGGAGACCTTTCGCCAAGACGGGCGAGGAGAAAAACGCCGTTATTCACGGAGAGTGTGCGGGGATCTCAGAGCTAGAGAAGGAGGAACGCGAGAAGGTGAAGAGGTTGGTGGATCGCTTGTTGATCTACCCTGAAGGAGGTAAGAAAAAGGGAGTGACGACGTTGACTGAGCATACGATAGATGTGCAAGGGACAAAACCCTTTAAACATCATCCCCGCCGGACGTCGCCTAAAATGCAAGAAGTGGTGATAGAGGAAGTGGAGCGTATGTTCAATGAAGGGATCATCGAGCGGTCAGCTAGCGATTACAGTAGCGCGCCAGTGATGATCAAGAAATCTGATGGGACGTACAGATTTTGTGTGGACTACCGAGATCTGAATAAAGTTACGCGACGAGACGCTTACCCTATCCCCAATATGGATACGATTCTAGATAAGTTGAGACGAGCGAAGTATCTGACGAAGATTGACCTCAAGCACGCATACCATCAGATCCCTCTGGAGAAAGCGAGTCGTAAGTACACCGCCTTCTCAGTGCCGGGGTCGGGTCTGTGGCAATTTACCCGGATGCCCTTTGGACTGATGAACGCGCCTAGCACGTTTCAGCGGTTGATCGATTCGTTGTTCGGTCCCGAGATGCAACCGAATGTGTTCGGCTACCTCGACGACATAATTATCGCCACGGAATCGTTCGAGGATCATCTTAACTGGATTGAGGTGGTGTTGAAGGAGTTGGTGGGGGCGGGTCTAGAGGTCAATCGAGAGAAATGCGAATTCTGCTGCTCACAAGTCACCTACCTGGGATTCCTGTTGGACCGCGAGGGCTTGCGACCGGATCCCGAGAAGGTAGCGCCGGTGGCAAATTACCCTGCCCCAAAGAACGTAAGGCAACTGCGCCGCTTCTTAGGGATGTTGGGGTGGTACTCGCGATTTGTAAAGGACGAATCGGGGCTGAAGATTCCGCTGGTAAAGCTGCTGAGAAAAGGGAGAGAGTGGAACTGGGGAGAGGAGCAGGAGGAGGCTTTCGAGCAGTTGAAGAGGGCACTGGCATCGGCTCCGGTCCTGGCGAGGCCGGACTTCAGTAAGCCATTTAAAGTGCAGTGCGATGCCAGCGGATTCGCCTTGGGGGCTGTTTTGACGCAGGAGAGTGAAGACGGTGAACACCCGATTGTGTACGTGAGTAGAGTTTTGACGCCCGCGGAGAAGAATTACACTACCACGGAGAAGGAGTGTTTGGCCATGGTGTGGGCAATTAAAAAGTTGCGACCGTATCTGGAGGGATACAAATTCACCGTTGTTACGGACCACAGCGCCTTGAGATGGCTATGCAATCTCAAGGAGCCAACTGGTAGATTGGCCCGCTGGGCCCTTCAGCTACAACAATGTGACTTTGATATCGTTCATCGCAAGGGCACACTTCACCAGGTTCCGGATGCCCTCTCCCGAGCGCAAGAGCCCGATGAGGCGGAGATAGCAGGGTTCGACGAGATAAGAGACCCCTGGTATTTGAAGATGATGGAAGCAGTGGAGAAATTTCCGGCCAAATACCAGCAGTGGAGAGTGGAGAATGGGTGTTTGTTTAGATTTAGGATGGATCCGTTACTGGATCCTGTGGAGTTCCGCGAAGAGAGGTGGAGACTAGTGGTGCCAGTGGAGTACCGAGTAAGAGTGATGGAAGACGCTCATTGCGCCCCATCGTCGGGTCATCTCGGCATCGAAAAGACGTATGATCGGGTGGCCCGAGAATATTACTGGAAAGGAGTCTATCATGACGTGCGGACCTTCGTCGGGGAATGCGAATCCTGTCAGAAGTTCAAGGGTCCCCAAACAGGACCCCAGGGTCTAATGGGCACCCGAATAGTGGAGAGACCGTGGGCGGTGGTTGCGGTAGACACCATGGAATTTCCGCCGAGTAAGAACAAACATCGGTATCTGTTGGTCTTTCAGGACTTATTCACCCGCTGGATCGAGGTGAAACCTCTCCGTAAGGCGGACGGGAAGTCTGTGGCAAGAGCCACCGAAGAGCTGATCCTGTTCCGCTGGGAAACTCCCGACTACCTGCTGAGTGATAATGGCAAGGAATTCGACAATAAGCTCTTTAAAGAGATGTTGGAGGAGTACGGAGTCAAACATGTGACCACGCCCCCGTACCATCCTCAGGCAAACCCTGTGGAGCGATGCAACCGAACTCTTAAAGCCATGATTTCGGCATTTGTGGGAGCCGACCACCGGAATTGGGATCAGCACATACACGAGTTCCGGCACGCGGTTAACACGGCGGTGCAGTCGAGTACCAAAGTGTCGCCCGCATTCCTTAACTCCGGACGACACCCGCGCCCGGTGAAGAGTCTGCGTCGAGAGGTGGAGAGTGAGAGATTGGTGGAGAGGATTGAACCGGGAGTATGGGAGGAGAGAATGAAAAGATTGGACGCGTTGAGAGATTTGGTAAGCCGGCATGTTGACGAGGCCCGAGACGTGCAGAAACGACACTATGACAAAGGGCGGAAAAACGTGCAATTCGTTCTGGGGGATCAGGTGTTAAGGAAGGCTCATCATCTGTCGGATGCGGCCAAGAAATTTAATGCTAAGTTAGCTCCTAAGTACGAGGGTCCGTATGAGATTATTGAGGTCCTATCTCCGACCGTTTACGTGCTCGGACAAGGAGAGGGGTCGAACCGGCGACTAGCGAAGGTGCATGTATCGGTACTTAAGCGTTATGTTCCCCCGCGAGCGAAGCGAGTCCCGGCGCGACTGTTAGATTAAGATCCTGTCCTCCTTGTAACGGTTGTTTGTTTCAGATGAGGGCCGGACGAGGACGACCACAGAGGAGGGGATGGGGAGCCCCGCACTCCCCGTACCCGGAGTTCCGCGACCTCCCGGAGTCGGTGTATGCAACACCGACTGGGGAGATCGTGGACCTGGAAACGGGTAGAGTGCGGTCATTCGTGCCGCCCCGGCTCCTCCAACGTGTGTCGTGGGCAGAGGAGGTGGAGAGTGAAGAGCGTGCGAGAGTGGAGAAGGAGAGGGTGGAGAGAGAGAGAGAAAGGGAAGAGTGTGCAAGAGTGGAGAAGGAGAGGGTAGAGAGAGAGAGAGAAAGGGAAGAGTGTGCGAGAGTGGAGAAGGAGAGGGTTGAGAGAGAAAGAGAAAAGGAAGAGTGTGCGAGAGTGGAGAAGGAGAGGGTAGAGAGAGAGAGAGAAAAGGAAGAGCGTGTGAGAGTGGAGAAGGAGAGGGTAGAGAGAGAAAGAGAAAGGGAAGAGTGTGCGAGAGTGGAGAAGGAGAGGGTGGAGAGAGAGAGAGAAAGTGAAGAGCGTGCGAGAGTGGAGGAGGAGAGAGTGGAAAGAGAGAGGTTTGAGAGAATTAGGTTAGAGGAGGAGCGTATAGCCAGAGTGAGACGGAAGACCGAGAGATTAGAGAGGGAGAGACGGGTTCGAGAGGAAAAGGAAGAGGAGGAGAGAAAGGAATGGGAAATGAGAGAGATCGTGCGAAAGAGTAAAGAGAGAGAGGAGAGGGGAGAGATGGAGAAGGAGAGGGTGGAGAGAAGGCTGAGGGAGGCGTCAGAGAGAGAAAGAGAGCGGCGTCGGGGTGGCCGTCGGAGCGAGCGACGAGCTGGAAGCATGTCGTCTCCGGGGAGCCATTCCCCGCCGACTGTTCGTCCCCAGTGGCGCGGCACGGAGTTCCCCTCTGTCGCCGCCAAGAGCCGACTCGGCGGAGACGGCGGCTGAGGGGAGCACTGAGGAACAACTTAGCCGAGCGGCTGAGTTGGAGCTTGCCGCTTACCTCGCGGCCGAGCAGGGCACCGCTCCCTGCGATGACGGGTCGGGGGTTGAGGCCTCCACCCGTCCGTCCCCTCTAGGGCGTACGGAAAGACCGGGGCCGGAGGGCCGGGAGCAGGAACCGGCGTTTCGGGAACCCGACATTCCCGGGGAGTACCTACTCCGATTCCTGCCCGTACCGACCCTCACGACCCCTCCAGAGCCCATGGAGTGGGACCTGGAGGAGGCCCCGCCTACCCCGGTCGGCGCGAATATCGTCGAGGAGTCCCTGGCCGGGGAGGCGGCGAGAGGACGTGGAGAGAGGAGAAAGCGGGGGAGGAAAAAGAAGGTGAAGCCCTATAACCCGCGGCGGCATCTGGAGCCGGAGGACTATGTCTCGGGGAGGTGTACACCCCCCCGGGAGCCGTCGCCGGCTCCCGAGCCATCGCGCGCCCCATTTCTTAGTGGAGAGAGAGAGCGAGGCGGTAGAAGTAGGTCGAGGGCGAGCGCGGGGTCAGGGGGAGTGGGCGAGAGCCACTACCCGTAAAAACGAGGGGGATTATGTTTGGTGGTCTCTTGCCGATTCCCACGGACCCCGCGCTCGATCCTCCCCCAAAGGTCTGCTACAACTGTTGGCAGGAGGGCCATCCATGCGTCCGTTGCCCCCGCCCTGCCGGTGTTTATTGCCATAATTGTGGCCGGCGGGGTGCGGACTTGACGGTGTGTCCTCGATGCTGGGTGGCCCACCGGGATTACATCCGGGCGCGTTATGGGAGGGAGGGGCCGCGATTCGCCGTTCCCCACCGCCCAGATAGAAGGGCGACGGCGACGGCTGACCAGGTGGCGGAGAGTCGCCCGGTGGAGTCCGCCCCCGCCGTGAGATCGCCCCCCCCCATCCTCTGAAGACCCCACGCGGACCGGGGAGACTCGTCGCGGCCGGGGCCCCCGGAGCCCAGCGTTCTCCCGTCAGAGAACTTGTCGGTTGCGGTGGCCTCGGTGGCGACGGTCACAACTGTGCCCGAACCGCCGAAGCCGAGAGAGCGGCCGCCCCGGGTGGAGCGCCCTCATGGCTCGGGGGAGCAAGCAAGGGCGATTCCAGCTGTACCGACAGTAGCTCAGGCGCTACAGCTAATGGATAGCCTGAGCGACCTCCCCCTGGAGGTTAAGAGGGTGGTCCTCCTGGGGATTTTCGGGCGGCCTGGAGTGGAGAAAGAGAGAGAGAAGGAGGGAGAGTAGGGGAGTAGGAGGGCCGAGAGAGTAGTGTAGAGAGGAGAGAATGACGTGGAGAGTTGGAGAGGAGTGGAGAGAGAGCGTGGAGAGAGGAGAATAAGAGCCGGGGCGGACGTTCGGGGAAGGGCCGGACGCTGGACGCCATCTGTGGAGAGAGGAGAGAGAGGGGATATATCCCTGGACCCACCGAAGCAACGCCGTGGAGTCGAGAGGAAAGAAGTTAGAGGGGGGACCGTCGTTCCCCGGTGAGTATCTTTATTCCGTCGGAATGTTTCATGCCCAGGTGACCGGCTGAAGAGAGAGAAAAAGAGAGAAGGCGGAAACTAGTATGAGCGGAAAACTCGGGGTGTGTTCCGTCCTAGGAGGGGGGAGTTTGTGACGTGGTAAGTCGTCACCATTTTCTTTTTCTCTCTCTCGAGCTGCGTGGCAGGGGCACTGTTGTCCTAAGCTCCCTTATTTATTTTTCGGGATGTTTCTTTCTGTTTCGGTGCTTGATCCCGGTGGGTATCGAGTGGAGGAGAGTGAAGCCGAGAAGGATTAGGAGAGGCAAGATTCCTGTGCTTCCCCCCCCGCCCAGGTAGGTAAGTAGATCAAGTGGAGTGATAGTCGCGCGGGGCGCGTTCGAATTTCGCGCGCCTCCGTGCGCCGCGGAGCTGGAGAGCGCGGTGGCAGCACCTCGCGGGCGAGGATGCGCGGCCGTGCGCTGCTACAGCGGGGAGGCGCTCCGCTGAGGGGCACGGCCGAGAGAAGGGAGAGAGGAGCCACGTGCGAAGCAGTAGTAGAGCCGATCTACTGATGCAACCCGTGGGACGCCGGCGCATGTGCGGGGGCATCGAGAAGGCGCGCGCGGGAGAGATCGGCAGTGTCGAACGAGCCGGTGCCGAGTGAGCAGTTGGAGAGAGAGAGCTTGTGCGAGAGAGAGAGCCTGGGGAAGAAGAGGCGAGCAGTGCGAGAGAGGGTGGAAGCGGCTGACGACGACGAGAACGTGGAGGAGGCCACGAAGGCGAGCGAGGACGACGATATCGGCCGGCGGGAGGAGGAGAGCAGCGGTCGCGGAGAGGCGAGGGAGAAAGCGAAAGCGAGAGAGAGACGGGACCCGGGGCCGAGGACGGAGAGTCAGCGCTGAGGGCTGTTCATCGTCGAGGTAAGGGGGACGCGGTTTTAGAGTGGAGAGAGAGTCGCGGGAGGGTAGAGCGAGAGTGCGGGTGCGAGAGAGAGAGAGAGAGAACGAGAGTCGCGGATAACAATAAAGTATCGCGCGGCGATGCTCTTGAGTGTCCGCGCGTTTAATGCCGGTGGAGAGAGAGAGAGAGAGAGTATCGCGATTAATATTCGAGCATCGCGCGACGATGCTTTTCAAATGTGCGCGCGTCTAACGCCGGTAGAGAGGGAGAGAGAGAGAGAGAATTTGCGTGTGGCGTTTCCGGGAATCGCGTTGCGTCGATCTCCCAAGTTCGTGCGTACGAGTTGTGCGGAGATGTAGAGCGTGGAGAGTAGAGAGAGAAAGAGATTCGCGTGCGCGACGATCCTTCGAATCACGTCGCGGCGGGTTTGGTTCGTCGGCGAGGTTCCACGCGGTGTGTCGACGGGTTTCACGAGAGTGAGAAGAGTGAGTGTGTGCGTGTATGCGAGAGTGGAATTAGCTATTTGTAGTAGGGATTTTTGGTTGTAATAAAATTGAGAGTTACTTGTAGTTGGAGTGTGACTATTTATTTTGCGGTATTACCCTTCCCAACCTTTTCAGCCTCGTAGCTTGCCCAGGCACGACGTCACAGCGGAATCTCCTTTTGGACGGTAAGTGTGTCGAGAGCGAAGATTGAGAGAGAGAAAGAGGTTAATAATTCTCTTATTTGCGGGTGTTCGGGCTCGGCGATTCATCGCCTAAGTACACCATCGCAAATAATAATAATCAATGTAGTTTGACGACAATAGTCATTTACCATAAAAGATCGGATTCTAAAATTGAACACAAAAGAATGATAATTTTTTCAGGCAATTTAATTCACGATGCCGTAGCACTTTACCTAATCCAAGAAATAATAATTAATTTCATTAAAAAATCTTTTGATTTCGTTAAAGAAGTAAATGTTTAAAAAATATACACAACTTCTAGAATCTTCTTCATCACTACGAAGATTTTTCTGTTAAAGTGGTATTGTCATCGGACTGCTCACGGAGAAAATGGATGTGATAGAATTGGTGCTTTCGTAAAAAGTAATGCTAGGCGGGCAAGTTTGCGGGAAGTATCCGATAATTATATACCAACGCCACAAGATCTTTACGAGAGGGTAACAATATTTTGAAAATATTGTTTGCTTCTTTTCATCAAAAGATGAATATTTAAAAACTATACATAAACTAAAACAACGGTTAGATTCAGCAAAAACAGTGCCTGAAACTCCATCCTTTCACTATGTCAAATTATTAGCAGATACTGGAAAGTTAGATCTAAAACGATTTTCAGTATCAGCAACTTCCCAATTGTATCATATCTATTCGAATAAAAATAAAAAAAAATTAGAAATTAACAGGATTGAAAGTTAAATTTGTGACCTACTATAAAAATGATGTTTGAGGCTTTATTGTTTAATGATATTTTTCAGTATGAGAAACCGAAATGGTTCACTACATTTATTAGTATAGAGCTCGCTCGGGTGCAGCGTGAAGAGCGCGTGCGGCCGCTCGTCGCTGTTTTTGTTACTGTTGAACCCTTCATTTCTCGAACTCAAAAAATGAGGGTTTTGTAGCTTAAGAATTGTACTTTCGAATGGTAAAATGCATTTTCAAACAAAAACAAGATATACTTTGAGAAAAATGACTCTGAACTGACAACTTCAATTTTCGACCAGAAGGAAGTATTGTTTCGGAGTAAAAGCAATAAGAACATTGGAAAGAGCAGGAAAAAATCTATCGATAAATGTCTTTCGTTTTCTTTCTTAGGGACTTAGCATACGATTATATGCGAATTGAACAAAGTATATTTTACGAGGGTCATTTGATAAGTACCTAGCCTACAAATGAAAACATCAAAATTTTACAAAAAATAAAATTTATTTTTCAATGTAGTCTCCTTTTAGTTGAATACACTTGGTCCAGCGGTGTTCCAATTTTTTTAACCCCGTTGAAAAAAATGTTTTCTCTTGGTTTGCAAAATAGGCCTCCGTGGCGGCGATTACTTCGTTATTGGAGTGGAATCTCTTCCCGGCTAGCGAATTTTTAGGTTCAGAAACAAAAAAAAGTCGCACGGAGCCAAATCTGGAGAATACGGTGGATGGGGCAGCAGTTCGTAGCGTAATTCGACCAATTTAGCCGTGGCGAGTGCAGAAGTGTGAGCCGGTGCATTATCGTGGTGGAAAAGCACTTTCTTTTTAGACAAATGGGGCCGTTTTTCTTCTAACACGGCGTCAAATCGGCTCAATAGTTCGGCGTAGTACTGTCCTGTGACCGTTTTGCCCTTCTCCAGATAGTCAATAAAAATCACACCTTGAGAATCCCAGAAAACAGTGGCCATCACCTTTCCGGCCGACGGGACCGTCTTCGCCTTCTTCGGAGCAGGTTCACCGGGTAAGGTCCACTGTTTTGACTGCTCCTTGGTCTCTGGAGTGTAGTAGTGAATCCATGTTTCCTCGACGGTCACGTAACGACGTAAAAACTCTTTTGGATTGCGATTAAACAGCTCCAAACACTGCTCTGAACTGGTCACACGGATGCGATTGTTGTCTGCAGTCAGCAAACGCGGCACCCACCTTGCTGACAGCTTCCTCATGCCTAAAATCTCATGTAGGATATGCCACACGCGTTCTTCTGAGATGCCTACTATCGCAGCTATCTCGTGCACCTTTAATCGGCGGTCTGACAAAACGATATCGTGTATTTTTGTCACGTTCTCCTCCGTAGTGGCTGTTTTCGGAGCACCTGGGTGTGGATCATCAAAAACCGACGTACGACCACGTTGAAACTCGTTATACGAAAATTTAACGGTCGCCATCGAAGGAGAAGCATCCCCATACACTGCATCCAAGCGTTCTTTAATTTCACTGCGCGATTTCCCATCCAAAAACAAGAATCGAATCACCGACCGATATTGTTCTTTCTCCATTTTTTCAAAAATCAACGGACACATTTGCTTTCACACGCTCTCAAAAATAAACTACAACTCCGATCCGGCTGAAATTTCGTCTGTAACCGTTTACAGGAAGATACTGCACTGTAGTGTATTTCTGGTGCGATAGTGGCACCATCTGGCGGTGAGGCTAGGTACTTGTCAAATGACCCTCGTACGCTAAATATGCGCCTCCCACTATATGATCGCAATCAGTATGACGTGTGACACTGCCTCTGGCTGGTGAAGGCTGGGGGAAACGTCAGCTCGGTAAGTGTTCTATTTGCATAGCATTTATATAGTTTCTATTTGCCGAGCGTCGCTAAGTACATGACGCGCGTGATTCCTATTTATTTATTTTCTTTAACAGACTGATTAAATTATCGATATTTACGGATTTAATTACCTATTCCTTGATGTGAGAGTTTAATTTTCAAACAAGTTATTTACGTTTTGTCATTTTTTTCATTTACGTAAACAATGAACATTCGTTGTACAATATTATAGTCAAATTATAAATTTGTATATCCTGTAACAGACCAAATTTTAAATTGAAAACATGTGTTGCTACTGCCAACAAAGAAAATATGGAAATATTACATTATAGACGCTTTAAAATATAATCATAATTTTAAATAGTTTTATTTAAACATCAATTTAAATCTTAAGGTAGTTCTGTAATGTATCAAAAAGTGGGTTTCGAAAGTAACAAAATTCTAGGGAGTTTTTTTTTAGTTTTTAAAATATATGTAGCCAACCTATTTTTTGAGATAAACATTATTGAAATTAGTCATTTTTACACTACAGTTAATATAAATCATATCAATTGTGATGAAAAGTAATAAAGTTTGTTACTTTAAAAGTTGGTTTTAAAAAATAAAAAAGTATGTTATTAAACAAGAAATTCTGCACTTTCTTATAAGTACAATAACATGTATTACGACGACCGTTTTAAAACGGTATTTATTGTTGAGAATAAAAAATCGATGTTTTCCTAACCTATTTTGCGTTAGTACGGGAATCTCGTGTTTGTGCAATTAGAAATTATTTATTTTCTACTCTATGCTTAAATTATCCCTTAACTTAAAAAATCATATAAGTTCATAAATAATTTTTTCACACATGATTTTACTAATTAAAATGTTAAATAATACTTATTGTTTCATGATCGCTGCCTTGACTCACGAGTCCTTACAGTACTACCTTACCTATAAACTAGAAATGCCTCCATTTGATTAACATGCTAACCAAGAGAGTTGTTCTATTCAAAATAGTTTAATTTTATTAAGATATCTCTTTATGTTTTTCAAACATGAACTATGGACAGAAAATCACTTATTAATCAATAATCGCTATGGACAAATTATAGCTATCAAAATTGTTTTGTTTTTTTATTAAATAGTGAAAAACATAATACTACTAGAAAGTTCATTAATAATACCTAAATAATATGAGCTTTTATAGTATATAAAATGGAAAAATAATGTATTAAAAATCGAAAAGTCGATGTTTGTGATACAAAATGTTTACGGAAAAAATGATTTCAGTAATAACTGAAAATTAACTAAGAAAGGAAGCAGTACTGGGACAAAGACAGTTTTCGGACCAGTAGTGGGACAGCAATAAAAAATCAACTATAAACACTTAAGACGATAATGTCATTAATTTATTAGCATTATTTATGGTGTTTACTATGTAATCACTTCGTCAGTTTGTTGATTTCGCAGATGAAAATAGTGCATAACACGGTACCAACTTTTCGAGGCTAATTTTCCGAATGCATATAGCAAAATCCTTGTCCAACATAAGGCACCTCTTGATTTCCATATCACAGCAGTGGGACAGTCCGAAACACATTAAAAAGTATAGTCCCATTATTGCATCCGGACGGACGTCCTACTACAGCTCCCAAGTAAATTAGTGTGACCCACTCATCAGACAATAGTTAATTTCTTTGAATGCGATTTATTTCAAAACACCAGCAACGAAAAAAACTTGTTTTTTTAAATAAATCTCCAAACACGAGCTATCTGCCGAGGTGATGACTTTTCATGTATTATGCTTCGATATGGTACTACAAAAGATTACAAAAAAATATGCTCGAAACTGTCCCACATCTGCAAACTTTACCTTATATCAATAAGCCATATTTTCAAAATTTTATTTGGCTTTTATAACATTAATAAAACCGAAGCAATATTGCCATTAAAAAAAAAAAGATAAAAATATAATAACAAAAATCGAAAAATTAATGAGGTACAATATACAATATCTCCTATGAATTATAAAGTTTCACATGAAACCGTTCTTGAGTAACTGCAGATTGAAAAAACTATGAAAAAATGTACATTTCAAATATCTTTGCACTCATCTCCCCTCCAGAAAATATAATGAAAAAAAACAACAAAAATTTTCGAATTAATAAACTCCCCAGAGCTGATCTTTTTCATTAGTAATGGATTATTTTTCGCTATTTTAGCCCCCCCTCCCCCCCACCGACCACCCCAGCCACAAAGCGAAAGTTTCCGGATCGATTTTCGTAAAGGCAATTTTTTCAAAAAGCTATCGCAATATCTTGAAGTAATTTCAGCCATAAAATGTGTCTTAAATTAATAAACTAACGAGACATGATTTTTTCACAGTATTTTTCGTGTATTTTCCGCTATTTTACCTCCTTTGCACCCCCCAAGCGAAAAGATTCGGTTCGAATTTCAAATCGCCAATTTTTTTGCAATGCTAGGGCAGCATCTCGAAGAAATATCAACCATAAAATTTGTCTTAAATTAATAAACTCACGAGACATGATTTTTTCTCGGTATTTTTCTTGTATTTTACACTATTTTAACCCCTTTGCACCCCCCAAGCGAACGGATGCGGCTCGAATTTCATATCGCCAATTTTTAAAAAATGCTAGGGCAGCATCTCGAAGAAATATCAGCCATAAAATTTGTCTTAAATTAATAAACTCACGAGACATGATTTTTTCTCGGTATTTTTCGTGTACTTTACGCTGTTTTATCCCCTTTGCACACCCCAAAGTGAAAGGATCCGATTCGAATTTCATATCGCCAATTTTTCTTCAATGCTAGGGCAGTATCTGGAAGAAATATCAGCCATAATATTTGTCTTAAATTAATAAACTAACGAGACATGATTTTTTCGCGCTATTTTTCGTGTATTTTCCCCTATTTTAGCCCCTTTACTCCCCCTAAGCGAAAGGATCCGGTTCCAATTTCATATCGCCAATTTTTTTACAATGCTAGGGCAGCATCTCGAAGAAATATCAGCCATCAAATTTGCCTTCAATTAATACACTCTCATGGTACCAATTTTTTTTGTCATTTATTGTCTAGTCGGGGTGGTTTTAGGGATGATTTGGGGGATACTCGCTTTGGAAATAACTTAAATAACTTATTTTGCAGTTTGTACATGTTTCATGCATATTTCTAAGAGATAATATCAAAAAAATCGAATTTGGTAATTTTCGATATTTCGTTCACCGTGAACGTTCAGAACTTCAAACACATTTATTTGTACAGTCATGAAAAAAGTTATTAACATTTCTAAAGAGGACTTATTGAATAGATAATTGTCTACTCAATCTCCCAGTGTGGAGGAAATAACTATTATTTCGAAAATTTCTTGAAAAACACACAGAAAATGCAGTATCTCCACACATACTGATTAATTAGATCTGAAACCTGATATATAATCCCTCAGTATGTGTAAAGTTTAAGATATTTGTAGAAAATGGAAAGGGATTTTTAGACTCAAAAGTCGAAAAGGCGCATGTGCATTTTCAACTGAGACCACCCGACCCTAGCTTAAAGTTCACCAGAATGTTCACACACAATACAATGCATGCTTAGGAATTGTATATCTAATTTCAAATTTTTTCAATCAGCCAGTGTAGGATAAATTTTTTTCTTAAAAATTTCTCGACAAGAACACAAAAATTGCAATATCTCCACACTTGCTGATTATTTAGATCTAAAACTTGATAAACAGTCCCTCAGCATGTATTGCATGGTGTGTGTAAAGTTTGAAATATGATTAGAGAATGGAAACGCATCTTTTGGACTCAAAAGTCGAAAAGGTGCATATGAATTTCCAACTAAGACCACCTGACCCTTGCTCAAAGTTTGCCAAAATGTCCTCACACAATGCAATACATGCTGAGGGATTATATATCCAATTTCAGACCTTTTCAATCAGCCAGTGTTGGGGAAATAACTTTATTTCTTAAAAATTTCCTGAAAAACACACAAAAAAGGCAACAACTCAACACTTGATAATTATTTGTTTAAAGTTTGAAATATGTTTAGAGAATGGAAACGCATCTTTTGGACACAAAAGTTGAAAAGGCGCATGTGCATTTCCAAGTAAAACCACCAGACCCTTGCTCAAAGTTTACCAAAATGTCCTCACACAATGCAATACATGCTGAGGGATTGTATATCCGATTTCAGACCTTTTCAATCAGCCAATGTTGGGGAAATAACTTTTTTTCTTGAAAATTTCCTAAAAAACACACAAAAAAGGCAATAATTCAACACTTGCAAAATATTTAGATCTCAAATTCGATATACAACCCCTCAGCATGTATTGCATGGTGTATGTAAAGTTAGAAATATGTTGAGAGAATGGCAATGTATCTTTTAGACTCAAAAGTCGAAAAGGCGCATGTGCATTTCCAACTAAAACCACCAGACCCTTGCTCAAAGTTTACCAAAATGTCCTCACACAATGCAATACATGCTGAGGGATTGTATATCCAATTTAAGACCTTTTCAATTAGCCAGTGTAGGGGAAATAACTTTTTTTCTTGAAAATTTCCTGAAAAACACAAAAAAGGCAATAACTCAACACTTGCTGATCGATATTGACTTTGAGGTCATGTTACCGTACTTAATTCATAAGAGTATAAGAATGATAGAAATCCGCTCCAGTAATGCATCTCAGACATCTCATGTATGTCTGAGTTGACTTTATCTTTCTGAGAGTACTAGTCTATGTTTTTATTAAATATAATGAAATAAAAAAATGAAAATATGTAACTTTTCAGTTTTACAGTTCTAAAAAATAAACAAGCAGTGCCTTATTACTAAATCTGAAAATTGCATAACTTCATTCTTTTTTTTATTAAATTATACCTACTTACAAAAAGATAAAATCAGCTTCAAAATGATGCCATGCAATGCATTAAGAAACAGATTTCTATCACTCTTATTCTCTTTTAAATTAAGTTCGAAAACACGTAACCTCAAAGTAAATATCAAATATGTTATAAGAGACCACAAAGTGGTCATAGAGTATTAAAATACTTACAGACTAAATCTGGTTCCATGGATAATCTGAAGATGAAGCTGTCAGATGCGTGTATCAGGAAGCCCTTCACTTAAGGTTGCCCACTGTAATGCCACTGTAATCACAATAGTAAATACTATGACTTTTCATTTCTTTATACGGCGTTTCTCAATTGGTTTTTTACTTTTTGCACTCTAAAGTAGATTTAAAAGTAAAGATTTAGTATATCATATTTAATGAAGTACATTCATTTAATAAGTTTGTGAAAGTGTTTAATACAAGTAGTGTACAATGAGTGTTTTGTTGAAGTTTCAAATTAGCTTGATAACGAGACAGTATTATCAAGCACACTCTCTACGAATAGAAATATATTTATTTCAAGATTCAGTTTAATTTATAATCATCAAATCTACAGCTACATCTACCTTTATAGGGTATAAGTTGGTTCAGACATATGAGGTACGTCTTAAACTTAACTATGTACTGTACTCTGGTTGAAATAAATAAAAAATTAATTTTTGAATGATATACTTTTCTGTAATCTCCTCAAAGGTCTTCTTTATAGTAATATAATCCATCATCAACATCCTGTGTCATTTTTACTTCTGTAATCTAATTACCAATGCGATCATGTCATTGTATTGTAATTTTTAAAGAATCCCAACGAAGGGGCAAATTCTTAAGATTACAGGGCACCTCATTGTAATCATTTTCCTTAGATTCACTTGTACTTGCCGCAGAATCAGAATTTCCACGTTCGCCTTCAGTTCTAGCTTGCTTCCTCTGTACATTTTCTTTTGTGGCTACTCTCTGATTAGATACTATTTGAGCAATCTTGCTACTTCCTTTTGCTGTTCTCCCTTTGTGCTAAACAATTTTTGATATTTTTCTTCCAAAGTATCACCTATCCCAAAATCAGAAAGCGCACAAATCTAAGTGAGCTCCAACATTGATTAAAGCACTGCCTGTTTCTTTAGGTGAACCGGGAAAGGTCCTGGTTTCTACACTGCTGCTCTCCATAAACTGATCATGCAGCATTTTCAGCCGCTGCTCCGAGTTTATGGTTTCCCGATGGCTCGGTTTTTTGTGTAACTTCTCCTTGACCATCGCGTCGGCGAGACGTGCGCGCTCCTCGTGCAGCCGGCGCTGCTGTTCCAGGAGGGTCTTCATCGTGAACGATCGTTGGCAGGACGACCGGGTGTTGACGCACTCGGTTATTTACGTTTGGGGTTAGGATACAAGTACGGCAGTCCGCAACGCGGTGTACCTAACTCGACGACCCGTGCGCAGCTGTGCAGCCTGCAGCGCATGCGCTTGGACGTACACGCACACGGGCAAGGCCAACAGTCTCGCCGCCATTGCCATCGCTCTGCGGCGATGTTACACATTACCCATATGATAATAGGTAATAATCTATTTTTTTTTGCAAATTATGTAAAATCAAGAGAACATTGCTCTAAGTTTCATAATATTATGAAACTTAGAAAAGTTTCAAGTCAAAATATTAATTCGTTTTTGCGCAAACTTTGAACAAAATTTTGACATCACGCTCCGTCCACCTCGAAATTTTGTTCATAGTTTATGCAAAAACGAATTGATATTTTGACTTGAAATTTGGCAGGAAGATAGAATATTGTGGAACTTAGAGCAATGTTCTCTTGATTTTGCATAATTCGGTGTATTTTCTTTTTTATTAGCTTCAAACCGCTGAATCGACTCGGTCGGTAAAAATTGAGTATGGCATCCCCTTAATGGATCCCTGTAAGGGAAACCATAAATTGTTTTCTCCAGAAGTAAAATTTTCAGCTGAAATACCATCTTCAAAAAATTTACTATTACAAAAATTTGTAATTAAACATGTTACATAAACCGCAGAGAGACAAATCGTCTTGTTTCGATAAAAATAATTATTTATGTAAAAAGAAATTTGCAAAACCATTTCGACATTGTACAATATTTAAGAAAAATAAATATCCTGAATATAAAAGAAAAAATAATATTTCAGATAATCTATATATGGTGCGTTTTGACTCAGTTCTGCCAGGCCGGTAAGCAATGGCGCCTAAACCTTACCTTTGGAGCGCGTACTTGCCGCATCAAAATATGCCTATCGAAAAAACTTCAGCTATATTTTCGACGTATTTTGTTGTGAGCTTTCTCGTGAAAAAACATAAAACATATTATATCTCTAAAATACCAAGAAAGTCATTTCTGGAAAATAGCTATTTCGACGAACAAAACCTGATGTGACGTCCAGACGGTCGTTTATACCTTGATACCACTTTTGCCGTTTTTAGCCTGGTATTACCCAAGAGCTAGGGATGGCCAAATCTTATAAATGTTTTATTTGAACTTATCACTGAAGGAAGGAGGGAAAGAAAAAGATAATATGTTTGAGGAGACAAGCGATTCCAGCTCTGCCCATTCGGCACAGAACGATCTGAATGCTCCTCGGAAGTGGGTATATGTGAAGGACTAAGTTGAGAAAAGATTGGAGTGAAGAAATGAAATTCGAAGACAATTTTTTGACTTACACTTAGGTTTATTCTGAGTTTCCCTCCCTGGGTTACAAGTGATGTGCTGGTGGCTGGTCGAGTCCGATGGTGGCGAGGAACTTGTCTATTCAACTCTGATGGTAGCGAGGAACTGCTTGACGGCGGAGGGACGAGGGAAAAGCTTAGTTCGGTTTTCTCCCTCTTCTCTCCCTCGCTAAGTACGGTTTGGGGGTACTTTCCGTGTGGGAGTTTACAAAGATTTTTGGGGACAGTTGACTGGTCGCACAAGTATGGGTGGAAAAATAAGGGTGGACCTAAGGCCCTTTGACGCGGCTAATTGGCTGCGTGGGGAAGAGGAGAATCCCCTAGTTTTCGGCTATAGTTTCGACCGTTTCACAGAGATGACGTTACATGTAGTGTTTCTGCGCCTATTTTTCATTAATGTTAAATACATCGTTTACATAAAAATTCGGTTAACTATTTATTATATAGTGTTAATTATTGTATATGAACTTAACAAATGACTTATTTTCTAATTAAATCTAATTTTGTTGTACAAATTTGCACACACTTAATATTTTGAAACTTCCAAAATACATGGTCTAAAATCTAATTAACTATCGAGTAGAAAATACATATTATTCGTACATTTGTAAGCTTAAAACTAACTTAAAAATTAATAATAGTGTCAAAAATATAACGAAGTGACAATTTTTATTCATTCCTTTATATAGGAACAGATTTTATAAATTAAACTAAATTATTCTGGCGAGACGCTTGTATAAGAATTGTTATTTATAACTAAATTTTTATGTACCGTTGCAATATATTACACTTTAGGAGTTACAGTACCTATTATTTATTATTGTTGTCAGTTATCCTCGTTGTATAGTAAAAGAAAGTAAAGAACCTGCTTCAGTTTTACAATACTCTATGTGTTTATATATATGTAAGAAATGCAGTTAATACATATGTATCAGAATAAATTCGCGAATACATCTTGCATTACAATATATATATATATATATATGCATATATTTTAGTAAACTTTTATAAATAGTATATGTAAAGGAGTGTGTAACGTGGTTTTACAAAGATTTTAATTAAAGTACACAAATATCATTATATTCTTATTTTTCATTTTATTTATGAGTTTGTTTATTATTTATTACTAAAATGAAGTTGTTGTGAGGTGTTTTATGTAATTATCTTTACTTCTACCAGGCCTATTTTCGTAAAATTTAGATTAGCGTAATCAGAAAAATTTAAATTAACATAAGTGAATAACTACAAGTTAAAATGTAAAAATAAAATTAGCTATATGTAAAGTCGAAGGAAGTGTTAACGGTCGAAATTTTATGACTTTTCGGCGACGCGTAGGCGCGCATGTGCACAGCTGGGGTGGCCTGCCTTTCGGGGTAAGGTCGTAAAATCTTTGCCTTTTTTTTTTTCACATGGGAGGAAATGCTTTCGCTCTTGATGAAAGTTTCCACTTGTATGGTGTTCTGTTTTTTTTTTTTTTTTTAATCTTATTTCGTGGGAAAGGATCGGAATGCAGTGTCTTGCATCTGCATGGCATAAAATCTGACCGTTACTTTGTGCGGGCCAACGGTTCGAATACGAGAATTCTTTTGGACTGTTTGGAAGAAAGATATATTTTCCTTTTTTTTTTTTAAAGCAGATGTTAAGAGGATTCAACGTAAGGTGGTCGAGAAGACCATCAGACGTTACACTGATCTTCCAATCTAGACTATTAAAAGACATTTCAAAAAGGTACTTTTCGAGATATAACACGTTTTATGTTTTTTCAAGATCAAAACGTGATAATTGTCAAAAACAAATACCACCACAAGAAAGCTGACAAAAAAAAATAGGTCGAAAATGTACGTGAAGATTTTTCGATAGGCATACTTTGATGCCGCAAGTACGTGCTCAAAAGACGAGGTTTAGGCGCTCGCGCTTACTGGCCTGAGAGATTTGTGGCAAAACGCCCCATATATCATTTCAAAAGAAGTAACAAAATTATTTTAGTAAATAATTCTATGGTAGTTCCTTATAACAGTTTTTTATTATTAAAATATAAATTTCATATAAATATTATAATTAAATTCTCGAGAACAGTGGAAAAAGTGGACCTTTTTAGACTGTTTCTTACATGCTCAGAATTTAGCATGCGCGGCACTCCAATATGGAATACAGGACTGGTTTTATAGGTTGAAAATGAAGATTTTCCACCTTGTCTCGTTTATGTGCTTCGCACGCTAAACTAATATTGTGTTTAAAAATGTCAGTAACACTAAAATTCAGAAATTCCAAGCTTTTCGTATAATGTAACACCGGCAATATAGCTGTTTACGTCAGAGGATTAACTGCATCGCATTGTACCTGATAACAGTACAGTGTGACTAGATAATCTTAATACACTTGGAATCTTTTATCTGGATAGTGGAAATTTAATGAATGAATTTGCTTAACTAAAGCCAAATAAAAACAATTCTGTTAATGATTTCGAATAAATCTACTTTCAGCAATAAATAAAATTTAAATACCGATATAGTATTGGTACTGAATGCGAAATAGCGGTAGAAAAAATCGTATCACAAAATAATTCTTTAAATTTACTTTTGAAACTTTAATAGTGTGATAATAATACTCTGGTACTCACACATATTTACTTAGCCATGTATATATGCTTATTCCCATTGAATAGTACTGGCTACCACTATATTATCGCCTTAAGTAATATGAAAATAGATCTATAATACCTATGTATTTTTCTCCTTCTAACAAAATTTCTGCTTGGTTTATTTTGTGATTTCGCATGAAAATTATTTTCAGTAATTCCCTATTTTGCGAGACAATCCTATTTTGCCACTAACAGTAATCCAACTATTTTGTGTATAATTCTTTTCTGTGAAGTATTCTGATATGTTAAGATGACTAGACTAATTTTGATAAATACTCACTGAGATTTCACTGTGATAGAGTAATTTAAAACCTTTGCAATTTTCGAACATTTCAACGTCGTGATTCTTTTATATTAACAAGTGGAAATAATTTATCAGAACATAAATTTAAATAATCGAAGAATAATTATCAATATTGGAAAATATTATTAATGTTGAATAAATATTTGTTGTACACAAAATGTTTTACTATAGAATTAAATAAACAAAATATTTTTGAGATAATTACAAATTTTTCAGATAAATATATAAAATTATAATACATTTTTTAAAACTCGAAATAAATAAAACAAATGAAATTTAAAGAGTAGTAACTCTATCCAAAATGGCGGAGGGGTGTCACTGGAGCCGACCGTCCCACCAGATATCTCCTATAAATGTCATCCTACGCAACCAGTGCAATGTGTAGTATGTGTATTGTGCGATAATGTGTACCATAAACGTGATTATAATAGAAAAAAGTGCCAATTACCTAACAAGTGTGTTAGTGGTGTGTAAAGACCACAAGGAGGAAGAACTCACCTCAAAAGATACATGTGCTGTAATAGCAGTGTTAATATTTGAAAATCAAGATGTGGTAAATGAAATCCAGAAACAAGATGACAAATGCCAAAAATTGTCAATCGATAACAAACACTTACTTGAATTAAATAAGGATCTAGCAGATAAAAATAACATATAAAAGTCTTCAACACGGAATTACAAGAATCAAACAGTATATTAAAAACTAAAACGAGTGCACAAACGATATCTAAGACCGCATTCCAAACATGTGTTGAAGTTACTAGAGCGCAAGAATGAAAAGAAACATTCCAGATATAATCATAAAACCTAAAAATAATGAAAAACTAACTAATGTTTTATGAGAAATTAAAAAATCGCTAAATAAAAACACAGCTATACCGATCAACAAATTATTTGCAACGAAAGACAAAATAGTCACAAAATCTAAAAATATTGAAGACGTTCATAAAGTGAAAGACTTTGAAACAGAAGAAAATGAAGAAATCGAAAAAGATATAAGAAATAGGAATAACATGACAGACAAAATGGAATTTAAGGTAGTACGCAAATATTTAAATCATAAATCCAAGACAATTACTTTGATAATTGAAACAAATGCTTGGACCTACGCAAACGTAATGAATGAAAAAAAATATACGAGGGGTCAAGCAGATTTAGATTATATGATGACTTTAATGTCGGAATCTGCTACAAATGTAAAACACATGGCCATAATGCAAAAAAATATGCAGGCGCTCACTTCTGCATGTTCTGCTCAGAAAAACACGAAGAAAAGCTTTGAACCAGAAAAAAAGTGGAACTGCATCAACTGTATTAATTATAATAAGAAGAGCCAGAACAATCAAAGAAATACACAGCATGCTACTAACTACAAGCCCTTACAAAAAAATGCTGTAGTTATTACTACACAAACGCTGTAGTACAGTTCTGTAGTCGTTACTACACAATAACTACTGAAAAATACTTTAGCAATTTCGGGCTATAGTTATAACCACATAAAATTGCTACAGGAATTTTGTAGTTACTACTAGAGACAATATGTACTAATTACTACAGTATGTACACAAGTAGTAACTACACAGAGTAGTAGTTACTACAGGGAGTGTGTAGTACTAACGTCAGTGTGTAGTAATTACTTCAAGGTGTTTGACAAATAAATAACAAAAAAATGCTATTTTGCATGAAAAATTAGCCTTCTAAAGGGTACATTTTACCTCTTGTAACAGTCTTAATCGGGAATTAATATATTTCTGCCCTCCGGCCGGAAAGCACTAACTTCCTGGCCACTGCGCGAAATGAAGTTGCTGCTTTCCGGCATTATCGAACAGAAAAATAATATAGACCCCTTGGCCAGTAAAAAAGAAAGCCTCAGATCAGATGTTTGTCAACCTCGGCTTTGCCTCGACAATTACATCTGATCTGAGACATTTCTTATTTTACTGGCCTAGGTATGTAATATACTATTAAATGGCATTTTAGAGTCTTATATACAATCGTGATTAGAGCAGCAATAGTTTTGTAACACACAGAAATAAGTGTGGGCTGTATTCCACGCAAAGCTACATGAGCTCTTCAAAATGTAAGACGCAACGTGAACCTTATTCGACCCCACTAATGTTTTGCTTTTTCGAATAACTAGCATTTCGACCCGGGTCTGTCCGTTGGACTCATCAGCAAGGCATAGTGCGAGACCCTGTCTTAGACGCTGGAAAACGTATTAGTTCCCACGCGTCCGTTAATTTACATGAGTCCTTCTCGCACCGTGCTATGTCATAATTGCAATTCCTACTGTAGTTCGATGAAGCCAGTCCCAAGATGCGTTTAACAATATATGATTTTTGTATTGTTATAAACTTTATTACAACGACGTTTTATAAACTATTCTGGGAATTCTCCATTCAAATGATTATCCATACCCATGATAGGGCCGGAAACGATAATATCAGGTATACAGAGCAATAGTAAATATATTTATGGCTTTATAGAAAGGAACAGGGCTTTTCAAAATGAATGATAGACTCATATTTCATTGGAAAATATTTATTCTATATTTATTATTAGTAAACAGAATTTGAGAATTTGATGAACTCACATTCATAATCGCTATCATCAGCACATACTGGCGATTGCTGAAGTTCAAAACAATCTTCAGATTCATTAATTAATTCATCGTCTAAACTAAAATCAATATCGTCATAATTTATAGTAGCCGCATTATTACAATTTTGACCATTACACTTCAAACAATATTCAGAGCATTTAAGCCCGTGTTTTACTCAACTAAAAGTTTTTCCGCATTTTGCAGTACATTTGCAACTTATATCTATAAGTAGAGTTTCAGGTACTAAAGCGTCATTTGTCTGAATCGGTTGCAACGCATCATTAACTAATTTCCAACCCGATCTAGTTGCATCGATTTCATTACCTAACCACTGCTGCACTTGATAATAAACGCGTCTACAATGAAAATTAGCCGCAGATTCAGTAGGAGGTAATGACGCTAAGTTAAAATTTTTTTTTCTGGATTCGCCCTTGAACATACTATACCGTAGCGTATTTAGATCTTTATCGGTACATTTTTTCCCCGCATATAAACTTAGAATAATGTTTTTTCCAGCGTCTTCTATTACGTTAGGAGAAATATTGCTCATATAGAAAGTAGCTGCATGTAAAACTAAAGCTGGATTGTTTAATAATATTTTTACAATCTTTGATTCGCACCCGCTAAATGCATGAATAAATGCGATTAAATGCTTGAACGTCGGGTGAAGAAAAGAATCGCTGTCATAAATTTTTTCGGCAATATTACCTTTGCTCGGAACCATAAAATAAATATTTTTTTTCGATTGTTGTAAATGTTGCATTAAAATAACTAAAACATCAATATCTTGAGCAACAACAATGACAGGTTTATCATTTGTTGAAATTCGTAGTGCAGTTTGAACTATTAAGTAATCAGCGTCTTCGATAGCTTGAACCGTTTCAAATGCAGCTTCATCTAATTTTTTACGCAACGCTTGAATAAATAAATTCTTATTATGATCATTCGAAAGAAATTTTTCTTGATTTACAGTTAGTAGTATAACTAGGACAGTTCTGCGACCCCCCACCACTCAGCCACCGGCCGACCTGTGTAGCGTTCTGATAGGTTGAGACGGGGAAGTGGGGCTCCGTCCACTTTCGAGAAGCTTCTACCCTTTTATTTGTAACGACGTCATCGAATAAAATTTAATCGTATTTTATTGTCACATTTTTGCATGAAGGTCAAATGTTTATTTACAAGCGACTCCCGACGGCGGGCGGCGGGGCGGCGGCGGCCGGCGGCGCGCGCGCGGGGGACTAGCATCTTACCGCGGTGACAAGCTGGACGACCGCGGGGATGAGCTGATTCGCGCGCAGCGGGCACGCGGAGATGAGCATATAACCGTGGTGGGTAGCTGATTTCCGCGGTCATTAGCATACACCGCGTGTAAGTATATTTACTGCGTTGATGAGCTGACTTTCGCGGGCATTAGTCTATCGTCGCTGGTAAGATATTTACCTCGCGTTTATTTTTTTCCGAGGTGGCCTACATTTTGATGTGACTAACTCAGTAAGTGTATTTCGACTATAGAATGTTGAACTATCGCATCTCTTCGTTGTTCCGATATTCGTAGTTGCCTTATCGCTATTAATTCTAAGAACTCCTGAGTATTTCAATTGCGTTCTCCTTGCAATCGTTTCCTGAGAATGACTCACAAAACTTTATAGCATTTCATAGAATTTTACCCTGTAAATCGAAATACTGTTTTGGTTAACTGCATATACAAACGATAAGAGTGACGGTGTCGATGGAAACCCTAGATATAATAATTATTGAAGTGACCTATACAAAGGAGGCAATACGAAAAGTATTTCACTCTTGCCAGCAACCTCGACACGGGAGACGTCATCGCATACTGTACAGGTTGAAACGTGCCTTCTAGTACGAGTATTTATTAGTCTATCGTCACTGGTAAGATATTTATCGCGAGAGAGCGAGTAAGAGAGAAAGCGAGAGAGAGCGAGAGAGCTAGAGAGAGAGAGAGAGAGAGAGAGAGAGAGAGAGAGAATTTTCGAGGTGGCTTGCATGTATGATGTGACTAACTCGGTAAGTATATTTCGGCTATAGCATACTGAACTGTAACTCGGTTGGCCCGACACAACAGGATGTATAGTTTTTATCTCGAGTGTGTTTCATGTGTCAATAGGGTCGTATTTTTACGACGCTGATCCATGCACGTACGTGCGCGTGCACGTTTGACGAAGCGTTGTTTCTTTTTCACAGCTGGAGTGCGTTTATAGTGCCGTTAGTCTTTTCGATGCCCACCCTTTTTTCATAGATGTGTATTTTGAATCTCAGTAATGTTTCGAACAAAATGTGCCCACGAGGTGGACTCTGACGCAAACTTCGACGAGATGCTACACATCATCGCATGCTGTGCAGGTTGAAACGAGCCTTCTGGTACAAGTATCATCTTGCACGAGCGCTCCTTCTTATTGCGCCTCACCCAATCCAAATATTTTAAAATTATTAATAAAAATTTTAATTGACAACACCAATGGACTTAACCGTTAGCGAGCTGCAGAGCTAAACACAATTTCCATGTATTTCAGTTTAATATATATAAAATCTCAGCATGTGTATTGCAGAAAGTATGACTGATAGGAGTTTATTAATGTTTATAAATAATTCACATACACACAACGTAGTTTTAAATGCACATCCATGTCAATGGCCCCATTTTTCAAAAGCTACTGAGAAAGAGAGAGAGCGAGAGAGAGTGCGCGCGCGAGAGAGAAAGAGAGCGCGAGAGAGAGAGCGTGAGAGAGAGAGAATTTTCGAGGTGGCTTGCATGTATGATGTGAATCTAACTCAGTAAGTATATTTCGGCTATAGGATGTATAGTTTTTATCTCGAGTGTGCTTCATGCGTCAATAGGGTCGTATTTTTACGGCGCTGACCCATGCATATACGTGCGCGTGCACGTTTGATGAAGCGTAGTTCCTTTTTCACATCTGCAGTGCGTGTATAGTGCCGCTAGTCTTTTCGATGCACACCCTTGTTTTTCATAAGATGTGTATTTTGAATCTCAGTAATGTTTCGAAGAAAATGTGCTCACGGGGTGGACGCTGACGCAAACTCCGACGAAATGCTACACGGGCGACGTCATCGCATGATGTGCAGGTTCAAACGTGCCTTCTGGTACGAGTATCCGATAAGAGTGAGGGCGCTGATGCAGGAAACCTTCGAAATAATAATTATTTAATAGGTCCATTCAAGGCAGCAAGACGGAGAGCATTTCAGTCGTGCTCGGAGACGAGAGCAGAACAGTCGTGTCTTGCCACAGTCAAATATCAGAATATACACAGCATTTTAGTATACGGGCGTATAAGAATACAGGCCTTATAAATCCGACGAGGGAGCTGGAATTCATTCATTGTGCAACGAAGTTTTAAGTGATCACTATGTCCGCGTTTGACTGTAAAAAACTTGTGAATATTATGCTAGAAGCATATGAGCTTTTAGCCTATAAAAAAGTAAATCCTGAAGAAATTACGAAGTGGATTAAACTAGGCAACCAGAATCTAAGAAACTTGAGGAGGCTTTCGCTTAAAAATTAAAACACTGTTGCAGAAAAACAAAGTTTTATATCCACAATTGGATTACTTAAAGGCATTCAAGGCAGATTCAAGCGTTTATTAAAGAGTGGTGCGGGTTTGCGTGAAATAAGAAGTGACAGAGTAAAATGGCAAAATGTGGAGTCTGGTTTCAATGATCGCATTAAATCTGGAGCGATTACCAACTTAAAAAATTTAGATATAACTAGATTTATGAAAGACGCTCAAGCATTATTTCAATCTCAAATGAAAAATGTTTTGAAAAAAGAAGAGGCTCTCAAAGTGCATACTATCTTGTCAGCTGAATACATCGTAATAAAAGCTGACAAAGAGATAGTAAAAATCAAGTATTTTAATACAAAGGCGACGCCGATTTTACGAACAACTGATTTAAAGCAATGGTTTACTGAGAATGTTCAACAGCGCATTGAAAAAGATATGGAAGAATTTCAGGAGAAAGATTCCGGCTGGACACTTCGACAAATTCTTAATTTAGCTGTACACACCAATAAATATAATCCAATGCGAGGAGGCTCATACATCAGACTACCCCAGCGAATACAAAAGAAGCATGCATGTATCAATGTACAGAATTTCGATGATGCATGTTTCAAGTGGGCAATACTGTCAGCTTTGCATCCAGCACATAATAAAGCAAATACTAGCAGAGTATCAACATACAAGATTTATGAGGATGAATTAAATTTTAAAGGAATAGAATTTCCCGTGAGCCCCAAACAGATTCCAAAATTTGAAAAACAAAATAATATCTCGGTTAACGTTTATATTTTAAAAAAGTCTAGTGGAAATTTTAAAATTGCGCCGCTTCACATAACCTCATGTAAGAAGGAAACACACATCAACCTTCTTCTTCTACAAAACTATTATGTAGATGACGAGGAAAGTAAAAAGGAAGAGGAAAACTTTGAAAGTGATTTATCGATATTCCACTATGTTTGGATCAAAGATTTATCGCGTTTAGTATGTACACAACTTTCAAAACGTGATGGTCGAAAATATTTTTGTGATCGGTGTCTACATTATTTCAGAAATGATTCTAAATTGAACTTACATGAACAAGATTGTATTCAACTCAAAAAGTACAAAGTAACTTTGCCTACACAAAGAGACAAAATTTTACAGTTTAAAAATTTTAATTATAAAGAAAATGTGCCATTCGTCATATACGCAGATTATTAGTGCCTTCTAAAAGCTGTGCAAATTGGAAATGCTTATCGAGAACATGAAGCATTTAGTATTGGATATTATTTAAAATGCAGTTATGATGACTCTCTATCTCACTACAGTAGCTACAGAGGAAAAGATCCTGCTAAATGGTTTGCAGAGCAGCTGCAAAGTCTGGTAGAAAAATTTGAGAATATCTTCAAGTTCATAGCACCAGTGGAAACATTAAATTTAAAACAAGAACAAGCATTTCGAAATACATCATTATGCCACATTTGCGATAAGCCTTTAGTAGAGAAGCGTGTACGAGATCATTGTCATCTGACTGGAAGGTATGGTTAAAAGAAAATTAAATATGCTTCAAGCAGAAATTTTACATTTTTCTTATATTTTTTTTTCTTATGTTTTAGGTATCGAGGTGCTGCTCACGAAGATTGCAATTTAAATTATAAAGATTCACACAGTATTCCAGTGGTATTTCATAATTTAACTGGCTATGACTCACATTTTCTCATAAAGGATATTGCCTCATTCACCAAGCGCATTGAGGGAAATGATGTTAATTTTAAATTCATAGATTCTTACCGGTTCATGGCAGCATCCTTAGATAAATTGTCATCATATCTCGAAGAACTTAATCTTTTGTGGCAAGGTTTCTCTCAAGATGCAGAATATGCACCATTTACTAAAGAGAAATTTGAATTACTTAAGCGGAAAGGAGTATTCCCTTATGATTATGTGGAGTCAAAAGAAAAACTAGATGTTTCCGAACTGCCATCAAAAGATGAATTCTACAGTAAATTAAATGACAATCCAATATCAGATAAAGATTATGAGCATGCGAAAAATATTTGGACAGCATTCAACATATCGAATTTGGGTCAATATTCAGATTTATACTTAAAAACAGATGTTCTACTTTTGGTCGAAGTATTTGAAAATTTCCGCGACATCTGTCTGTAAGCTTCCGGCTTAGATTCAGCACATTATTACACAACTCCAGGCTTAACTTGGGATGCTATGCTCAAATATACGAAAATACAGCTAGAATTACTTACAGATATTGATCAAGTTATGTTCATTGAACGCGGTATTCGAGGTGGAGTGAGTCAATGTTCCAACCGTTATGCCCGAGCCAATAACAAAAATGATTATGAAGTAGATAAGGAGTCCAAATATCTCATGTACTTTGATGTAAATAATCTCTATGGCTGGGCTATGCAACAATATCTACCCTATGGTGGTTTTGAATGGATTGATGATGTAGAACGAATAAATTTCAATATTCCGGATAATGCCCCAGTTGGCTACATACTTGAAGTGGACTTGGAATATCCAGAACATTTACACGATATACATAAAGGTCTACCATTTTGTCCAGAGCGCAAGAAACCACCAGGCTCCTCACAAGCTAAACTTCTCACGACTGTTGAGCAGAAATCACGATACATTCTACACTATCGCAATTTGAAGCAAGCTCTAGAAAATGAATTAAAACTCAAAAAAATTTATAGAATACTGAAATTTAATCAAAGACCCTGGCTCAAAGAATACATTGATCTAAATAGTAAAATGTGACAAGCAGCTAAAAATGATTTTGAAAAAATCTCTACAAATTAATGAATAATGCTGTTTTTGGAAAGACGATGGAAAATGTGCGAAAAAGGGTTAATGTTAAATTACTAACTAAATGGGAAGGTCGATATGGAGCAGAAGCTCGTATTGCACAGCCAGAATTTCATAGCAGTACTAACATCGATGAAAATCTTGTTATTGTAGAGTTAGCAAAAACTGAAGTGTATATTATCAAGCCAATCTACGTAGGACTGTGTGTACTTGATTTATCAAAGACTTTAGTATACGATTTTCACTACAAATATATGAAAACGAAATTTGAGGATCGTTGTAAACTGCTATATACTGACACTGACAGCTTAATATATGAAATAAGAAATGATGATATTTATGAAGTGATTAAGAGCGATATTGCAAATTTTGATACTTCGGACTATTCATCTAATAATGTATTTGGAATTCCATAAGCCAATAAGAAGGTTGTAGGATTAATGAAGGATGAGTGCAATGGTTGCTTATGACAGAATTCGTTGGATTACGTAGTAAAATGTATAGCATGCGCGTCAATGGCCAAGACCGCATCAAGAAAGCTAAAGGTGTGAAAAGTGGAGTTGTCAGCAAAACCATCAATTTCGACACTATCTTCAGTGTTTACTAAATTGAACTACACAATACAGACAGCAGTGTGTCATACAGTCCAAAGCTCATGTAGTGCGTACTGTGAAACAAACAAAATTAGCTCTAAGTCCACACGACAATAAGAGATATCTCATACCAAATGAAACAGATACTCTGCCGTGGGGGCATTATGAAATACACGAAATAGATGAAGATTGATGGTATGTATATAATCAACTTTCATGTAATATATGTGTGTGTGCGTGTGTGTGTGTGTGTGTGTGTGTGTGTGTGTGTGTGTGTGTGTGTGTGTGTGTGTGCACGCGTGTCTGCGTATGACGGCAGTGAAATGCGGCGTCTGTGAACGCATGTAAATGTACGTGTGTGTGCGTGTGTGTGTGTGTGTGTGTGTGTGTAAGCGCTGCTTTAAATTTATGTAATTATAGTTTGTAAGTTCTTGCGTATTCATACTTGTATTTTTACTATGTAAGTTTTTTTCTTAATAATAATCTGATCGATCGATTAAAATTTTTTACCAAAACAACTGTTATCATTTATCGACCTCACACTCTTCCAGTAAATTATCCAATCCTCTTTGTTTCTTAAAAAAAAAAAAATAATAATAGTCGAGTTTCATTTTTGTTCACACACGCACACGCATGACTAACACGATGAAACGAGTTGCTTGCAAGTCTGTCCCTGACTTTCTTGGAATAGTTATCGATATTTACGCGCTGATCGTGTTTCTCTCTTTTGTACAAAACTTATCAACGCGTACTATATATATAAATGAAATAAAATATTGGGCAATAAATAAAGAAAAAACTATCATTTTTTTATTCGGCATTTATTTATTTATTCAATCTTTACACATCTAATTTGCTTATCCAACTATTGTGTGAATTGTCAAATCCTAACCATTTAACATAAATCTGATTTCCTCGCTTCTTAAGCACCTTCTCCACAAGGTAGACGTCTGGATAATTAGCCTTGAGCAGCTCTTGTTCATAGAAACCGCCAGCAATGGATTGATCGCGATAGTCTTTTAGCTTGTAAGTAACCGGATTAGTAGCCATAACTTCACTGATTGTAAAAATTTCTGTTGACCAATTAGGTGTATAGCCCTTCTCAAATACTTGCTTTATCTTGCTCACTCTTACTTTTTCTCCAATTTTAAACTTTGGTTTTGTAACAATTTTTGGCTGTCGATTAAACCTCGCAAGTATTTCTGCTTCATTGACTAATGTTATATCTTTTGGTTTCATTCCGGTTGTGCGATGTTTGCTGTTATTATACACTTTTAGCAAATTAGGTAAGATATCAAGCCACTTATACTTTCCACGCAAGCTGAATTGCATCCACATTTTCTGCTTAAGTGTACGATTGAGACGCTCACAAATAGATGCTTTAAGATTACTGTATGTCGAATACAGATTAATTCTATAACTTTGCATGAGACTTTGAAATGTAGCATTGTAAAATTCTTTACCTCGATCGGTTTGTAAATTTTTTGGTTTGCGACCCTGCTGCAAGATAGACTCCATTGCTGCTATGACATCACTACCAGTCTTTTGCTTTACAGGAACAGCCCATGCATATTTGGAAAATGCATCGATGACAGTAAGCATATACTTATAGCCGTTGTTTTCTCGAGCATAAGGCTGCATCTCCACTAGATGCAGGCTTATGAAGCTCCTTAACTACTTGCTGCTGCATTTTCTTTACTCCGAATTACATACTGTATTCCTAATAATTTCGCATCTAGCTCATCTCGATCAGCCTCAACTATAAGATCTAAAGTGTCCAAATCTTTTCTTATTTTAGCAATAACTTCATGCAAGCTCTTAATTTCCATTCCAACTATACGCTGCAGGGTTTCCAGATTAACAGCATCACCTGCTTGAGTAGGCTCGGCAACGTTACATAACCTCTTGTTATCAATGTCGTGTTGTCCGTCAGAAGTGACTTTGAATCCAACACCTGGAGGACCTCGACTGCCTCCAACCCGATCGAAGTTACGTCCGAATACATCGACACTCATGTTACAACTGATTGCAATAGCAACAAGTTAAATCAATTTATACTGTTGCAAAAATATGTATTATATTTATGTATGAGCACTGGTTTGATAATTTCTGATAGTCTCTGAATTCGCATTCGAAAACGCTCTCGATCACGTGCTATCTGTTCCCATTCTCCGTGACGTGCAGCTCGACTGGCATAGCACCACACATGCATCACATGAATAACTGGTTTGGCATCAAAGTGAACTCTCTTCGAAGACATATTAATGTATGTAACCTGCTTCTTTGAGTTCTTCAATGATCGAATGAATCTCATTTGTGTGGCTCTGATTGCCGGCTCCCAGTTCAGCCAAGAGTAAGCGAAGACGATCAACTAATTCATTAGGATCATCCCAGTATACATAATCCATACGCATATCTTTCCTTGCAATCTTATATTTAGATAAGAGACCTGAGCCTTCAATAGATTTTCTCTTTGGTGATTTATTGAAGTAGGGAGCTATATAATCTTTATATTTTTTACTAGTAGACATACGTAGAGGTTCTGTTTCACTATAATTCTTCCTAAAAGCATTCGTCACTTCTACGATTTTTCGATAATTTCGTATATCATTCGAACTTATATGCATCGAATCAGGTTGCTTCTGAAAGAGCAATTGGAGTAGACCAGCTGTTTTTGGATAACTTACATTTTGTACTTTTACATAATGTTTTGTAAAATGTATCGGTGAATTGCCGATTTTCAATAATTCATTTTCTATTCATACTCCATATGTATTATCAAGCGACTTGGTACGTTTTTTAAAAGTCTGTAAATAAGCTTGTTTAAATGACTCTGTTTCATCCTCGTCTTGTGTAAACGATTCTGATATTTCATCATCCACTTCGCTTTCAGCTGTTTCAAATGATGTATCCGCTGCTCCGATCCTTATAGTTTCTTCGAGGTCACTTTGTGACTCCTCTCATACCTCCTCCTGCTCCTTTTCTTCCTCTTCTCTATCGTTATTTGTACTGAATTCTATAACGTTTCTTGGTTTTTGCTCTTCTGATGCTATTTTAATAACTTTTCTCTTTTTTGCAGCATCGACAAGTTTTTCAAGCGGACTTACAATAGGCTTAAATGTTTCATCGAAAACTTTTTCCACATCAGTTTTGGTTTGCCTCAACTGCTTGTACTTTCGCATAATTGCTTCTCTCGATTTTATAATTTCATTGAGAACGTTTTGCTCTTTCTGAAAATGTGCCATGGTGACTGATGAACGATTGAAATCATACTAACCTATTTTATTTCTAGATAGCTATATTTATAAGAAAGTGATCGAAGCCCTTTCTATATAGACCCGCATCAAGTGTCCTATCTTTGTCGATAACAAGAAAGCCATACTTATCATCATTCCAGCAGATTGAACACAAATCTTTAAATTGACTATATGACATATCTGTATTTACGTGATCATTATATACATGCTTTAAATTCATATCATCTCGGCGAAATAATACTAATAAATTAACATTATCTCGTACTAGATGTTTGGGAATGCGTGCATAAGATTGACATAGATAGAAACAGTCCACATTTGTGTAACGTCCCATACAAAAGAAATTCTTGATGTTATCTTGTTTTTCACAGGCTACATCATCAAATATCATAACTGAGTTTGGCAATACATCTTTTGCTGATATTACTTCATCATGATCTTTGAATGGAAAGTACTGAATTTCATTTATGGGTTTCAAGAGAAATTTAAAAAGTTGGTATTTGGGTTGTTCCAATGATTTTGAGTAAACATATACATTTTCAAATTTTAATCCGCTTGGATGAGTAATAAGAGAGAGTAGTGCATTAGTTTTGCCACAGTTTGAGGGTCCACAAAATATACTTCTAATATTATTGGGAAGTAATTCTCCATGACGCTTTTTTGATTTTTGCTGCACTACTAAGCTGTCACAGTTTATAACTGGCAGCTTGACGATTTGCTCCTCGAACTCCATACTTTATCTTTGACGTCCCAAATACAACTGACTTTGAGTACATATATACAGCTTACTTATACACATTTCAGCTTAGTATGTATTTATCATCCGAGACGTTAACATCATGATTGGGCATAAGCAGCGTAAACGCAATACTCGTAAAGGTCGAGGCTTAGCAAATACAATCATTAATAAGCTTCCATTTGAATTACATCTGCCTGGTTATCAATACTGCGGACCAGGAACTAAACTTACAAAGCGTCTTGCTCGAGGTGAGCCTGGCATTAATCCTTTAGACCAAGCTTGTAAAGAACACGATATAGCCTACTCTCGGAATCGAGAAAACGTTGAGGCTAGGAACGCTGCTGATAGAGTATTAGCAGATAAAGCCTGGAAACGTGTTTTTGGTAAAGACGCTAGTATTGGTGAGAAAGCAGCAGCTTATACTGTAACAAATACCATGAATTTAAAATCATAATTTGGAATGGGGTTGAAAAAGAAGCCAAATACCACACTAGCTAAAGTAGTTAAAGCAGCCTCGAAACCGAGCATTTTTAGTAAAAATTCGCGCAAAGTTATTCAAGCTGCATTGAAAAGTGCTCGAAATGTTGTGAAGAAGGCTGGCGGCAAAGCAAAAGTACACATTCCTCGCGTACTAGTAGTTCTATCGAAAATTGGAGGATTCCTACCATTTCTGATTCCATTATTTGCAGGCCTAAGTGCAACAGGTGCACTAGCAGGTGGCGCTGCGGGTATAGCTAAAGCAATAAATGATGCAAGAAATGCTAAACGTCAACTTGAAGAAAGTCGAAGACATAACAAAACGATGGAAGCTGTTGCACTTGGTAAAGGTCTCTACCTTAAACCTCATAAAACAGGCTATGGCATCTATCTAAAACCCTATAGTGGACATGAACTTAATAAAAAAGGCAAAAAAAAAATTCGATGTAAAATTGCCCCACAGAGCACTGACTGACGTTAGCTTGCTAAAGTATGCTCGTATTTTACAAATTCCATACTTTCGAGGTGTATTCATGCGAAATACATTACCAGCTAGTGGTCGACGTCACTACGAGTCAGCAATCGTTAATCTCGATGAGGAACGCGGACCTGGTACACATTGGGTAGCCTATCGGAAAAGAGGTAAAAGTGTTGTGTATTTTGATAGTTTTGGAGACCAGCAGCCACCTTTAGAACTTATGCATTACCTAGGAGTTAGCACTGTAAAGTATAACCTCGAGAGATATCAAGATTACAGCGCATATAACTGTGGACATCTTTGTTTAAAATTTTTGTATAAGACTATATAAAACAATATATATGTTATACATAGTCAGTATTACTTGAGCAGTCATGAGCGAATCATTGATGCTAAGTTTATCTGGAACGTCATCTGTACTAGAGACTCAATATTTTCCACCAATTGAACTCTTGACAAATAAAAGATACGTTCTAGGGTTGATTGAACTTTTAATCTTTAATTCAATCCCCAATATCGATATTGATAATAACAAGTTTTACGTGGGAGAAGAGATAGTGACATTACCAACAGCTAGCTGGAAAATTGAAGACATTGAACGCCATCTACAGAAAATACTTACACCTAAAAGCATAGTACTCAGCCTCAAACCAAATAATAATACTCTTCGCAGTATAATCAAGTGCAGTCATACAATAAATTTCCAGCCGCAAGATTCTATTGGAAGATTGTTAGGCTTTACGCGACGTACTCTTACAGCAAATATTACTCACGAATCAGATTTACCTGTATCTATTCTTAAGATTAACGCTCTACGAGTGCAACATTACGTCCGGAGCCTATATAAACGGACAGAAAGTGCATTCGATACATGAATTTTTCCCAGCTGTTCCTCCGGGCTATAAGATCATTGAAATTCCAACACAAGTTATTTTTTTACCAATTACAGTTAATACTATCGATAATATACAGTTACGCATCGTCGATCAGGACGGAAACTTGGTGAATTTTCGTGGAGAAATTATAACAATTAGACTACACATCAAAGCATCATCGTAATTATGGGAATCGTATATAACAGCAAAGTTGGTAAAAGCTATATTAAAAGCAAATCATGTCATCAGAAGATCAGTCGTCAACGAACAGTGAAAGAGCTAACAACTCAGAATATTTGCTTCCTAAAAAGTTTAGGACTGTAGGTCAGAAAAAACGCTGGAGAAAAATAATTTGTCTGTTTTCCTGTTGTTTTTACAATCAAAAGATATGGACGACATATTAAACGTACAGTCATCTGTGGAATTCGATGAATCTGTCGCTCATTATGAAGTGCATGCACAACAGCCTTACACTTCGTCAGCTATCAATAACAGTGATGAAATTCGTATCGCCATACAGCATCAAGATCTCTACCTTCTACCTTCACGCAGTTCATTACATATTCATGGCCGATTATTAAAAGCAGATGGCACCGTAGCAGTTATCACAAAGCTTGTAAGCAACGCCCTCTGTCATCTTTTTGAAGAAATCCGATATGAAATTAATGCTGTAGAGATTGATAAATATAAAAATGTTGGTTTGAAAGTCTAATGAAGGGTTTCATATCGTTCAATCCTACGCAAAACTTGGAAAACGCAGGCTGGATTGATATTGCAGAAACTCAGCAAATAACCGATAATGCTGGCTACTTTGATGTGTCCATACCTCTAAGTATGATTCTCGGCTATGCGGAAGACTATCGCAAAATTATAGTCAATTGCAAACATGAGCTTGTTCTCACAAGATCGAAGAATGATGTAAATGCTATTGTGCAAACGCAAGCAGAAGAGTTCAAAATTAACCTTATTAAAATTGAATGGTTAATGCCATATGTGCTATTATCCGATAAGCATAAAATACGACTCCTTCATTACCTACAGAAGGAAACTCCCATTGCTATGACTTTCCGTAGTTGGGACTTTCTGTAGCTGTACGAGTATCCATTACTCCCAACCACATCGCAGCATGTTTGGACAGTTAAGACATCGAATCAATTAGAAAAACCACGATTCGTCATTTTAGGCTTTCAGACCAATCGTAAAGGACAAAATGGAGCTAACGCTAGCCGTTTTGACCATTGCAAAATAAGTAATGTGAAACTATTTCTCAATTCTCAATACTATCCTTACGGAAATCTTAATCTAAATATTGATCAAAATCAATATGCTTTATTATACGATATGTATATTAACTTTCAAAATGCGTATTACGGAAAAGAAATTGAACCTATGCTCAAAAAAGGGGACTATATACAAAATGCTCCTTTAGTTGTCATTGACTGCTCAAAACAGAACGAGTCGCTGAAGCAGGCCCCAGTGGATGTTCGTCTTGAATTTGAAGCTAAAGAAAATTATCCAGCACAGACATCAGCCTACTGCTTGATTTTACATGATCGTATTATCGAATATAATCCCATAAATGGAGATATTAAGAAATTAGTCTAGAGATTTTGGTGCCATCTTTAAGAAGAGATTGTATTTAATGTACACTTTAATGCTAATATAATATGAAAACTTATACAACACTTGTAAAAAGTTATGTTTGATAAACTTCATGAATATCATATATTACTGTTTTAATTTCTTTTACCCATAGATCCCTTTGGAAATCATCAAATAAAATTGCTAGCGTGAAGTATTCGCTTATAGCATGCGGTGTATAAGCTTGTCCGCGCGACAATTGCGCACGCGGCATCACACGATGAGCGCGCCGCGGTGATCAGCGCGGTAAATATCTTACCAGCGACGATAGACTAATTGCCCGCGAAAGTCAGCTCATCAACGCGGTAAATATACTTACACGCGATGTATGCTAATGACCGCGGAAATTAGCTAGCCACCGCGGTAATATGCTCATCTCCGCGCGCTCGCCGCGCGCGAATCAGCTCATCCCCGCGGTCGTCCAGCTTGTCACCGCGGTAAGATGCTAGTCCCCCGAGCGCGCGCCGCCGCCGCCCGCCCGCCGCCCGCCCGGGAGTCGCTCGTAAATAAACATTTGACCTTCATGCAAAAATGTGACAATAAAATACGATTAAATTTTATTCGATGACGTCATTACAAATAAAAGGGTAGAAGCTTCTCGAAAGTGGACGGAGCCCCACCTCCCGTCTCAACCTATCAGAACGCTACACAGGTCGGCCGGTGGCCGAGTGGTGGGGGGTCGCAGAACTGTCCTTGTTATACTACTACAGTTGCTATCATAGAAGGATTAAACACTATGTAGGAGCATTGTTGCTTAGCTTGTCTACGTTTCTGTTCTGCATTTTTTGTGGAAGTAGAAAAATTTTCGGGATATCCATCGAAAACGATAATAGAATTTGCGGAATAATGCCGTTTAACAAAATCTACATAGCAGTTCAATACCGTATCAAACATCTCACCCTGCGGCCAAACAACTTTATGCAATAAGAAACCGCCATCCACAACATATCGACATTCAGAAAGGTTTGGAATATTAGTTAGTGGCTTAAAATTATCATACAATTTTAATTTTTGTGTTTTTCGCATTATACTATTATCAAAAATAGAGAGCGGATACGGTGCCAATTCGTATGCGAAATATTGTTTTAGACCTGTCATGCCTTCCATAGCTACAGCGATTCTCTGAAAAATTAATACTGGATTTATAACTATATCTTCATTTCTGATTTTTACTGAATTCATACTTTGCAAATTTATAACTTTATTTTTTCTTGAATATTTGAGTTTGCCAAAATTTTTTCCGATAATGTTTTGCACTAATTGTGTGCCAATTTCAAAAGCGTTATGACAATTAACATGACTATTTCCTTGCACGCCAGAAGAAATGCAGACGACTTTATCCCTACTTAAAAAAGGATCGAATTTATCGAAAAATTCTATCAATTTTTTAAGATCAACTATGTCGCGATCGATTCTGGAGCTTCTTGAGTCGACATATTGCTCAGATGTTACGATGTTTACGTTGCAAACCGATTGCATACAATCACTAATTTCTGTGACAGCTGACATTGTTGATACCCATTTAGCAAGTACTGCATCTGTAAGCTCTCTTCCATGAGTGAGACCTCCTCTTGTCTTCATACTTCGCATCAAAACTTGTTCAATTGTCATATCTGTCGAAATTCCTGACCAAAATTTATCTGTTCGTCTAACTGTAAAAAAGCTTTCTTTTGTAAATTTATCGAATTCATTTTTATCCACACTTGATTCTAAATTACACATATCCTGTAAATATAAATGTACTGATTTTGCATACAAATAGTGTCCGCTTGCATGAAAGTAAGACAACATTCGTCTTTGTGCGGATAAGTACAATTCATAATTTCCTGATCGGTTTGCCATAATAAATTGCTTCATTATTGATACCATATCAAAGTACTGAAGCCATAATTTTAACGTGGGTCCATTTTGTTCAAGCTGCTTTTTGCAAGATAAAAATTTACTGTACAAGTTTTCAAATTCAGACGTTAGCAAATTGTCATATAATTCATCAGAATCTATAAAACTATTAAGTGAATTTTTTTCTGTTTCTGTCAATTCAAGTAAATCAAGAATACGATGCCCCAAAGCTAAGTGCACTAAAATATGGCCTCTAACTGCTCGAGAGTAAGCATGCCCTGATAAAATTTTACTAACTGAATTTTCAGCATAAATTTGACGAAATAATTTTTCGATTCCACTTCCTTCCATTATATTTCCAATACTTCCCATAATAATACATTTCGACACGGGTGGGGAAGTCGATTGTTTAGCTGGTGTGACTTTTTGCACGAGCGAAGCGAGTGCGAAAAAGCCACACCACCTAAATAATCGACTTACGCACTAGTTTCGAACGGTATTTTATACCACGAGCGCCGAAAAATCATATCAAAGTTGTGATTTTGAGGTTAGAGTGTTATAAATGACATTAAAGCATGAATCCACCTAATCTACATTTTACTCCTGATAATTCTTCTTTGCAACACTCTAAAATTTCACGAGCTTTATAATATAATGGTTGATCGAAAGTGACAAATATGTGCTTTTGTTTTAATTCTTTACGTTTCTGATCCGCTTGCAATAAAATTGTATAAATAACATCGAGTTTATTCGGCTGTGCATTAATAAAAGGTAAGAATCTTATTCTACTCATGCTGAAAGAAATTCCAGATGTTATTTTTCCCATAGTTCCATTCCAACCTTCAAAATTAGGCTTTATATATTTGCAATAGTGCCATAAAAAATCAGTCTTGTTAATTTCAGTTTTGAGCGACATAGGAGAAATTTTATTTAAATCTTTTACGAGAATATTTTGTAAACCACTGTGAGGTGGCTTACGAAAACTTTTTATATCAATTTTGCCAAATTTTCCGATTAATTGGGCGCTAGGAATTTTCTTTACTCCCTCAATAACTTTGCTCGACTCAACTGATTCCGAAGGTGTAACTACTAAAATACTACCCATAGCATGGAACGTATTAAACCCATCTATAGTTTTAATGTTATGATCAGCGTTATCGGAGACTTGTTGAATATAGAAATCATTAAAAGTTAGAACCACATTATGATTTAAAATAGACGCTTCAAACAATTGAACTTCTGAATACGAAGAACAGAAACCTAAAGAATGTAAAATTTGAATTAATTCTTTAGACCCATATTGTTTATCTAACATTGCAGCTAATCCAACTTGCACAGAGGAGACGAACGATCTAGGCTGAGTTGCAGCGATTATTGTATGATCAATAGCTATAATAATTGGTTCGTAGCTTTCTGGTTTAGACTTATTGTGTGTTATGACGTCGGATAAAAATTGTAATAATGACTTCGGAATATCGTCTTTAGCTTTTTCCAAAAAACAACTCGGTGCCGGATAGTTCGTCGTATCGTAAAAGGTATTCCTCATAGAGGAAGCTTTGTGATAGTAAAAAAAAAAGTTTATGAGATAATGTGTTAGAAATGTTATTTAGCAAATTTGTAATCGAAATACACTATTTTTAGAAAATGTCCGTATGGATGTGTGTGTGTGTATGTGTGTGTGTATGAATATCCGTATACGCTGATATCTCATGATCTACTCGACCGATTTTAACGGGAGAGCGATCATTTTTTTAGATTTTGCTTCCACAATTGGGGTCAATATTCTATTTTTGTAAAATTTAATTTTTTTTTTTATAGCCATTTTTTAATTTTCAAAATTTTTTTTTCTCGATTTTTTTAATATTTAGAACAAATATTGTTTATATATTACGAATTCTCTGTATGTAGGAGTATGTAGGATAAAATTATTTACAATTTAAAAAAAAAAAAGTCGGTAGCTTATTTCGTCATAAGTTATTGATGAAAACGTAATTTTTTGTAAATAGGTTATACTTCGAAATTAAAAAAAGATATTAACATGAATATTTTTTTGGTTATAAAGAATAATAAGTACTATAACTTACTAAATTTTTAGGTTTTTTTATTCGTTATTTTTTGAGAAAAAAAATAATTTATAAAAAAAAGTGATTTTTTTTGTCGTTCAATAACTATAGTAAAATTGGCTTAATCACTTTGAAATTCTTTGTACGGATAGATTTTGTATACCAATCGAGTGAGTCTTTGGGCAAAAGGATTGATCCATAAATTTCGAAGATATTTGAGGTTAAAATTTTTTTCAATTTTTTTTTAAATCGTAATTTCTCGAGAACGGCTCTATGTATCTAAATGGGGTGGATGGTATTCGAAAGAGAATTAAATTACCTATATTTTCTAAAAAAAATAATTCTCTAGCTATCACGGTTCTTTTGTTCGGCACGACCGCTTCTCGGGAGAGCCTTATATTTTCGTCAGGGCGAAAATTGTAACACTTCAAATTCTGAAAATTTACAACATAAAAACTATTTTCCACCCAAAAGAAGTACATTTTAAGCGTTTTCAGAGATGTATGTATGTCTGTACGTATCTATGTGATCAAGTAACCCGATTATCTCAGCGAAATTTCGACAGATCCAAACGGGCTTCGGGGAATATACTCGTCTAATTATAAGTAACTGACAGTTCTCCATCGAGCCAAATCGATTGACAAATAAAAAAACGCCAGAGCAAATCAAAATTAGAAAAAATAGATTTTTGAGCATACGGTGAGCAAACATAAATTTAAGCAAAAACAACTGCATCTGCTAAACTAATTAAAAGACGTCTTTTTTACATTGAACATTTTTTTCTATGAACAATATTTAACAATGTAATAGCGAAAAAATCGCTAAAATCATCAAAAATAGTCGTTTTTTGCTATTACTTTACAGGATTTGAATTTACACAAAAATGTTAAATACAAAAGTTATAGATAATATTGAAACAAAACTTTTTTCTATTCGACATTTGTTTTGTATCATCAATTCCTGATGAGTTAAATCCAAAAAAACGGTTTTTAACGCCTAAATGTACATAAATTGGCTGATTTTCGTTTATAACTGAGCAGAATTTGACTTTAAATAAAAATTTTAAATGTAAAAGTTATAGATAATATTAAAACAAAACTTTTTTATTTGAACATTTTTTGCTACGACCAATTCCTGACGAGTTGAACTCATAAAAACGATTTTTAACGCCTAAATATACATAAAATGAACGATTTTCGGTTATAACTTGACTGGATTTGATTTTACACAAAAATGTTGAATGTAAAAGTTATAGATAATATTAAAAAAAAACTTTTTCCTATTAAACATTTTTTTGTACAATCAATTCCCGACGAGTTAAATCCAAACAAAAAATTTTTAACGCCAAAACATATATAAAATGGACGATTTTCGCTTATTTCAACGATTTGACTTTACAGAAAAATATTGAATGCAAAAGATATACTTACGGATAACATCTAAACAAAACTTTTCCTCAATTAATATTTTAATGTACAATCAATCCTGATTATCTAAACCTATAAATACGACACTTTACATATTCAATTTTCGCTTATTTAACATGATTCGATTTGACAAAGAATTATTCAATGCAATAGCTTTAAATAATATCGGAAAAATCAATATAACATTCGAAAGATCATATAATTATAAAAATATAATCATAAGATATAAAATTAAATTTAATTGCAATGTTAAAATAGTACATTACGATACTGCCACTGAAGTCACATGTATCGTACGATATTTTATAGCACGTTTACCTAAGTCCGCTGTCACGCCTATCCGTAACTTAATCAGTCCACTCGCTACGCTCGTGCGCTAACCTCACGGTGCAATAATCGACTACTTAAGTCACGGGTAGGCGTGACTTAAGTGCGGACTTAGGTCACACTGTGCTATAAAATGAGATAAACACATTGAAAACATAATTTAAAAAAAAGAAATATCTATTGTTTACAAAATGCCAAATATTATGTAAACTAAAACACTAATAAAAATATATAATAAGAAATATAAATTGATGTTGAAGTAACAAAAATTAAAAGATTAAATTCCTAAATGTTTTTTTACTTAAAATTATTCTAAGTTGGTCCAAGAAACAAATTATTTTTTTCCAAAACTTGGTCGTAGACAGGCAGCTAATATTATATATAATCTAATCTTCTATTAACAATGTGATTAATAGAAGTTCTTCAAGTTTAAACCTTAAAAATAAAATTAAAAAACAAAGATTAAATTTTTGATTAAATATAAAATTGAGCCAAAGAATAAGCAAATATAATATTCCATCCTCACGACTCGTACCCATATTCCTGATATCACACATTAAATGATATTCGATGACGAATGAATCTACGAAATCATTTTGTGACCATGAATGAAAATCCTTGAGGATATAGTTATTATGTTGAAATGTCCCATCTAAATAAAACAAAATAAAAGAAACAATAAAGTTTGTTGTTGATAGGTAATGAGGTATGGCGGTTTTGATGTGGGGCGCAGGGCGGGGTCCAGGGGCGGAGCCCCTGGTGGCGGTGTACGGGGCGAAGCCCCCACTCAGGGGGGTTTGGGCGGCGAAGCCCCCCCACCTGAAATAAAATTACTGATATATTAAAAAAAAATATATATATATCAACAGCGATATATATAAACATCTTTCTGAAATACGACCTTACTAAAGAAGTTAATTATTTTATTTTAATTTATTTACACTTTATTTAATCCAACAAAAAAAAAGAAATTTTACTTTAATAAAATTGTAGCTATAAAATAGATAGAAAAAAAACCGCTGCCAATTCATTGGCCCGTAGTTTCCTCAACCGTAATTTGTTGATTTCTTTAATTAATTTTTAATAAAAAAATTTATAATTTTTTAAAAAATTTATTCCATAATTATAATTAAATTCATTTATGAATATTAAAAATTGTTAATTTTTAAATTTATTTATTTATTTATTATTTATTTATATCAAATTTATATAAATTTTGAGCTGATAAATAAAGTTATTATTCGAAATAGAAGTAAAATATCTATATTTTATAATAAAACAAATAGCTATCACGGTTGTTTTGTTATTAACAAAAACGTGTTTTCTTTTATATTTCATAATTCATATTTTTTAAGAAAAAAAAAATTTATAGCTATCATTGTTCTTTTGTTATTAACAAAAACGTGTTTTTTTAAAAAAGTTCATAACTCACTAATAAATTATAATAATGCAGAATATAATGCATTCATAATGCATAATTCATAATTATAATAGATTATAATTGATATAATTTTTAAACATTTTAATTCATTTTGTTACACATGATTTGAGTTTTTAAAAAATAAACACGTTTTCGTTTCTGATGATAACTAAAGAACCGTGATAGATAGAAAATGAACTTTTATTTAGAAAATATAGGTATTTTAATTCTCTTTCGAATGCCACCCACCCCATTCAGATACATTGAGCCGTTCTCGAGAAATTACAAATTTAAAAAATGTCAACAAATTTTTAACCTCAAATATCTCTGAAATTTATGGACCAATCATTTTGCCCAAAGAACTCGACCGAGAACTATAAAAAATCTACCTCTAAAAGGAATTTTGAAGCCATTAAGTCAATTTTACTCTTGTAATCGTTGGACATACAAAACTGATTTTTTTCATTTTTCAATTTTTTACTCAAAATCTAGCCTACAGAATGTATTCAAATTTTAACAGATTATAGCTATTTATATTCTGTATCATCATGATTTTTCTCAAAAAAATTGACCGTTAAGTTTAGGAGTTATAAGCTTCTAAAAGAAAAACACGTTTTTGTTAATAACAAAAGAACCGTGATAGCTAGAAACTTTTTTTTGTTTAGAAAATATAGGTATTTTAATTCTCTTTCGAACGCTCTGCATCAGATTCGAATAACTCGATCCTATCATTAAAAAAATCAAAAAATAGTTTTGAGAAAATCGAAAATTTGAAAAAAAAACAAAAACGCATCGTCCCAATCAAAAAACGGATTTTTGACCCGCCATCACGCAAAAAAAAACAAAAAGAATGAGACCTGTCCGGTCAAAATCAACCGAGTAGAAGCTGAGATCCAGGCGTACACACACACACACACACACACACACACACACACACACCCACACGCACACACACATCCATACAGACATTTTTAAAAAACCATGTATTTTGATTCCTAACACCTCGGAACAGAATTATAACATGTTTTTACAACAACTCAAAAATTTACTATCACAAAGCTTCCTCTAGGAGGAAGCAAAAAATCGAGGTATCAATCTTGCTACAGAAATTGACAATTTGTTGGTATGGACTTCCTTAATATATATAATTTTACAACAATTATTATAATAAGAAAGGTTTGACCCTGCTTGCTACTAAAGTAGGCAATTCGAATTCAAAAACGAATTCATAGATTTCATTTCTTTCTCAATTAAACATTTTGCTTCCTCCTAGAGGAAGCTTTGTGACATTCAATTTTTGAGTTGTTGTAAAAACATGTTATAATTGTGTTCCGAGATGTTAGGAATCAAAATCCATGGTTTTTGAAAAATGTGTGTGTATGTGTGTGTGTGTGTGTATGTGTGTATGTACGCCTAGATCTCAATTTCTACTCGGTCAATTTTGACCGGGCAGGTCTCATTTTCCGGTCAAAATCCGTTTCTTTTTATTGGGGCGATGTGTTTTTGTTTTTTTTTTTTCAAATTTTCGATTTTTCTCAAAACTGCTTTTTGATTTTTTTTTAATGATAGGATCGAGTTATTCGAATCGGATCCGTAGCATTCAAAAGAGAATTAAAATACCTATATTTTCTAAAAAAATTATTAAAAATAACGTGTTTTTTTTTAAGATGCTTGTAACTCCCAAACTAAACGGTCAATTTTTTTTGAGAAAAATCATAATAATGGATAATATAAATAAATATAATCTGTAATGTTTTAATTCATTTTGTTGATTAGTTTTTTAGAAAAAAATTGAAAAATGAAAATTGATTTTTGTATATCCAACGATTACAGGAGTAACAATGACTTAATCGCTTCAAAATTCTTTGTAGTCGTAGATTTATAAATTTTGTTATTAAATATTAATTAAAGGAATCAACATATTAAGGTTGAGGAAACTACGGGCCAATGAATTGAAAGGGGTTTTTGAATTAATGAATAAATATCGATAAAAATTTATCGTACTAATACATTACGATACAACTGCAATAAGTGGCCCATTATTTCATGGCGTAAAGTTGAGGCCCGAGCGTAGCGAGGATCCTTTCACGGCGTGTAATGTGTTACTTAACGCATTAGTATCGTACAATTTTTTATAACACTGTCTGCCTTAAGTCCGCTGTCACGCTTATCCGTGCGCTAAGCAGTTCATTATCGCACCGTGAGGTTAGCGCAAAAGCGTAGCAAGTGCGATAAACACGGTGAAATAATAGATTGCATATCGCACGGATATATTTTTTTATTAAATTATACCTACTTCTAGAAAGATGAAATTTGCTTAAAAAAACATACGATGCCTGAAATACATTATAGAAGCAGAGTTCTATTATTTTTATACTTAAGCACATTTACGCCAACTAAACATCGACAACACTAAATGATGAGTACACCTGCTAAATCTGACTGGTGGCTTTTATAACATTACAGGAGCAGGATTAATTTATCTTTTCATGTTGTAAATTTCAGACTAATTAATTAAATAGGTTTTCTCTTATGAAATCTGAAGGGCCATGTAGTGTGAGCCTGTCCGAAAGATTTATAGAGTATGCTTAAATAAATATTCTGGAAACCTGCCAGAATTATGAAAAGTTCACTATAACCTCTAAAAGTCAATTAATACTGGTAGTTAATGAATAAGCTCATAGTTCATTAACTACTACAATTCGACTGAATTTTACAGATTAAAATAACTTTTTTCACAATTTTTACACGTACTCAGATTTATTGCTATGGCGGGACAAGCTATAGATGTACAGAAGTTTCAGACACACTCACACTACACTACACTACAGTATACGAACCAAAATTAAAAATTTAATAAGAAAATTCATCCGGCTCCTACAATATAAAAGCCACTTGTCAGATTTAGCAGGTGTATTGAGCATTCAATGTTATCGATATTTACTTTGATGTGATGTGTCCGTACTTAATCCAAAAGACTAAGAATGATAGAAACCGGCTTCAGTAATGCATCTCAGACATTCCATGTATTTTTGAGTTGACTCTATCTTTTTGAAAGTACATGTAATTTAATAAAAAAAATAAAAATACAGTTCTATAAAAAATACACAAGCAGTGCCTGAATTAAATCTGAGAAATTGCATGACTTATTTCTTTCTTTTTATTAAATTATACCTACAAAAAGAAAAGATAAAATCAGCTTAAAAATACATAAGGTGCCTGAAATGCATTATAAAAGCAGATTTCTATCATTCTTATGTTCTTCTAAATGAAGTTTGAAAAGACATACTCAAAGTAAATATCAACGACATCAATGAATGAGGAATAGATCTGTTAAATTTGACCGGCCGCCTCTTATAGTTGCTGCTTTTTCTGAAAGGATAATAAAAACCCTGAAACAAAAAATGAAGCTATAGTAATGGTTGAAAGCAGTAGATTACTGAAATAATAATTATTCAAAGAAGAGACCACAAAGTGGTCACAGTGAATTAAAATAAATACAGACTAGATCAACTTCCATTGATAATCTATAGAAAGATGAAGCTGCCAAGATGTGTGCATCAGGAAGCCCTTCACTCAAGGTTGCCCACTGTAATGCCATTGTTGAGTTTCTCAAAGTTGCCATTCCCAATTTTGTCCTATTCTTTTTAAAGTCTCCTGCTTTATGATGGTCATATAATGACACCCTCGAGGAAAGAACAATTATGAAGACGTGTTGTCTTCTGCAGGAACTCTTCGCCCTAGGCCAAAAACATAATTACAACAAGAATAACTTAGCAACGGAGGCAGTACAGAGAAGCCACACTCCTGTCAAAGGGGTAGGAAATGACTGCAGGATAGATACTAGCTGAAAAGTATAAGCCAATAAACCTTCTTACAGTAAGCTACTCACCAGATAATTTTTTCAACGAATTCAGAGGTTGTCAAAGTCCACATAAAATATGTCAATCAATCCAACATATAGTCCCAATAAAAAACGGTAACTGCAGGTGTTTAGGACGCCGTGATGTCGTCTGCAGGAGCTCTTCGCCCTAGGCCAAAAACATAATTACAACACGAATAACTTGGCAACGGAGGGAGTACAGAGAAGCCACACTCCTGTGAAAGGGGTAGGAAATTATTGCAGGATAGATACTAGCTTAAAAGTATAAACCAATAAACTTTCTTACAGTAAGCTACTCACTAGATAATTTTTTCAACGAGTTCAGAGGTTGTCAATGTCCACATAAAATATGTCAATCAATCCAACATATAGTCCCAATAAAAAACGCTATCTGCAGGTGTTTAGGACGCCGTGATGTCGTCTGCAGGAGCTCTTCGCCCTAGACCAAAAACATAATTACAACAAGAATAACTTGGCTACGGAAGGAGTATAGAGAAGCCACACTCCTGTCAAAGGGGTAGAAAATTATTGCAGGATAGATGCTAGCTGGAAAGGAAACGAGAAAACATTCTCACAGCAAACTACTCACAATATAGTGTTAGCGTGTCGATAAGATCATTCATAGCACTATATATTTACCAAGATATCTTGAGAGAATTGAAAGGGATCTTTGCACTCAAAAGTTGAGAAAGCGCATGTGTATTCTCAACAAAGACCTCCTCACCCTCACTTAAAGTTTACCAGAATGTTCACACACAATACAATACATACAGAGGGATTGTGTATGCAATTTCAGATCGACTCAATCAGCCGGTACGGAGAAAATGACATTTTTCTCAAAAATTTCTTGAAAAAGACACCGAAATTACAATATCTCCAGACTTGCTGATTATGTAGATCTCAAACTTGATATACTGTCTCTCAGCATGTATTCCATCATGTATGGAAAGTTTAGGATACTTGTAGGGAATGGAAAGGGATCTTTGCACTCAAAAGTCGAGAAAGCGCATGTGTATTCTCAACAAAGACCTCCTCACTCTCACTTAAAGTTTACCAGAATGTTCACACACAATACAATACATACAGAGGGATTGTGTATGCAATTTCAGATTGACTTAATAAGCCGGTACGGAGAAAATGACATTTTTCTCAAAAATTTCTTGAAAAAGACACCGAAATTACAATATCTCCAGACTTGCTGATTATGTAGATCTCAAACTTGATATACTGTCTCTCAGCATGTATTCCATCATGTATGGAAAGTTTAGGATACTTGTAGGGAATGGAAAGGGATCTTTGCACTCAAAAGTCGAGAAAGCGCATGTGTATTCTCAACTAAGACCTCTTCACCCTCACTTAAAGTTTACCAGAATGTTCACACACAATACATACAGAGGGATTGTGCATGCAATTTCAGATCGATTCAATCAGCAGGTACGGAGAGAATGACATTTTTCTCAAAAATTTCTTGAAAAAGACACAGAAGTTGCAATATCTCCAGACTTGCTGATTATGCATATCTAAATCTTGATATACTGTCCCTCAGCATGTATTCCATCATGTATAGAAAGTTGAAGATACTTGTAGGGAATGGAAAGGGATCTTTGCACTCAAAAGTCGAGAAAGCGCATGTGTATTCTCAACTAAAATCTCCTCACCCTTTCTCAAGATTTACAAGAATGTTCATACACAATGCAATGCATACTGAGGCACAGTACATTAAGTTTCAGATATACTCAATCAGCCAAATTGGAGGAAATTACTTTTCTTTCTTAATAATTTCCTCAAAAACCACACAGAAAATGCTGTAACTCCACACTTGCTGATTATTTAGATCTGAAACATGGTATATAATCCCTCAGAATGCATGATATGGTGACGTGTGTAAAGCTGAAGATATTTTCAGAGAAAGGAAAGGTATTTGTATACTTGAAAGTTGAAAAAGCTCATGTGCACTTCCAACTAAGACTACCTTGACCCTTGCTCAAAGTTTAACAAAATGTCCTTGTGAAAAAAAGATGAAAACCCTGCAAGATTAGAAAGGAGCTAGTATTATTGAAATAATATTTACTCAAGGATAAGACCACAACTGAATTAGCAGAGAAATCGACCAACATCAATATCGATCCATACAGCAGTTTAGGAAACACAGGGACTGCAGATATAAACATTGATGACTGCCGTCTGTCGGACTGCCGTGCGCACATGGTTGACATGGTGTGGGTGAGAGCCAGATAGGAAGCGAAGCACTGTAGCGATAATACGCACCTAGTAGGCAGCTTTCTTGTGTTCACTCCGCACTGAAACTTTTTCACTAGAAGTTCGGCTCAGCCTTTTTCTCGCATCATCCGCGGCGCCGTGTCGCTTGCGCAAAGAAGCTACGAGCTATCAGCTGACGAGCCAGACGTGACGAGCAGGTGAGCTGCAGCGCATGCGCATGCGCGCACACTCACATGGATAAAGCTAACAAGCCAGCAGTGTGACCGCCATCACGTGATTGGCGATGCTATACACGTTACCCATGTGAATAGATGATGTTGTAATTTTTATATCGTTTATTGCGATTATTGCGAAATGCGTAAAATCAAGCTCGCATTGTCATCACTTTGCATAAACAGCTATATATTATACGTAATATGTTATACACGAACAATATGACATGACTTGATAACCATTGCGCGGTAACATGTCTCTAAGAGACGGTCACTAATGTGTTTTAGACGGTAAATTTTTCGCTTATTAGCTTTACTGTTTGCCATATGGTAACAAAAACTATTATTTTTTTTTTAATAGTATGCAAAATCATGAGTGCAATACCCTTCGTAATGACATTATTAATCAATTTTCGCTTTTATAAAAATACAAGGTTCTCCTGAGTATTGCGGTCGTGCCTATTATGTAAAAACGAAGTTTTTACATAGGGAGTGGGCGGGCGACGAGCCAAGCGAGGAGCAGGTGTGTGTGGGGGCGGGGGGTGATGGCGTGCCGAAGGCACGCTGGGGGGCGCAGTCCCCCTAGTTATTAACAAAAACGTAAAAATTAAAAAATTAAAAAAAATGAGTTTTATATGTTCAACTATTACAAGAGTAAAATTGTCTTATTCGCTTCAAAATTCATTGTAGAGGTATATTATTGATAGTTCTCGGATGAGTTCTTTGGCAAAGTGATCGGTTCATAAATTTCAGAGATATTTGAGGTTAAAATGTTTCTAGACATTTTTAAAATCTATTTCTTGAGTTTGGCTCTGTGTACCTGAATGGGATGGGTAGCATTTGAAAGAGAATTAAAATATTTATATTTTCTAAAAAGAAAAATTCTTTAGTTATCGCGGTTTTTTTATTATTAACAAAAATGTAAAACGTGAAAAATTGAAAAATGAAAAAAAAATCTGTCTTTATCAATTTTTTTAAAATACATCCCCTCACATTATAACAGCCTCTCCACATAACGCATTCAATATAACACGTTCAATGTTCAACATAACACGAAAATAAATTTGTTGTCCGACATCTACCAAGTTCATACTCACAATCAGTTGTAGTGGTACAGAGTGGGTACATTTCTACCACTGAATAAGAATTGGCCATAAAAAAATTACAAGTTAATATTCCATAAAATTTTTCCAATTTTTTTCGTGAAAAATTTATTTTTCGAATTTTAATTTTATATGAAAATGTATAATTTCATCTATCTCTTACGAGATGAAAATTACGTAAAAAGTTGTGCATTAATGTGGAATGATCGTTTGATAAAATTTTCTAACTTTAAAGTAATTTTGACAATAACTTTATCGTCATTGATAGTCATAATTTACAATGCATAAATATAAAAATTACCGACATTGAGCTTTGGTGATTGGTCAGAAATGATCATGGTGATTGGTCAGAAGTGATCATGGTGATTGGTCAGAAATGATCATGGTGATTGGTCAGAAATGATCATAGTGATTGGTCAGAAATGATCATTTCATCTTTTGTGAAGAAAAATGCGCCATCTCGTCTCGTTTCGTAAAAAGTTCCGATCTCTGCTCTGCACGTAAGAAGGTTCAATTTTATCTCTGCCCCTAAAAAGGTGCGATCTCGTTTCTGCTCGTAAAAATTTTTTCATTACATCTACCCTGGCGATTAAACTACGACTGTTTTCGGTCGTATTTCGGTCGTATAAGTTCAATATATTTAATATTTGTAAAAATTATATCAAATTGATGCTTATTTATAAAATATCATTTAAAGAGTAAACTTAGAAGAGTGTGTGTGCGTGTATGCGTGTATGCGTGCATGCGTGCGTGCGTGCATGCGTGCGCGTGCGTGTGAGGGATATCTCCAGAGCGTGTCCACCGCCTTTAACCGAATACAGTTTATATTTTTGTATTTCTTTTCCGTTGTTGTACGATAACTAGCGTAAAAATCTACCAATCTTCTTAACATTTGATACAGAAATAGCTTTTTTGTATCTTTGAACCGAGTTCGCTGCTTGAAAAAATTTAACAGTTTCTGACCAAAGATATTTGAGGTTGTAAATTACAAATATTTTCGTATAGTGATGTTTCACTGAATATTTAATTAATCAATTTCAAATGTTAAGGACTTATTATATTTATTATAGACTAGGGTGATTTCACCAGTGAACAACCACTTAAGCCCAATGAATGACCGGGTCACGTGACATTTTTAATTCTTTTTTTCTCTCTTAAAAAAGTGATGGCAGGATGTTGTGAAGCATTTAAAAAAGTAATGTGATTGGTTAATGATTAAATATCCGGCCTAAATAACGCAAAAATTCAAAATATTTACTAATATAAAATGAATATTTCTATATGAATTAATAAAATGATTTAGACGTGAACGTTAATAGACCAATAAAATCAACAGTTAGTTATTGAATGCTTTAATTTAAATTTTCGTGTTTAATAATTTCATTAGAAAATAAATACTGTTTTGATTTGTTTCCTAAGCTCCAAAATTAGAATTTATTATAATGTGTTTGCTTTTTTAGTATAAATTTCGTGGATGCGTTCTGAGACAATACTAATTAAAAAAATGTATTCATGAAGTCAAAATTATGTTGAGCGCGCGCATCGCTCTGGATATAGCTAGTTACTTAAATAAAATCATGCGTAGCATTAAATATAATTATAAAAATTTTTTGTAAGTTTTTAATTCCGGGAAGATGATTGACGAAACCAGAAACATGAATAAAGTATTTTACTTATTATTTTTTTTTAAAAATGGTCATAAGAAAAATTAATTTGATATTTTATTTTTTACAAGCAATAAATAAAGATATTTTGTAATTATATTTTTTATCAGTTTTAAAAATTCGAAGTATTTATTATATACATTTGTTACAAGTTGTTATAAAATTTTATATATATGTGTGTGAGTGCGCGCGCGTGTGTGTGTGTGTGTGTGTGTATCAATCATTATCCCAGCGATTTGGGTGTCTAGAAATATACGTTTGACCACATGGTTGTATCAAACTCCTGGAGTTATAACATTATTTTGCGACACAATGTACATATAAGTTGTACTAAATGCTGGTTCGATAATGTTAAATCCAGTACCAAACACTCCCTGCTTTCTATTACCATCATGTTGCCAAGGTACTATTGAACGAATGGTAATAAATTGAACCTCTTCATTACGATATCGTGCATTCACATAAGCAATAGAATTATTATATTTTGTTATTCTTGTAATCCATGATTGATATTTAACACCGTCCACAGAAATTTTTTTATGTGAAAGGATTTGCAGTTCTGGATTAATATTTTCGAAACCAGCCTCTCTTAGAGCGTCAAGTTCGCGATTGTCAAAAATTCTTGGAATACCATTTTGGTCAATTCGAGCAAATCTTTCAGTAGCAATATTAGGTAGTTCTTCCCATGTTTCTTTTCCAATGAGCTCCCGCAACAAATTTTCTACTTCGGGCCTAAGTGGCCTGTCCATAAACTTTTCAACCATTTTCCCAACAGCATACGGCAAGCAACTTGCCACGCTCGATCAGTTGGACTAGTTGAATAATTTATCACTTGCGATTTAAAGATTCAAACCAAAATCCTGATGCAACCCATAAAGGGCCTAATTCTCTAACACATCGAATAATTTTGAATTATAATTATTTTATTTTTGATTATAATTATTTTTATCATACATTAGTATGATTTTTTTTTAAGCAGTTGATTAAGTATTTTCGAAGTTATGATCATTTAAAATAAAAACAATTGAAAAAAAGAAGCATAATATAGGTATTTTTATCCTCTTCAAAATTCATCTTCTCCGATTTCAATTTCTGAATTCGATCATTAAAAAAACTCAAATAAAATTCTCGGAAATCGAAAATTCGCAACCGAAGAAACCGTCAAAAAACAAAGAAAATGATCTTTGGGCCGGTCGAGATTGGACCAATAGTTTCCAAAATAAAGCGGCACACACACACATACACACAAACACATACACACACACGCGCGTGCGCGCACGCACATACACACACACCTATACATTTTCGAAAAACATTGTTTTTGATTTCTGTGACCTCAAAACAAACTTCTATCATATTTTTAGCAAAACTAAAATTTAGCAGAAGAAGCTAGCAGAAGCTAAATTAACCAGTTCTTTTCACAATTTTTTTATTCTTTAGTAAAGGGCCTAGCAGGGTAAGATGGTAAAAAATGCCCCCAAGCCTTGAACTATTAGACCAAGAGAATCTTTTTTCTTATAATTAAAGAAACCTTTTTCCACTTGTGTTATGCCCCTACCCCCAAACAGGCCCCTTTAAGGCCCCTTTTTGTTATTTTAAGTATTTTTACGATATCTTGGCAAATTTTTGATCTTTTTAAATCGGGTTTGCGGCAAATTAAAGAAAAAATTAAAAGCTATATGGGTGAATTTTTTCAAAATTTTTTGGCGCGAAATTCAAAATTTTTTAAGCGTTCGAAATATTCAAATTGCTGTATTTTAAATTTTACGATAGACGATGTCTTGAAAAAAATATATATTATATATTTTGTGTCAAATAATTAGAAAAATTTTTTTTCCGATTTTTAAAATTGGTGCGCAGAGGTTAAAATTAAAAACCCGTTTTTTTCCTTTTTTCGGTATTTTTACTCATTGTATGACGTGAAATTCGCTTAAAAAGGTTTGTATTGGCTACAAACTAATAATAATAACGAATAATTCATTAACTGTCTTTTCAAATTCTTCGAAAAATAACGCTGAATCACTGTAGTTTGCTAATCTTATTTTTTCTAGTCGATTTCTGCACACAATTTGCAGTGCTGTAGACTCTTTCAAATACGTACTGTTTTGTAAGCCGTTTCCTCTTCACTCACAAATTGTAATTTTTTATCCGATACGGCACTATAAATTATATTTATTGCCTTCAAATCATTAGTTTTCTGAATTAATCATTTGTGGGATATCAGAATAAAAAATTGAGGAGACCAGGACTAGTTAGCTCAGTTTTTACATTTTTTGTCAAGAAAGTATTCATTAACTAATAATACTATTTCTATCTTCAAAAAGTACTACTATATACAGGGAATGTTCATGATTTTTTTTCAAACTTGTAGATTGATATAAAAAAAAGTTAGAATTAATTTAGCTGCATAATTTATGGTCAAGTTGCATAAGCGAGGTAAGTTGGCCATGTATATGTGTTAAGTTCACTGATAATAAATGTTCGAGTATACAAGATTTTTTTAAATTGTAAAATTTTCACCGACACGTGAGGAAATCTTTAGTCTTATCTTTATACAACACGTGATGCTTTCTGACTGAACATTAAATAGAATATTTCCCATTGCATTTTACATTACTGACATCAACAGTATTTTTACCTCTGTTACTTCTACTAATAACGAGTTATTAGCATTTGGTCAACCTACCCCGTATGCCAACTAGCCCCGGTCTCGCCAATTGATATTGTTACGAGGCCGGTCCCATAAAATATTTTATAATGGACAGGACTCTGGTTTAAACCGAATTTATCGATTTGCGAATTCAGTGCATCTCGGCTTGATGCGTATTTATTGTAATCAGACGCCTTGCTTATATTTTATTGTCATTTTCGTGCGTGTATTAAAAATGTTACAAATGAGATAAAGTAACATAATGAATATTTAAGATACATTCCATATTACTAAAATTGTGAAATTGATAATCAGTCAGCGCCATCTAACGTTAGACTATAGGTAATGCAGTAACCTATACGACATTTCTGTTTATAACATTAAAACTTATCATACTTAATTATATAACAATATTATTGACTTCTTGTGTTATAATAAAATGCGAAAACATATTTTAACACTGTTTTATAACTTTTCCATGTCTATTTAGCCATATTTTGGTATTTTTCATCAACGACCCAACTGTGACTTAGAAAAGTCGTATTTCGGTCGTATTTTTATCGCCAGGGTCAGTCTCCGAACGCAAGATTTCTAATATACAGCCCTAGTCTTCCCTGCCACAACACAAGAACGCAATGCTTTTGTGACTGGGTCGACCCATCAGGTGATAAAAGGAAATTGTGCGTATATAAATATGCGCACTCATGTGCTTATACTCGCACACGACCCCTGAAATTCTGATCTGAATTTATACAGTTTATTTCCTTTATTTTGAATATTTAATTGCATGCATTCAATATTTTCTGCGACAACACACCTTTCTGACCATAGTTTTCTCACCCTGTTAAACATGTATATATTACACACCTGTTATATATTTTCCACCTTTCTCTGTTTGGATATGTACCACCTCCCCTTCAATAGCTATTGTTATTACTTCTCCTTTGTGTATTTCCTCCAGTCGGAAGGCTTTACGAATGTACATCCATACTTGTTTTAACAAGTTTTCAGCTGTAAAATTTCAGTCATAATTAGTTAGTACATACCATATATTCACTCCCAATCTCACCACATGCAGGTGGGTTTGTCAGAAAGAGCGAGAGCGCGCCGTGTTCTTCCGGAGCCGCGTTACGCGCGCGCCGTACTTTAGCTTTTCGCGCTCACACCTATACACATGTGCCTCTCCCTCACGTCGGTGGTCGCCACACGTGCCAATAGCCCGTGCGAGAGCGCGCGTGCACTCACACTCCCGCCCGCCGGCCACGGCTAGCACTCGCCTCTGGCGCCACTGGGCCTTCTGGGCTTCTTCCCCCCACTTGCGCCCCTCTCGTCTCTCCTTTTCCACGAACTCTCAGACTTGCGCGCCGGCCGTTGCGTGCCCATTTCTCGGAATTTGTGAAAAACCCGCGCACTCGCGCGTTTTTGTTTTTCCGTCTTCTTTTTTTTTTTTTTTTTTATAATTCGGAGAGACAATTTAGCAATTTGTATACTCACCTTTTTCGCTCTGAGTGGGGCTCGCACCTGCAGATTTATTGGCCACCTCATCCGATTTCGACATCCTTTTCCCTTCCTTGTTGGTCGCACCGGCACAGAAAACACACCTCGTGAAGACCAAACCTCTGCTTAACACAGCGAAAATGAACCTCTGCTACACACCGCTTTCTATATCCGTCTCTCAGCTTGTGCGCAATGGAAGCGCTATAGTCCGGGCCTATAACCTGTTGTATTTATTCAAATAAGGAGACGGAATAAAAGACACACAACTGTTTTGGTTTTAGTGAGTTTTCTTTTATTTAGTGCTTCGCACACGGACACTCCTTCTTCGATGACCGTTGCCATTCGACTGACTTGTCGCCGCTCGCAGAGGGCGCTCGCTTTCTGTATAAGTAGAAAGGGTAACTGTATATGAGAGAGCATGGTACAAACGCTATATTCCAACAGTATGAAAGGTAAGGAGGCGTCTACATTCAGATGTTGCTCCGTGTTGCATGCGTGTTGCGCCAAGCAAAAAAAAATCGTTGTCCGATATCTAGCATACTCATGATCCATGACAGAAGTTCAATATGTTAATCTTCTGCCATTGGTAATGAGTATTTCTAGATATCGGACAACGATTTTTTTTTGGTTTGGCGCAACACGCATGCAACATGGCGCAACATCTGAATGTCGACGCCTCCGTAGAATAAGATTATCAACATGTCTTGAGAACATGGCCTGGATCTGATACCTCGGTAAAGAAGAAAAAAAAATATCGACATGCCTTGATCACCCCGGTTGAACACCACAGATAAAATCCAATAAAATTTTCAAACGCTCTATTAGGTATCCGATAAAAATTTTTATCTGTTTCTATCTGTACAATCATTTTACCTGCCCATATAGAAATAAACTAATAAGAAAATATGGATAAAAACAAATTAGAAATTTTATAAGATTTTACGTATAAAAAATGTATAGGGAGTTATAAGATTATTATTTTTATATGAGTTTATACGTCCTACTGCCATTACATTTTACAAGATTTTATAGGTTAGGAACAAATGATTAGTTGTATAAAAATGTATCAGTATAAACGGATAATAATTTTATAGAGTTTTATAGTACTGAAAATGATTGTTTCTTATAAGATTGTTTATATAAAATTTTTATAATTTTTTATGGGAAAAGTATTAAAATATATTAATGAGCAACTATTGTAATTGACTTATATGAAATTTATTATCTTGAATAGAATATATATAATAGAAACAATTATTTTTTCAAACCTTATATATTTATTAGAAATAACTATTCTATATGTAGATATAGAAAAATCCGGGTGCAGAAACCGTATGATAGCATATAAAAATAGACGTTTATTGTAATTTATAGAACGAAACATATTGATTTTTTTTTAGGAATGTCAATCGTAAATAAAGGTATCATACTTTATAGGAAAAAATCATTGCCAGCATGATTACACTAACAAGAATATGTTATAATCATTTATTGTTTCTAACTTATAAAATACTGATTTGAATTTATAGCAGATAAATAAGAGCTATTGTTTATTTGCCTCTGCTATTCGTACGACATGACATTGTGTATTGAAGATAAGCACATCTATATATTAGTAAACATATACTTTCTGTTGTCAAAGGTCAAAGCAATACTTATTGTTGTGGTATTTATAAATCTTTGTTTTGTGTACTTACATTTTCGCGCGATTGAACTCGCGCTCGCAAGTAAATATTCTCATAATATATACTTAGTTCAAGCGGCCGTTTGAATGTACGTGATCATTTATCTTCTACCGGAAACCCCTTTGCAAGCTAGAGTTTTAGGCATCGACCCCGACTGGCGCTGTCTTATATATCTGAAAGTAAAGCATGATGCGTATCCTCGCTCTCTTTTCCGACTACCTCCAGTGTAGTGATAGTAATGCAGTCGCCTGGTCTCGCGGATGCGATATGCATATTATATCCTGGTAATAGGATTTATTAATTATTTATAGATTAATTTATAGATTATAAAAGTTTGGCCAACATAATCATTTATATTTATTAATTACAAGAGATAAGTTTTATACTATTTCATTAGATTGTATAGAGTCTTATAAGATATTACATTTTATAGTATTTCGAATCCACTAATTATTTATACTATTTTAAAAACCTTAGCAAATCAAATATTAATTATTGCTCTAAGCGAAAATTTTTATAGGATTTTGTATGCATGTCCATGTACAGTACTTATGTATGTGTATGGCTAAAGGTCAAAGTCAAATTATGATAAACTTTTAATTTTAATAAAATTAATTATTACTCTAAGCGAAAATTTTTATAGGATTTTTTATGCATGTCCATGTACAGTACTTATATGTATATATGTATGGCTAAAGATCAAAGTCAAATTATGATAAACTTTTAATTTTAATAAAATAGCGATTGATACATGAAAAAAACTTTAATTTTATATTTTATCAACTTGTCAAACGGTAAAAACGAACATCGCTACTGAAAAGTACTGGATTAAATAATAAAATATAAAAATGATGACTAGAAAAAAATCACACCTTTCAACTCGTGACCTTTCTTTACGGTGATCAACCTCCAGATGTTTAGACACACTCTATAGGAGCATGCATACAGTGAAGGATTTTATATAGTATCCTATAAAATTTTTCAACTAAGGTAATGAATATCAATTATTACTTTAGATACGAAATCCTACAAAATTGAAAATTGTATAAAATCATATACAATCTAAAATACTTGATAAAATTTCATAAAATACTATCGAATTTCCATCTTGATGTAATTAATAAATATCAATGATTTCATGGTTAATATATACGTTGCGATGAAAATGGCAGAATTTATGTAATTTTTTAAAAAGTTTATTATTTTTTCTCATACTATGTTTACTATGTTGTACAATTTTTGCGAATATATTTTTTTTATTTGGTAATGAACAAAATTTAGTATAGAATCGCGAGCAAGAACTGAAAATACGTTTTTCAGAAACCACAGATAGAGTCCGATAGAATTGTATATGAAATAAGAATTTAGAAAATAAAATAAGTATTGCCGGCTTTTCCGAGAATCGGCACAAGCTATCGTTCGTGTTTTGTCCGCGGGAAAGAGGAGGGGGAAGGCTGAGCGGAGTGAGTTAGGAGAGACCATGTCTCAGCCACTCCGGCGGCAGTTCCTCTCTTGACGTTGTCTTGGTCTTGCGCGCTGACCAGTGATGTGAGCTGGTCAATTGATCAGTCAATTGACCGTCATGACCTTGACCGGACAAAAAAAATTTTGACTGACAATTGACTCTGACCGGTTACACTTCTGCGTGACAGTCAAACCTACATCTATATAGAGTATAGAGCATGGTGTAAGGAAATAAGGTGTGCTATTGCGCAACCTTCTTTACGAACCAATAGAATTCTGATCCGAAAATCGGTCATATTGAACTTTAAACAAATAGAATCAGCGCGCGAGTGGCGAATTTGTTTGAAATGTAATATAGAACTGTTTTGTATAAAACTGAAAATTAAAGTGTTATTAATGTTAAATAAGTAGATAATGAAAATAATACTCAAGTAATTAAGAAGAATATTAACTTTTTGAATGAAAATGTTTATAATTCGTACTATTTATGAAATGAAAGAAGTACTTTTGCAGTGGATCATTGAAATAATCTTTTGAAAAAAATTCAATAAGAAATGAAAAATAATTATCGATTTATATAATATATGTTAATTTTACTATTGCCAATGTATAAAAATATTTCATTTTATGATCTCAGTAAGATATAATACGAAAAAACACATATTTGAAAGAGGGTGAAATATATTTAAATAAAAGAACGATTTGATAAGTAATAGTTAATACTATTTATTAACAATTAAAATTATTTTAAATAGACAACAATTAAGTCAAGTACATAAACGAGTCTGGATAGGGAGCACACCTTATTTTCTTGACGAACGGGGAAAAGTATGGTTTTGTCACCAGGAATGGTCTGCTTCTTGCATAGAACACACGTTTTCGTCCTCCTTGAGTTATTATTTAACATAGACTGTGTTGTACAAAAAGACTGCTCTGTAAAACGTATGGTAGCATAAACTATTTTATCAAAATTTTGACTGTTTTTTTATTCTTTTAAACTTTCTGACAAATGACCGGTCAGAAAGCTCACTGACGGTAATTTTTACATTCAGAGATTGTAAATTCTGACTGTCAATGACGGTCAAATTTTTGTCAAAATGACCGTCAAGTCAGAAAATTTTGTCTGACCGATCAATCCACATCACTGGCGCTGACTGGTTGACGCGCTGACTGACCTAGTCGCGCACAAAAGTCAGTGTCTTAGCGACGTTCGAACGTGATAGTCGCACATCCTATAGATTTGGTGAAAACTAGTAAGAAAGTAAAAAGCATCAGTGGCCATAGCTTTTGATACACTTAGTTTCTCTTGCTTTTGCAACTTGCCGAGCGTCAGTATTAGTGTTTTGCAGCAATTTTGTTGTCGTGGTCGCACTTCGCCTGCAGACAAAGGAGCCAGCTTTATTGTGCTGCAATCTGTGGTTTTCAACAGGGTCTCATTGTGCCTTTCCATCAGCTCTTAATTCATCAACCAAGTCGTATCTAAAATTGCACCGAGGCGTCCTAAATTTTTAAATTGTGTTTTGGCTTGCGGGATATAACGATTGGTAGTTTGTACCGTTGTTATATTAAAAAAGCTTTTTTTACAAATACTTCAGAAGTATTTCCCAGCGTGCTTTTCAAAATCGGTTTTCACGTTCATGCTTTTTTGACGAGAAAGGCGGCAGAGTAGAAGGGCGGGAAGGTAAGAGCGACGGTTGCAGCCGCAGTAATATCTCTGTTTCGACAAATTTTTAACAATCATGTAGTTTCTATTGCTTAACTTAACGAACGTCAGTGTTAGCATTTTACCGACATCACAAGAAACAAGCTATTATAGACGTGGTTGTGTTAGAGCCGGTAAATTTCTATCTTGTGATTTTGCGTGGGGGATATCTATTAGCTATTTGTGCACAAATATTGCCATAGCGGTTTGCGTCTCTTTCTTATGTGTTTCCGCGTACACCGCTGTAATATTAATACATAGGTATTTTTTGGCAAATACAAAAATCTTACCCACCGCATTTCTCGGAATCGGTCGATACGTTCGTGCTTTCTTCGCGAAAAAGACGGCGAAGTAGGGGAGGGGAGAGGGGCGGCAGCAATGGGGCTTTTTCCGCCGCTTGATGGCGCTAGTGGGGCACAGAAGCAAACACATTAATTTTATATATCTACACTGAGAAAAATGTTGTAGTAAATTTTATTATAACTCTAATAAAAATTACTATAAAGTATAGGAAGGGTAAGATAAATACACTTTATGCTGCATTTTTATTATAATTGTATGAATAATTACAAAATTTCTTGTAATTTTTATGACAGTTGTTGATTAGAAAGTATTACGAAATAAAAGAAAAATTGCTATACACATAGCAAAAACTGTGATATAATAAAATTTAAAATATATGCTTTTAATTTTAATTAGAATAGAATATAAATTTTATTTTGTAGCGTTTAAATTTTATTTTGTAGCGTATAAATTTTATTTTGTAGCGTATTAAAAATTACTATAAACATAGTAGAAAGTGCCACATTCAAAAATTGCTACAGGCCATAAGAAAGTTTGCTATCCAACATAATAAAAATTGTTACAACATTAGTACTTTCTGCGCAGATCAAGGCGCCCACATGTCTGATTGAGGTTATGTTTCTTCGGGAATTTCACTTTGTCTTGCTTTTAAGTTTACAAAACATTCAAAACCTTACTTCAATTATTTTATTTTATATTATTCACATCCTATTGAAAAAAATCATGTGATTAATCATATGATTAATCCAGTGATTAATCACATGATTAATCATATGATAAATCATGTGATCAATCATGTGATTAATCATGTGGTTAATCATGTGATCAATCATATGATTATTCACATGATATTATCGACGGAAAAATCATGTGATTAATCACATGATTAATCACATGATTGATCACATTAATTTTTCCAGAATCCAGGAATATGCTCTGCTGAATTTATAACTTAATTTATTTATTATCTAGCAGTTTACCACTGCTATATTATAAATGAAAAATAATAGTTAAATGAAACATTTGCAATATAATATAATTATTTGTATATTACAGTTATTTAGATAATTAATTCAATTGAAGATATAGACAATTTTATTGTTATTACAATTATAATGTTCCGACATAACTGAAGAATGGGACAAAATAAGAACTTCTAAATATATTCTGCCCTAATGAAAAGATGGGATATTTGGATTATTGGGTATAGATGAGCAATTGATATACGATAAATGGGCCCTATGGGTTTCCCTTGCGTGTCCCATATGACTGATATAAAACTAGTTAACATTTTTTTCGGATTACAAACATTTTATTCGAATAATAATCAATATTACTTCTTATACTACTTTGATAAAAGTATATTTTTATTATAAATTAAGGCTACAACTGTAAATAAACAATAAAGACACGTAACATACCTGTATATAGGAATAAGGTTATTATAAATGATATTGTTATTAATGTACAGAAATGATGTTTAAGGAGCCTCGTGCTCGCGCTACTCGACTCCGACCCGTGGTAGCAAATTCACACGAAGCCGGAGCCAAGCGCGCCCACGTGTACTCGATTTTGGCAGCTACCATGAACAGTTGCGACGACGTCGGCGACAGCGCGAGGAGGCCACAACTTGGCGATGATTTTTCTATTAAAAAAACAGAGAAGATATTTTACATAAAGTCAGCTCCTCAAAATTTTAGAATTGTTTATGTTTAATTTGTGAGTTAACTAATATTTTTTATTCAACAAAACTTTTTCTGATTCTTTATTAAAAACCATTTAAAATGAGCCCTGGAACGACATTAGCAAACATTTAAAATGATCCATTTTAAAAGTCTCAGATTCGCTACTTATTAGTATACCTTCATCTGAAAAAAAGAAAATAATAAGTACAGCAGAATATTTTTGATTGGACAAAATTTTTACTGAATCTTTATTAAAGTCCCTTTCAAATATGCCCTGATCGATTTTCGCAAACCCACTTGAAAGGAATTGTATATTTTTTTAATGTCAGTAGAAACCAATAATTGGTATTTTCGACAACCTGCTGGATTTGACATCTTAATATTATTCATATATCTCATGTCATGGATCTTGTAGCTGATTTTTTCAAAGCATGAAAAATATATTAAATATTTATTTTCAACAATATTTTTGACTGGCTTATAAGTAATAATATTTTTATTTACTGTCCTAAATTTTCAATAGGAGACCCTTAGCTCTATTTATAATCTTCATATCTATTCGAAACAATTTTATAAGTAATCTATATTATCGTGTGCCAAAGCTAAAAGTAAATGACTATAAAAAAGTTGCAATAATGTAGTTGAAAGACAATTTAGCAATTGCAAATTCAAATGCACAGACGTATACTCCATAACCAATAATTTTCAAATAAAATATGGTTTTCTTATTAAGCCTCCGCTTCATGAAATTTCATAAACTATTCAGTGTTAAGATGAAAATTAAATAATTGTATTATGGATCTTAATGAGTTATAAGTTTGTAGATTACATAGTTTATGAAATTCATGAAACGAAGCCTTAATAAGAACACCATATTTTATTTGAAAATTATTGAGTAAGAAGTATTTGTATGCGCATTGGAATATACAATTCTTAATTGTCTTTCAACTAATATGATTGCAACTTTTTTATAGTATTTTACTTTTAGCTTTGGTACACATAATAATGGATTACTTATAAAATTCAGTTTCGAATAGATATGAAGTTTACAAATAGAATGTATTAACAGTGTAAGCGTCTCCCATTGAAAATTTAGGAAAGTATAAATGCCTGTTGAAAATATTGTTGAAAATAGATGTTTAATATATTTTTCATGTTTTGAGAAAATTCAGCGACAAGATCCATGACCTAAGATATATGAATAATATTAAGATCTCAAATCCAGCAGGTTGTCAAAAATATCAATTATTGGTTTCTACTGACATTAAAAAAATATACAATTCTTTTCAAGTGGGTTTGCGAAAATCGATCAGGGCAGATTTGAAAGGGACTTTAATAAAGATTCAGTAAAAATTTTGTCCAATCAAAAATATTCTGCTGTACTTATTATTTTCTTTTTTTCAGATGAAGGTATACTAATAACTAGCGAATCTGAGTCTTTCCAAATGAATCATTTTAAATGTTTGCTAATATCGTTCCAGGGCTCATTTTATATGGTTTTTCATAAAGAATCAGAAAAAATTTTGTTGAATAAAAAATATTAGTTAACTCACAAAGCACAAACGATTCTAAAATTTTGAGCTGCTGACTTTATGTAAAATATCTTCTCTGTTTTTTGAATAGAAACATCATCGCCAAGTAGTGGCCTCCTCGCGCTGTCGCCGACGTCGTCGCAACTGTTCATGGTAGCTGCCAAAATCGAGTACAGGTGGGCGCGCTCGGCTCCGGCTTCTTGTGAATTTGCTACCACGGATCGGTTTCGAGTAGCGCGAGCACGAGGCTCCTTAAACATCATTTCTCTACATTAATAACAATATCATTTATAATAATCTTATTCCTGTATACAGATATGTTACATGTCTTTATTGTTTATTTACAGTTGTAGCCTTAATTTATAATAAAAATATACTTTTATCAAAGTAGTATAAGAAGTAATATTGATTATTATTCGAATAAAATGTTTGTAATCCGAAAAAGAAATGTTAACTAGTTTTATATCAGTCATATCGGACCCGCAAGGAAAACCCATAGGGCCCATTTATCGTATATCAATTGCCCATCTATACCCAATAAGCCAAATATCACATCTTTTCATTAGGGCAGAATATATTTAGAAGTTCTTATTTTGTCCCATTCTTCAGTTATGTCGAAACATTATAATTGTAATAACAATAAAGTTGTCTATATCTTCAATTAAATTAATTATCTAAATAACTGTAATATACAAATAATTATATTGTATTGTAAATGTTTCATTTAACTATTATTTTTCATTTATAATAGCAGTGGTAAACTGCTAGATAATAAATAAATTAAGTTATAAATTCAGCAGAGCATATTCCTGGATTTTGGAAAAATTAATGTGATCAATCATGTGATTAATCATGTGATTAATCACATGATTTTTCCCTCGATAATATCATGTGATTAATCATATGATTGATCACATGATTAACCACATGATTAATCACATGATTGATCACATGATTTATCATATGATTAATCATGTGATTAATCACTGGATTAATCATATGATTAGTCACATGATTTTTTTCAATAGGGAATTAATGATAAGTTTCTTTGTGTTATCAAAGTTATTTATTGTCATTATTTAATATTATCTGAAATTTTCTTGAAATCGATGGTTTGACATGTACAAGTTCCAAAATTTTACACTCAAGAATCCTATTTGGGTAAGTGGTTAGCGCGTCCTATTGCCGCGGTGAAGGTTGCAGGTTCGATCCCAACGCTCGTAAAAAAAAATATTTTTATTTCTCATTTTAATTTATTTTCACATTAAATATTGTATGATTAGAGTCTGAAAATAGTTCTGAACACAGGAAGAACGAGAAAAAATTTAATTTTTTGAAATTTAAGGTCATTCATAAAAATTACTATGTTGCATAGCAAAAGTTGTTATAATTTGGATTTGTCCCTCCGTTCCTACAAAATATAGTAATTTTTCTTATGTTTACAATAAATTTTACTACAAAATTTCTCTCAGTGTATATTTATGCATACGCGCGCAACAGCAATAGCTAATATGTAGATAATAATAACGCAACTACAATAATAATGTATCTGCCCCTATGTCCCACTATATGTATAGTACTACCAAGCGGCGGAAAAAGCCCGATAGTTGCTATGACCGCACTAATACGATCCTCTTTTCGGGTAGTCTCGTGCGCTGATTCACACGCACGAACGCACGCACACAGTCACACACACACGCATGCACACACGCGTGAAATAAAATAATATATGATTTTGTAATATTTTATAATTCCTATTCGATTTCATAAGGTTTCTCAATTTTTAATAGTAATTATTTTCTAATTTTCCTTAAATCCATTAAAATAATATTAAAAAAAGTAAACAAAATGAAAATGTGTTGATTCCATTGAAAAATGATTTTAAATTTGTGACAATAATTGTGAATCATATTTTGATTATCATGTTTTTTTCAGATTTATATGTAATGTAAGAATATAAAAGTTTATTAGTCTATAATAGTACTTTCTCCATATTATAAAATACGATAAAAATTTACAAGCTGAATAAAAGCATATCATTGTCATTTGCAAACTCGTGTGATTTAAAATTTACGTACCAGTAATTAGTAATAATATTAGTGAATTAGTAAATGTAAGACGCAGATTTACACAATTGTTAACGCCTGCGTACGATTACCTAATAAGTAATGAAGTATACTATACGATTTCACAGTACAGCTGTACGATATTCTATAGTTTTTATCGGATCTTACAAGAATACTCAGTTTTTAATACTAATATATACAAAAGTCAAATATTTACCATTCCATAATAAACTTATTGTGTTTTATGTGACTTAAATTTTAAAGTTCGAATTGCCAGTTTACAACGGATCCTTGCTGTTTGAAACATGAGCCTTTAAAGTTCAATCTATAAAAAATATTATTATGATTTTATAGATTTTATATTACTTTCACTAAAACTTTAAGTAGTTTATTGTATTTTACTGTAAATTACATGTGTTCGTACTAATTATGTTTTTTATATCCTTTTATATGCTTTTTATGCTATTTCATTGGATCTAATAACTATTTCTTTTTATGTACTTCAAAAACGAATTCGCGTACTGCTTTGCCCCACTCTCTCCTACATTATATATCATTATTTAATCATTTATTATTTCTTGTTACATTAACTTCAGTAAAGTACTGTGTTACATTTTTGTTTCCTATTTAATAATGATTGTTCTGTTCAAAGTAGTAAAATGTCAATTAATATAACATACTGTTATGCGAGGCTTTATTACAAATTTGTTATTATATGTAAATAAAAAAAGTTCTCTTCTCATAAATCTTTAACTTAAAGTTTAATTCATTAATTTATTAAATTAATTTTATTGTAAATAAATTTTTTAACTTATATCCTACAAATTAAAATTCAACTACCTTAACTATAATGTAAAATGATTTATTTTTCCCGGAGAATGCACTATGTTCTTTTATATAAGATCATTGGAAGGAAAGTTTCAGATAATCCAAGAATCTCTAATTAAAAACTTTGATGCATCATCTTATGATAAGTTTAAAAAATATCGAGTACTTGACGAAGAAAAAAATACTTTTCAAGCAACCGTGGTCAATTCAATGGTAAATTTAATTTGTATCTTTATTTGGATCTCTAGAGACTTCTTTTCATTTTCATAGATTTTATTCATTACAAATATGTATAAAATTTAGTAAACAATATTATACAATTACGTATTTGCGAATGATGTAATATTCTCTTAATTGAATAAACAATTGGTATGATTCATCCGAGAACCACCTAACGGGAAGAGTGAATGGAAACTTTGAAAAACGGGTCGAAATTTTTTTTTTTATTTTATAGTTCATCGGACTTCTTTTTATTTATTAGTAATCATTTACATTAATTTTAAGATATTTACAATTTATTATTTGTTTATATAGATTTTGTACAATGTTTGTTTAGCGAGTTTTTAATTAAATAAACATTGCTTTTTACTCGACATAAATGTCTAGAGAAGTTTAATTCCGATTTCACAAAAAATATGAAAAATTATTTCATTATTTGTTTCTCAATTTTTATTTATAAATTGTGCAGATTCTTTCGAAGAAGTGAAACAGAAGATAGCTACGTCTCGTCCTATTGTGCCACCTAAACCATTATTATATACAGCAAAAGAGTTATCTGAGGAAGAAGAAGTTGTAAGCAAAAAAAAAAAACTCGATAGTACAGTAAAGTCTACTGAACAAATCCTACTGAAAAAATTAAATCGATTAGACGATAAAAAGAAGGTAAGCACACATCTATTTTACTTTTTAACATAGTTATTCCGCGAATATATGTACTAAATCGCATTTATATTAATCCAAAATAAATAAACACGAAGTCCCTGTTCTACTACATATGTACAAAAAGTTTATTCGTATAAAAATATGCTTTAATATGAAAGATATTAAACAGTGAAAATTTATATGTGCGATTTCCTTTTTTCTCATTTCTCCAGTCTACACAAATTCTTCCGACTACCGGCTTCCGGTGTTTATATATATTCGCCTTGTTAAGACCAGCGTCATCGTCCCTCGCGACCAAAATCCGAACTACTTATTGAAGGATAATAAACTTTTCTTCATATACCGCAGACCGCTCATGCTAATCAGCTGTGTTTATCCTTCAATAAGCAGTTCGGATTTTGTCGTGAGGGGCGCTGATGCTGGTCTTAACAAGGCGAATATTCCCGTGTCTGGGCGATGACAACCTAACCTTACACATCTTTACACACGCAGATGTTACAAATGTTATCATATCGTCGTGAGTTAGTTTAAAATTAAAATTATTTAATTAATATATATTCCAAGATCTCAAGTAGTCAACTGGTGATAGAAGAATTCATCTATTCATATATCAATCAACGGGGTTTTATTAGATAAGTATTGAACAGCAAAATTTTAAATGGCTACAATCATTTTTAAAAAATTGATACTTTGTGTGAATTTTTTTTATATTTACAGAATATAAAAGATTTGTTTATAGTCATTGAAATTCGATTTTTAATTAACTTGGATGTTTGTACAACGTAGACAAATGCTGAAAGCCTTATTCATTCTATTTTGAATATGTAATATAGCCAATAATGTTGAGGAGTTCTAATTGTGTACTGTCCGAAAAATCTAATTTTGAATTAGGAAAAATGAACGAGTGCCCTCATGACCCTGCTGGTTATCTTATTATTAATGGACAAGAAAAAGTTATATTAATACAAGAACAGACGCTTAGGACTAGAATTATATTAAAGAAGATATTAAGAATATAGTACTACTCAAGAAAGAAAAACAAAACCAATATTAGCCTATGAAAGAGCAGGCAAATACTATTTATAATACAATATTTTTGAAGGTATATCTATATATTCTCAACATGAAAATTTTTCATGAGATATAATTTTAGAAGAATATTAAAAATGGCCGTTGTTATATGTACACCCAAGGGCCTTTGATTCTTTCCGAACGTGCCCCGTTAGTGACCGTCACACATAATCTTTTGAATGTTCACGATTGACAGGCAGTTTCTCATCTAGGTCGATAGCGCTCTCGTTTCATTCTATGGTCTTCGAACGAAGAATTTTGCATTTTCGAAATATAATACAACGTATTTCCATTCTATAATACGACGTAAGACGAGTATTATTATAATAAAAAAGTATTGTTAGACTTAATAGTTTACTCGCACAATGTATAAAACTCCTCGAATCTCAACTGCGCGCGCTACCTTTATAAAGATTTTAGAAGAATATAAGATCGGTAGCAGTGTCATGCCAGAATATTTACGCATCGGAAAGCGCACAAGCTGCGACGTCTTTATTAGCGAAAAATTGCCAATATTCCGAAACTTTCATTTGCGTCGCTACTGTGTGCTTATATTTTGATGCGCCGGAAGCTCGCTTCATTTCAACGCACGATTTACGTCATAAATCTTTCGCAGGGAGTTTTATAACTTTACACGGAGAAAAGTCCCCACTGCTCTAGGCCGTACTTATAGGTAAGCTCGCTATCTGTGTTCCCTCCACTGCGAGAGAGCGCGCCGAACCTGGCCCGCGCAGTGGCTGTCATCTTTCTGCGCCGAGCTTGCGATCACCGAAAAACGGAGTGATCGAAAGCTCGGCGCCGAGAGGTAACAGCCACTGTGCGGGCCAGGGTCGGCGTGCTCTCTCGCAGTGGAGGGGATACAGTCAGCGAGCTTGCCTATAAGCCTAAAGCTGTGGGGACTTTCCTTCGTGTGGTGCGTCTTTTGGTGGTCATACGCCTCTGCAATTTTGCGTGCTCCAGAACAACAGGTTATGGTTATGGTTATGGGTCCCGATAGCCGCGGGGCGAAGAATGTATAAAAAATAATTTGTAGAAATATTTCACACAACTGTGTGTATCTGCCTCTGTGTGTGTGCGCGCATGGGTGCGTGGGTCGGTAAACACGCAATAACGAAACAGAAAAGGACAGAGAAATAGCGTGATATTTTTTTTATTTATTCTTATAAATACGTTAACATATATATAAATTAACATATATTTCTATTATCCTCTGGACTGCTGGTGGGCGGCAGGAGCAGTGGCTGGGGTGACTCATCTGCTACTAGTAGACGCTGCCGCTGCTGCTGCTTGGCTCGAGATGACCGGCTTTTCAGAAATATACCTAGAAATAAGAAAATATTTAAATACTTACTAATTAAGAGTCTATTATAATTTTTTTAATTATGAGTTTATATATGTATATGTATTATTTATTTTATACGTGGATATAAAATACCATTTAATAATTTACTGGGCCACCATTTGCATCAAACAATTTCTGAATTCGTCGCGGCATGGAAACAGTGAGGGATTGAAAATATTCTGGTTTTCCTTGAAGATCTCTCCATAAATCAATTACACACTCGTGCAGTTCATCTTCGGTAGTAGCCATGTTTGGTTTCCACTCACGCACCATTTCCGCCCATACATTTTCGATTATGTTTAAATCAGGGGAACGTGGTGGCCATATGGGACGTTGTAACCGAGGATGTTGTCGGTACCATTCTCGGACGACGCCCGCAGTGTGCACTGCGCTATTCAACAACATATATTGTGCGTTGGTCTGGAAGAGCTAGTTCTACAGACGGTAGCAATATTGTCTGCAGAATTCTAATGTATTGTTGTGCGTTCATCCTGCGGCCGACGTCAATAATTTCGCCAGGACTATGCCCACTCACCCACGCCCAATACGATCTTGTGTGCCGTCCACTATGCGTTTTTTGCAATACGTAGCGAACGTCATAACGCGTACCATCTGGCCGCCATACCCCGTATTTTCCATCTTTATCTGTCGAAAATACCTTTTCGTCTAGATACACCGTGTTTTTTCATTCCTCTTCAGTACGTGCTCCATAATTATTTGCGAATTGCATTCTGGCCACAACATGAGGTTCTCTTAATTCAACCTTCTTCACAGCTTTCCGGTACTTCAGATTCGTTCGCGTCTTAAGAGCTTTCCTCAGCGCTCTCGGTTTCACATCTAAATTCAAAGAAGCTGGTAACTTTGATACGGGCTGGAATGGATCTCTCTCCATTATTGCACTATCATTTCCAAATCTTCGTCGTTCAATTTATCTACCTTTCCATTATCTAATAAAGGAATAATGATGTAATAAGAGCTTGTGACATGTCTGCGGCGAAAACTAGCATTTACTATACAGGTTTTTCTAAAGAGTGAGTTAAAAAATGTAAATCATACAGCAAAGTTATCGTAAGAATATAGATAATATATTAATAAAAACTAATTATTAATTAATCTTAATATTAAATAAAATAGCTACTTCTGTAAACTATTTATTAAAAGTAATGTGAATTTGTTGCTCTAAGATTTAGTTAATAACGAGATTAGATACTAGTTTTCGCAGGCGAAGTGAGAAGAGTTTTCATCGTTATAAAAATTAAAAGAAGTGGGCTTACTCGCTCTTAAATCAATGGCAGGGACTACGTTTTCTAATTCATTTTCGAACCTCTTTCTCCAATTAATTACCGTGCGAATATCACAATGCAACCGTTCTGCAATGTCCAATGGTTCAAAACCTTCTTGAAGATAAATCCTCATTCGTTCGAGATTTTCTCTGGTCGGTCTAAAAGCCATTTCCAATCGAATTAAAAAAAAAAAATAATTTCCTGTCGATTTAACTTATCACCTGCTAACCTTCTCTATCAGAACAAACAACAGAACGGTTTTTGTTTAACCTGTAAATGTGAAAAGTATTAAATGGGAATTCAAATTAGATGCGTTGTTTTTTTGTTTTTGTTGTTTTGATGAAGCAACTAACAGGTTAGACCAATTAACAAAAGTAAAGAGTCAAGCGTATTTGTAGCTGTAAGGAAAATGGATCCATTTGAGCTGGAGATCGAGGAACTAGCAATAGTTAGATTTATTCGTCGTAGGGAGTTTCTCTACAACTCGGCGCACGTGCTATATCGCTGCAAGAGGAAAAGAAATGCTGCTTACCGAGAACTACAAATCTATCTTCGCCGAATCTACAATAGAAACAGATCTAGTAAGTAATTAAACTCGCAATCAAAAAATCATAATCAGACGTTTAATTAGAAAGCGATTAACCTTTGTTTTCTATTTCAGTTGCATACCTAAAAAAGTCATGGAGAATACTGCGTGCAAAATATGTTTCAATAACCAGAAGCATTGTGAGAGGGCTAGTACGAAGACGTGACCTAAATTTTATTGGCAAATGGTCTATTCGCCACTTAGCTTTCTTGGCTCCTTTCATAAGCCGAGTGAATGGCGAACCTCGATATTTTCCAGATGAAGATAGACAATAAATGTAATAGTAGCTAATACAAATATATATTTACTTATCATATATATATATATATATATATATATATATATATATATATATATATATATATATATATATATATATATATATATATATATATATATATATATATATATATATATAATAGAAATATATGTTAACGTATTTATAAGAATAAATAAAAAAAATATCACGCTATTTCTCTGTCCTTTTCTGTTTCGTTATTGCGTGTTTAACGACCCACGCACCCATGCGCGCACACACACAGAGGCAGATACACACAGTTGTGTGAAATATTTCTACAAATTATTTTTTATACATTCTTCGCCCCGCGGCTATCGGGACCCATAACCATAACCATAACCTGTTGTTCTGGAGCACGCAAAATTGCAGAGGCGTATGACCAACAAAAGACGCACCACACGAAGGAAAGTCCCCACATCTTTAGGCTTATAGGCAAGCTCGCTGACTGTATCCCCTCCACTGCGAGAGAGCACACCGACCCTGGCCCGCACAGTGGCTGTTAGCTCTCGGCGCCGAGCTTTCGATCACTCCGTTTTTCGGTGATCGCAAGCTCGGCGCAGAAAGCTGACAGCCACTGCGCGGGCCAGGGTCAGCGCGCTCTCTCGCAGTGGAGGGGAGACAGATAGCGAGCTTACCTATAAGTACGGCCTAGAGCAGTGGGGACTTTTCTCCGTGTAAAGTTATAAAACTCCCTGCGAAAGATTTATGACGTAAATCGTGCGTTGAAATGAAGCGAGCTTCCGGCGCATAAAAATATAAGCACACAGTAGCGACGCAGATGAAAGTTTCGGAATATCGGCAATTTTTCGGTAATAAAGACATCGCAGCTTGTGCGCTTTTCGATGCGTAAATATTCTGGCATGACACTGCTACCGATCTTATATTCTCCTAAGATCTTTATAAAGGTAACGCGCGCAGTTGAGATTCGAGGAGTCTTATACATTGTGCGAGTAAACTATTAAGTGTAACAATACTTTTTTATTATAATAATACTCGTCTTACGTCGTATTATAGAATGGAAATACGTTGTATTATATTTCGAAAATGCAAAATTCTTCGTTCGAAGACCATAGAATGAAACGAGAGCGCTATCGACCTAGATGAGAAACTGCCTGTCAATCGTGAACATTCAAAAGGTTATGTGTGACGGTCACTAACGGGGCACGTTCGGAAAGAATCAAAGGCCCTTGGGTGTACGACAGATTTCCTAACCTCAGAAAATGTACAACATGTATTAATAGATGAAAGGATACTTGAAAATTTTTAAAAGTACATAAATATTGACAATTAGGTATTGGTAATTGACTAAAGAAATCATATTCCTTCTTGTGTGGAAACTATTTTCTTGTGAAAAGTACACGATAGTAAAGTACGAACTTTACGATCGATGTGTTAAAAACGTTATTTGTACGACAGATTTCCAAACCGCAAAATGTCCGATATACATATTAAAACATGAAAGGACACTTGGAAATTTTGACAATTTTTGATAATTGACTAAAGAAATAATATTCTTTCTTGTGTGGAAACTATTTTTTTGCCTGTTATATCAAAATTCTCGTTACTGAAACGATGAGTATTTTTATCGCGGTAGACAAATCTGTCGTACACATAGTAACGCCGATTAAAAATTTGTCTTCGTATTTGACAGGACGAATAGAGGACTTGGATGTCCATGAAGAAAATGACAGTTTCATTCCTTTCAATGAATAACACATAAAACAAACAACAACTATGATGTTTATTTAGACAGTATTGGATTCAAAGTACGAAAAAAGTTTTATGTTTTGAAGTAAGTTTTTAAAAATAGGAAAAAAAAATTGTGATTTTCATATTTCGTCTATCTAGCTGAAAATTATATTCATAATAAAATTGTTGCGATTATTAAAAAATGACATCAAATCAGTGTTTTGCGTAATAAATAAAATAAAATACCGGTATGATGTGTTGCATGAAGTGCATATATAATCAAATGACATGATAACAAATAACATAGTGATTAAAAAATAAATCAGTGTTTTGTGTAATATAAAAAAAAATAAAATACTGGTAAAATGTGTTGCACGAAGTGTTATATCAAATTTTAAAACTTGTACTTAAAATCAGTTTGAAATGTTTTGAGAATAGAACATGTGTGTATTAATAAATAATTATGTGTTATGAGGTTCATACACTTCATAATAAGCTTTGGCATAGAAGAAAATATTGCTGAGTGACACGTGAGGATATATAAATATACAATATAATTTATGATGCCGATTTGAAATATTGGTCTGAGCCTTGATTTAAAAAGCATCTGTCATCTTTAAAAAACTTAGTCGATATGAGTGCTGTGCTGTTGTACATATTTATTCAAGTGCCAATGAAAAGATTATGTCTAATGAACATGGAAGTACTGAAAAGAGCAAAAATGATGTTATTGCGAAAATTTCAAGGAATGAAAGTGCTCAGTAATCTATTTTATGATTTTCTCATGGTAGGAGATGTCAAAATGTTTCAGAGAAGTTTTTAGTACATATTTTTCTATACAAGATTCAGATAATAATAATGTTTAATTCATAAACTGGTTGTGTTTTTCATTTTACAAGATTATGTGTATGATGAAAAAAAATATTATGAAAAAGAAATATGTGGTTATCAAAATAATGAAACGAATTCCAGCTTTAGAATGTGCAATAGAAGGCTAGAGGTAAATTTTAGCACAAATTTAATAATGTAATAATAATTTTTCAAAAAAACAAGAGCAAATGGATGCATAAGAGTGTTTTGTGAAAAAATTTAGTATCAGATGCTGTTACATAATGGTAGTTACCTTGGCAAACTTTGAGCTTCGCATTTTTAGGCTAGAGGATTAGGTGATTTCAGAGAAATAGATGCGAAAGAGTTTTTAAAAAACTTTGTATCGTCTGCTTCTATGGAAATGGCAGTTGACATGTGAACTCAACTTTTCAGCCAACTTTGAGCTTCGAGTTTTATAAAAGCAAGAGAACCAGCTGGTGATACAGAGATTTCAATTGTAATTCTGATAACTTGTACTTTTGTCTTTTATTCCTTGCAATAGCTACAAAGAAAAAATATATTATTGTTATCTTTTTTAACAACTTTAAATTCTCTGTTGAAATACTAATATAAGTTTAATGTTTTTATCCAAACAATCTTGCTCTCAACAACTGTCCAACTCTCTACAAAGAACTTGACGGAAGCTTAAATGTTTTTTTGAAACAATTATATAATAAACACTTTTAAAAAATATTTTTTAAACTATTTTCTATAATTCCTATAAAAATATTTTCTATTTCTCACAAAACTGATTTTTGCCATTTAAATTATCTCTTTATCTCTTTACAATATTTGTTTGTATGTATTTGCTATAAAAATGTTTCCCTTTTCTTACAAAAATCATTTTTCTTATCTGTAGTATTACGCATTAAATTAAAGTCGTACTTTCAATAACAGAATCATTTCTGTAAATTATTCATTATTATATTTTTTCTAAAAAATATCTCCAAAAATGGTCCATCACTACATCTTTTAAAAAATCCTTTAATAAATTATTTTACAAAACTTCTACAATCCTTTAGTAGTATATTACGCACCAAGGGAGGAAAACACTTGGACAGTCCACAGCTCGTGTAAATTGCCACCCGAGCCGAAGGCAAACACGAGCTGTGGGTTGGCCAATTTTACTCCTGTGGAGCGTATACTATTTTTTTGCCTAGCGAGGTCGAAAATATAACCTTCGCGATCGGGCGCCGGGAGCGAAAGTGGTACTTTCGGCCCGCTAGGCAAAAAAAAATTTTGCAAGCAACGAGAAATTCTTTTCCAAAACCTTTACAATCACTTTACAAAAACTTTTACAAACGATAAGAATTTTTTCGGACCCCATAGGAATTATTTTTCGAAACCTATACAATATCCTAAAAAATTATTTACGTTTTATTTTATGAAAAGGAATTCTACAAATCAATAATAAATTTTTGTGTTCTAAAGTCGAACTAGATTTCTTTCACGAGGATACTGAAAGTCAAACCCAAAAAAGTTGTGAAATCAATTAAAGTGTAGTTCTATACTTAACAAACATTATTTATAATGTACTTTTACTCTTAAAAAGTTGTGAAATCTCGATCTCTAAAAAATTTTTTTACAAAAGTAAAAACTAATTTAAAACTTTTGTGAATAACAATACTACCATTTAATAATGATATTAAAAATATACCTTAATGAACTCTCATAAGGTTATCACACAATCTAATTATTATTTTCTCTTAAAAAGTTGCGAAATCTATCTCAAAAAACATTTTACAAAAGTTTAAACTAAGGCAAGTATTAGTCTTTCGCTCATCCTCCCTCTCTCTCCCTCCCTCTCTTTCTCCACCTGTCTCCCTCGCCCTCTCTTTCTCTCTCTTCCCCTCTTTCCCTCCCCTCTCTATCCCCTTTCTCCCTCTCTCTCTCAACATCCGTCAAACTGAGTACCAAAAACTTTAATGAGTGCTTCAATGTTTTTTTAAAACAATCAACACGTTTTTTAAAAGCTAATTTTTTAAGTACGTTCTAATAACACAATTTCTCTAGTCCTTTTAATTCTTCTAGTCTCGTCTATTCAATAAGCACTCTTTACAAATGGGAATAATTTTTTTCATGACTGTACAAATAATAATATTGTTAATATAAAACTTTATATGAAAGTATAAAATAAGGCAAGTATAGACGTTTTTTCTACATAATCTATAAAAAAACAACCCAATTTGTCTAGACCTTTTATATATTCGAATCTCATCTATTCAATAAGCCCTCTCTACAAATGGTAATCATTTTCATGATTGTACAAATGATAATAATATTGTTAATATAAAACTTTCTGCGAAAGTATAAAATAAGGCAAGCATAGACGTTTTTTCTGTATAATATCTATAAAATAATAATATATTTATGATTTTGTAAAAGAAATCAAATAAATACCAGTGAAAAAGTCTTTTACTTCTTTGAGTCATTGTATGCTGAACAAATTGTATGTAGGTAAGTACATTCAAATTGTTCACTGCAAATCAAACAAACGAAAGTTGTGAAATCAATTATCAATAGTCAAGTAATGCAAACAACTCTCGGAAACTACTGTATGACTGTTCTCAGAAATGTATTCAAATTTGATCATCTTTCTATACAAATTAAACAAAAGAAAGTACTGAAATAATATAAAACTTTCTACGAAAGTATAAAATAAGGCAAGTATAGACGTTTTTTCTGTATAATATCTATGTATAAAATAATAATATTTATGATTTTGTAACAGAAATCAAATAAATACCGGTGAAAAAGTCTTTTACTTCTTTGAGTCATTGTATGCTGAACAAATTATATGTAGGTAAGTACATTCAAATTGTTTACTGGAAATCAAACAAATGAAAGTTGTGAAATCAATTATCGATAGTCAAGTAATGCAAACAACTCTCGGAAGCTACTGTATGACTGTTCTCAGAAATGTATTCAAATTTGATCATCTTTCTATACAAATTAAACACAAGAAAGTACTGAAATAATATAAAACTTTCTACGAAAGTATGAAATAAGGCAAGTATAGACGTTTTTTCTGTATAATATCTATAAAATAATAATATTTATGATTTTGTAAAAGAAATCAAATAAATACCAGTGAAAAAGTCTTTTACTTCTTTGAGTCATTGTATGCTGAACAAATTATATGTAGGTAAGTACATTCAAATTGTTCACTGCAAATCAAACTAATGAAAGTTGTGAAATCAATTATCGATAGTCAAGTAATGCAAACATCTCTCGGAAACAACTGTTCCGTACTGTTTTCAGAAATGTATTCAAATTTGTTCATCCTTCGATACAAATTAAACACAAGGAAGTACTGAAATCAATTTATTGTAGTCAAGTACCCATAAGATAACTTGACTGACATAATAGAACTTATCGTACCTTGCGTGTAAAATTACATTTTATGCCCACGTTGTAACTTCAAAAATATTCAGCCAGTGGGCATAAAGTATTACTTAACGCCTAAGAGGCGCAATAGCTCACATACTCCTATATACAAAACCTTATAGAACCTACGCACTTTACCCCCGTGTAGGTGAAAATTATTTTATGACTATTATGCTTTCTTTTCATTTCTAAAATTCATAAGAATTTTTCAGATACTAACGAAAAGTCAAAGTTTTAAACTTTCTATAGTATTACGCATCTTGGAAGAAGACAAGAGAAGTCTAGAGCTGCTCTAGCAGGGGTGGTTCTCCAATCTCCCACACATACTTGGCGGGCCCGACGGTTTGCAGTTCAAGGTATAGACATGGTCATAAAGATCAGATAAAATGTATAAATGGGTTGCATTTACATATGAAATACTGATCCATGAATGTATCACTCTGTTTTTAAATAGAAATTGCAAATCCGCGTGAAAATATCATATGAGATCTCATATATGTGAATATCGGACATCAGATGTCATATTAGATTTCATGAGATCCCATAATATATAAAATTGCAGATAACATTATATATAGATATAGATATAGATATATATATATATATATATATGTGTGTGTGTGTGTGTGTGTGTGTGTGTGTGTGTGTGTGTGTGTGTGTGTGTGTGTGTGTGTGTGTGTATAATCTCATATGAGATCTGATGGCTGAAATACTGACATGAGATCTTATATGATATTTACACGCGGGAAAAGGATAGAAAATAGGTGGCTTATAAAATGGTTCGTAAAATCTAAAGCATTTTTGAGTAGATTTCTTAGTACGATTTATATGCATTTTTATTTCATTCCTGTTTAAAAACGACCGATACAAGGAAAAATATTTTGGCTAATGTAAGTAAATCATGAGATTCTGCACATACGTAGGGATGATATATTTGAAAAGTATCAATTAAAAATTAGAGTCATTGTAATTATTTATTAATTATAGTGGACTTATGTAGGTATAAACATTTTTAATGAATTTATGCAAAAATTTAGAATTCTACATTTACAAAGCCCACCGGTAAACTGCAAACCTTCGGGCCCGCCAAGTATGTGTGGGAGATGTGGAACTTTGACTTTTCGTTAATATCTGAAAAAATTCTTATGAATTTTAGAAACGAAAAAAAAGCATAATAGTCATAAAATAATTTTCACCTACACGGGGGTAAAGTGCGTAGGTTCTATAAGGTCTTGTATATAGGACCCACATAAGAAGGTTCGTTGGAGAAACGTTTCTTATACGTTAATTTAGAAACTTCGAAACGTTTTCTGTAAGGTTGAGAAAACGTTGAGGAAACCCGTGAGAAACGTTGAAATGTCCGCTTTCAAGGGGATTAAATCGTACATTGGACTTGTATTTATACGTTGCTGAAACGTTTGTGAAACGTATTTTTTACGTCTGGAAAACGATTGAGAAACCTTTCATATGGAACGATTCTGCCACGTTTCGGAATCGTTTCTGTCGATATCCAGATGATTATCAAAGGTTTCATTAGTAACGTTTTTTGTACAGGTCTCTAACGTTTATTTTGAATCGTAATCAATGAAACGTATAATCGACCTCCAGATGATTATCAAAGGATTCATTAGTAACGTTTTTTGTAGAGGTCTCTAACGTTTCTTTTGAATCGTAATCAATGAAACGTATAATCGACCTCCAGATGATTATCAAAGGTTTTATTAAGAACGTTTTTTGTACGGTTCTGTAACGTTTCTTTTGAAATATAATCAATGAAACGTATAATCGACTGTGACGGAACCGTCTACATTACTGCATAAATAAATTTTTCTTTTTTTTATTTTTTATTGAGGATTAGTTAAAAATATTTCGTAGTCAATGAATCAAGATCATAACCCCCTGAACCGCTACTACCCTACCGACGCTGCTGCACCAAGGGTTGTAGGTGTGACCTGCGCTATGGGGAGTTTCCCAAACTGCCATAAAAACGGCGACGCGGCGCAAGCAATTAACCGATTATACCCACGACTACGAGTGTAGTAAACTATATTAGAAAATCTGTTACCAAAGATTATTACTTTTTCTTATGCAAAATAAGTAATTCACTCTAGAAGAAATATTCACCTGATATTGATTATTAACATAACAAAATTATGTACTAATCTGAATAAGAAAATTATATTTATATGCCGTAAAAATTGAAATAGCGAAACCTTTAGTAGAAGTATAATATTACTGCATCACGATTGTTATTAATAATACCTTAGTTTGCATTAACGCGCTAGTTATAAATTAAAATTAAGTTCCTACAAAATATGTACTAAATAATAGCTTACGTACAAATCTCCAATTGAAATTTTACTTTTATATGTTTGACTGAGTATTTTTGTATTATTTTATATATAAACTAAGTTTCGTCTGACAATAAGTACAGTACGCATTAATTAATAACCGTTCGGGTGTGGGACGAAAAGTTATAGGGTACAGCATTTGTGAAATTAGCTTTAAGAGACGCTTGCCTCGAGCGGATGCGTAATCTTGGGGCTGTAAAACACATGGCCCATATCTAAATATAGATACGACGCTTTCCCACGCAGGGACGCGCTTTCCGAATTTTGAGTACACGACTTATACTACACATTGAAATATTATTTTACATTAATTCTCAAACCGTTATCGATAAAATTGTTTTAACAACTACAAATATTAAATATAGCAGTAGGAAAACTAAGAAAAATAAGAAATTCTATATTTCTATGTTTCATTGCAATCTACAGCCTTTGTTTACTTTTAGTCCAGGCGGTAGAGTATTCGAGGTGGACCTTCTTTGAAGTAGAGCATATTATAACGTAGAAAGTTCCGAAATAATATGTAGAAAAAGAATCCGAGTTTGCCTATTCAAAAAAATGTCTGCTAAATTCAGTATAGCAACAAATGTACCGAAATAACGTAAAAAGGCCTATTTTTCGGCATATTTTCTCTTATACTTGAGAAGGAAGCGTTTAATCGAAAATAGTCATAGGACATTTTTTATTTATCTGATGTTTTTCTACAAAGTGATTGTATTTCCGAATCGAAAAATTTTATTTTGCGCTAACAGTGAGTAAAAAACCGTTAAAAATGATATGTAAAATGTAACTAATTTTTAAGGGGCGTAAAAATCAATGAATGTTAATGAAAATTTGTGAAATGGTAGCTCATTATATGATAATACTACATACAAAAATTCAGGATGATCGACGGTGTAGTTTTCCAGTACGGCTGTTGTTAACTAAAAATTTATAACAATTTTGTCGCGTGCCATGGGTTTAAATAAAGACTCCACGCGGTCACTGAATTTTTTACACATACTTTGGCTTATAGTTAATAATATGCAATATCAAAAATAGCCTTTTTTGCATTATACGGGTGCTTTAGAATTTTTTTAAATTTTTTCAATTTTTTTTTTTTTTTATAAATAAATGCAATTACATGAAAACGGCTCGATGAAAATGTAATGTTAAAAAAGGCTTGAGAAGCTGATTAAAAAACGCTTTAATCGAGCTAAAACCGACCCGATTCAAGTGACTACAACCGGAGATATTAGAGCTTTAAGTCAACCTAAATTTACGGATGACTTAAACGTGAAGTAGACAAATAAAAAATGTAGTGTTGTAGCTAATTGTAAGAGCTTTCAATATCCGTTGAGTGCATTTCCGGCACTTATTTGCTTCATTAAATAAAAATTATGAAAGGAAGCCTGATCGTTGAAATTTCTCGGCGGAACGGCGCGGGAGGCGGAGTGGGGATGACTGCGAGCAGCTGTGCTGCCGCGCGGCACTGTCTCTTCAAAACGGATATGCACGATAAAACTTAACTTTTCTCGGGAACGAATTAACTTATAGAATTCATTTTTTTTAATTTGATATTGCGAATCGAGAGGAATAGGAATTTCGCATTTAAAATTATGTAAATAAATAAATTCTAAGTGAATTTTACGCATGAAGAATTAAGCAATTTTTTGTTCATTAAAAATTTATTTATGACATGAAATTAATGTTTTTAAAGTAAATTGATAACTAACAGATTATTCTAAATTAATGATTTTGCCATTTATTTGTAAAAAATGTAATCTTTTCTGTTTATATATTGGTAAATATGAATCTATTAAACATGGAGAGATGAACTGGAAAATAAAGTACGTATAAAAAATAACATTCTAATAAATTTATTAACTATTTATACAAATTTTCGTTTTTTTACAGGCTGTGTATCGTTTGCTTCGATTTCTGTTTGTGGTTCTTCGTCGCTCTCACTGTCCGAAAAAATAGGTGTAGGTCCTTCTTCATTTATTTCGACTTCCACGTTCTCTAACTCATCTACATTTTCGTCCAATGAAACCTGCAGCACATCGCTATTACTGCAGGTTTGCCCGTGACAATTTTTGCAGAAATCTGTGAATCGCAAGCCGTATTTTACACAGCCGCATGTCTTCTTGCATTTTTCTGTACATCTGCAGCTGATATTTTTTAAAATATTATCAGGGACCAAAGAACCTTCAACGTAGACTGGGGCCAAACAGTCTGTCTGCATTTTCCACCCCCAATCTACCGGGTTCAATGGATTACCTAGCCACTGTTGGATTTGTAGATATGCTCTACATGAATGCACATTAGATGCAGACTCTGTTGGGGGTAAAGAAGCCAAATTAAAGGATTTTTGTTGTGAGCATTTTTTTAAATATTGTGTACCTCAATTCATTCAAACTTATGTTGTTCTTTTTTTTAGGATTGTATAACGCTCTAATAACTTCCTGACCGGTTGCTGTTAATTCTGCTTTTGTGGCACTGCTTGAATAAAAAATTTTTACTTTATCTCTCAATTCACTATCGTTTTGCAATATTTTATGAATTTTTCCTTTCCCCTGCTTATAAAAAGCTGATGTGGTATCACACCCAGAAAAAGCATGAATAAATGCCACAACATCCTTTAAATTTTTATGGATCAAAGAATCACAAGAAAAAAATTTTTCTGAGTCTTTATTCTTTCCGGGTTTTAAGAAATAAATAGAATTTTCTGGCGACGCCCTTTGTGTTAAAATGATCAAAATGTCGATATCTTCGGCAACTATGATTGTTGGTTTTTGTGGCTCGCTGATTTCGAGTCCAGACTCCACAATAAGACAATCAGCATCTTCAACAGCCTGCTTAGTTAGAAATCCAGCATTTTCCAATTTACTTCTCAAAAACTGTATTAAGCGATTTTTATTTTTATCATTAGATAAAAATTTTTCTTGTGGAAACGTTGATGACATTGATAAATCAAAAATAATCTCTCTGCATTGCTGCCGCATTTGTCGCCGTTGACGCTCTGCATTGTTTGTACTTGTTGCTTTGTTCTCCTGATATCCATCAAATACAACAATACTATTAGAGGCATAGTGCTTCTTAACGTAATTTACGTAGCTATCTAATATATGTTCAAATAAAGCTTTTTGGCGCCACTGCACTTTATGCAATAAATAGCCTCCATCTACAACATGCCTGCAATTTTCGAGATTAATTTGAACATTTTCCAGCTCAAAGAAATCGTACAATTTAGACTTTTCTGTTTTTCGGAAATTGGAATTGTCGAATAAAGATAACGGGAAAGGCGCAAGTTCGTAAGCTAGATAATTTTTCAATTCATTATCACCCTCCAAGGTGACAGCAATTCTTTGAAATAAAAGAGTGGGATTGATGATCACTTCTTCATTTTTCAGCTTAATTGCTGTTACGTTTGAAAGCGGCACTACTCTATTCTTTCTTTGATATTTAAAATTTTTGAAATTCAATCCATAACTTTTTTCCATAATTTTATTACCAATTTACAATGCTTCGTGGCAGTTTATTGTGTCATCAGCTTTATACCCAGAACTAATCGACATCAGTTTATCATTACATACAAATGGTTCGTACATCGAGAAAAATTTTAATAATTTATTTAAATCATCTGTATCTCTAGATAGTCGAGAAGCTCTGGAGTCAACATGCTGTTCAGAAGTTGAAACATTAATATTGCAAAACTTCTGCATTGATTCTGTCACATCAATTAAAACGGGCATGGTTAATATCCATTTCGATAGTGTGCTGTCAGTAATGCCTCTTCCATGCGTTAATCCTCCACTAGTTTTCATACATCGCATCAGTATCTGTTCAATGGCCATGTCGGACCAAACACCCGAAAAAAATTTGTCTATACGTCTAATTGTAAAATAACTATTTTGAACAAAGTTTTGATATTCTAATACATCCTATTAATTACCTTTTATAAATTCAAATCGTTCAAATTAATTCGCTCTTCTAACTCGTACATATCTTGCAAATATAACTGAGCGGATTTTGCATAGAGATAATGTCCGCTAGCATGGAAAAAAGGAAGCATTTTTCTTATGCTTTGTAAATGAAGGTCCCAATTGCCCGACCTTTCTGCTTCAATATACTGCTTTAACAATGTCACCATATTATAATACTGCAACCACAGTTTCGCAGTAGGACCATTCTTTGCAAAATTATTAATGTGTTCTTGAAATCTACGAAGAATGCAACAAAATTCTTCGTTTTCTAAATTGATTACTGTTTCATTGCCAATATATTGTAAAATATTATTTATTATTTCAACCTCGTTTTCAGTAAAATTAAATGATGAAAGAATGATCATTCCCAACGCCAAATGAGCTAAAATATGCGCTCGCGAACGGCGCGGGCATAAGCATGTCCGTTTAAAATTTTATCTACAGAATTTTCTGCAAAAATCTCACAGAAAAGTTCTTTGATTCCACTTCCGTCCATAATAAAACCAATAGAACCAATAAAAGACATGGCTAAATGAAAACTTCCAAGCCTTAGAATCACTGTCGACAATTCCTTACAACATTCAAGAATTTCTTTTGCTTTATAATACAAAGGCTGGTCGAATGTTACAAAACAATGGGTTTGACTCATTGCTTTACATCTTCGATCAGCTTCATATAAAACTGTGTAAATCGTATCGTATTGACTTGGTGGTGCATTTATAAAAGGTAAAAAATTAATTCTGCTCTCACTAGACGTTTTATGGTCAGTTATCGTTTGCATAAACCCATTCCAATCTTCAAAATCAATATCGTATTTGCGCTTACCTACTAACCATAATAACTCGGTTGCTGATATTTTTATATCCAGAGACATTGAATGAACATTATTTAAATTTTTAACAGTAATTGATTCCATGCCTATATTAGAACGCTTTTGAAAAATTTGCAAATTTACTTTACCAAATGATCCTATAACATCAGAACTGGGAATTTTCTTTAGCCTGGGAACGGGTATGCTACCAGTGACAGATGAACGTGGCGTTACAATTTCAATACCTCCCATCGCATGAAATGTATTTTTGCCGTCCAAGGTGTTTATGTTGTGGTCTGCATTATCAAATACATATTGGATATAAGAATTATTATATAGCAGAGTTTGAGGGTGCAACAAAACAGACGATTCAAATAACTGGCATTCTTCATACGACGCGCTGAAACCCAGAGTGTTCAATATTTGTATGAATTCCTTCGATCCATATTTTTTTGAAAGCATTGCTGCTAGTCCAATTTGCAAAGACGATAAAAATGATCTCGGCCGAGCAGCTGCTATAATAGCATGCACAATACTATTAATTTTAGTAATATATTTATCAGCCGTACGCTTATCTTTCAAAATAATTTCTTTTAGTAACTCTTGTAAAGTTTCTGGAATAACAGTTGAAACATCTGAAAGAAAGTTATCTGGAGACGGATAAGAGTTACAATCGTACACTTTTCCACGAATATCTTCCAAAATAATTTTTCCAGCACTTTGGATAATTCGTTTGCGCTCTGCTGTTTCATCCTTACATTTATTTTTGTACCAATTGTCAGTTAAAATTTTATGTCCAATGTTGAGAAATGTGATTATCGGCCCGTATTTGGAAGTGTGAATAATAACGTCTGTTCCAAAAATATTCCAAAAAAATTCTGCAATATTTCTCGTACACTAAACTGGCATTCTTCTTTATTTTTCGTTATATAATTTGCAACAAATTTTGCGGCTTTATAGGTATTAGTGTCTTCATTTCTACTTTTCTAAATTTATTATATAATAATTTATAGCAGCTTTGATGGTATCGAGCGCCTACAGCTACCAAATCCTCAACTTTTATTATTCGATTATACACTTCTAAGCATTCTCTGTCATCGACTTCTTGTAATTTGTTGAGTAAAATAGTCCTGCTGCCAGTTTTAGATACAAAATAAACCACTTGTCGAATATTTGCAGCTAGTTTTTTTTTATTTTTCTATAAAATCATCGCTAGCATCTTTTCCACAAATATAACAAAATTTTGCAAAGTTAAAATCGGCACCTGTAGAAGCACGTGTAGAAATACCTGGCAACGATTTTAATTTATTCTCTGCTGCTTGTATATTCTTTTTCCATGTATAAGATTTCGCACAATTAGCATGAACATTAATGGAACTGAATTTCCGAAATTGCAAATGTTTTTTGTCTTGTCTCCTTATGCTTGATGCGACGCAACTTCGAATACCTTCTTCTTTCTTTTGAATTTTCTTATGAAGTTTTTAATTTTGGTTCGTATACTGTAGTGTAGTGTAGTGTGAGTGTGTCTGAAACTTCTGTATATCTATAGCTTGTCCCGCCATAACAATAAATCTGAGTACGTGTAAAAATGGTGAAAAAAGTTATTTTAATGTGTAAAATTCAGTCGAATTGTAGTAGTTAATGAACAATGAGCTGATCCATTAACTACCAGTATTAATTGACTTTTAGAGGTTATTGTGAACTTTTCATAATTCTGGCAGGTTTCCAGAATATTTATTTAAGCATACTCTATAAATCTTTCGGACAGGCTCACACTACATTGCCCTTCAGATTTCATAAGAGAAAACCTATTTAATTAATTATTCTGAAATTTACAACATGAAAAGATAAATTAATCCTGCTCCTGTAATGTTATAAAAGCCACCAGTCAGTTTTATCAGGTGTACTCATCATTTAGTGTTGTCGATGTTTAGTTGGCGTAAATGTGCTTAAGTATAAAAATAATAGAAATCTGCTTCTATAATGTATTTCAGGCAACGTATGTTTTTTAAGCAAATTTCATCTTGCTAGAAGTAGGTATACTTTAATAAAAAAAAAAATATCCGTGCGATATGCAATCCATTATTACACCGTGTTTATCGCACTTGCAACGATCGTGCGCTAACCTCACGGTGCGATAATGAACTGCTTAGCGCACCGATAGGCGTGACAGCGGACTTAAGGCAGACAGTGTTATAAAAAATTGTACGATACTAATGCGTTAAGTAACACATTATACGCCGTGAAAAGATCCTCGCTACGCTCGGGCCTTAACTTTACGCCATGAAATAATGGACCACTTATTGCACTTGTATCGTAATGTATTAGTACGATAAAATTTTTATCGATATTTATTCATTAATTAAAAAAACCTCTTTCAATTCATTGGCCCGTAGTTTCCTCAACCTTAATATGTTGATTCCTTTAATTAATATTTAATAACAAAATTTATAAATCTACGACTACAAAGAATTTTGAAGCGATTAGGTCATTGTTACTCCTGTAACCGTTGGATATACAAAAATCAATTTTCATTTTTCAATTTTTTGCTAAAAAACTAATCACACAAAATAAATTAAAACATAACAGATTATATTTATTTATATTATCCATTATCATGATTTTTCTCAAAAGAAATTGACCGTTTAGTTTGTGAGTTAAAAGCATCTAAAAAAAAAAACACGTTATTGTTAATAATTTTTTTAGAAAATATAGGTATTTTAATTCTCTTTCGAATGCTATCCATCCAATTCGAATAACTCGATCCTATCATTAAAACAAAATCAAAAAGCAGTTTTGAGAAAAATCGAAAATTTGAAAAAAAAAAACAAAAACACATCGCCCCAATAAAAAAAAAACGGATTTTGACCGGAAAATGAGACCTGCCCGGTCAAAATTGACAGAGTAGAAATTGAGATCTAGGCGTACATACACACACACACACACACACACACACACACACACACACACACACACACACATTTTTCAAAAACCATGTATTTTGATTCCTAACATCTCGGAACACAATTATAACATGTTTTTACAACAACTCAAAAATTTAATGTCACAAAGCTTCCTCTAGGAGGAAGCAAAATGTTTAATTGAGAAATAAATGAAATCTATGAATTCGTTTTTGAATTCGAATTGTCTACTTTAGTAGCAAGCAGGGTCAAACCTTTCTTATTATAATAATTGTTGTAAAATTATATATATTAAGGAAGTCCATACCCACAAATTGTCAATTTCTGTACCAAGATTGATACCTCGATTTTTTGCTTCCTCCTAGAGGAAGCTTTGTGATAGTAAATTTTTGAGTTGTTGTAAAAACATGTTATAATTCTGTTCCGAGGTGTTAGGAATCAAAATACATGGTTTTTGAAAAATGTCTATATGGATGTGTGTGTGTGTGTGTGTGTGTGTGTGTGTGTGTGTGTGTGTGTGTGCGCGCGTGTGTGTGTGTGTATGTGTGTGTGTGTGTGTGTGTGTGTGTACGCCTGGATCTCAGCTTCTACTCGGTTGATTTTGACCGGACAGGTCTCATTTTTTTTGTTTTTTCCTGCGTGATGGCGGGTCAAAAATCCGTTTTTTGATTGGGACGATGCGTTTTTGTTTTTTTTCAAATTTTCGATTTTCTCAAAACTGTTTTTTGATTTTTTTAATGATAGGATCGAGTTATTCGAATCTGATGCGTAGCGTTCGAAAGATAATTAAAATACCTATATTTTCTAAACAAAAAAAAGTTTCTAGCTATCACAGTTCTTTTGTTATTAACAAAAACGTGTTTTTCTTTTAGAAGCTTATAACTCCTAAACTTAACGGTCAATTTTTTTGAGAAAAATTATGATAATACAGAATATAAATAGCTATAATCTGTTAAAATTTGAATACATTCTGTAGGCTAGATTTTGAATAAAAAATTGAAAAATGAAAAAAATCAGTTTTGTATGTCCAACGATTACAAGAGTAAAATTGACTTAATGGCTTCCAAATTCCTTTTAGAGGTAGATTTTTTATAGTTCTCGGTCGAGTTCTTTGGGCAAAATGATTGGTCCATAAATTTCAGATATTTGAGGTTAAAAATTTTTTGACATTTTTTAAAATTGTAATTTCTCGAGAACGGCTCAATGTATCTGAATGGGGTGGGTGGCATTCGAAAGAGAATTAAAATACCTATATTGTCTAAAAAAAGTTAATTTTCTATCTATCACGGTTCTTTAGTTATCATCAAAAACAAAAACGTGTTTTTTTTTTTAAAACTCATAACTCAAATGATGTGTAACAAAACGAATTAAAATGTTTAAAAATTACATCTATTATAATCTTTTATAATTATGAATTATGCATTATGAATGCATTATATTCTCCATTATTATAATTTATTTGTGAGTTATGAACTTTTTTAAAAAAACACGTTTTTGTTAATAACAAAAGAACAATGATAGCTATAAATTTTTTTTTCTTAAAAAATATGAATTATGAAATATAAAAGAAAACACGTTTTTGTTAATAACAAAACAACCGTGATAGCTATTTGTTTTATTATAAAATATAGATATTTTACTTCTATTTCAAATGCTAACTTTATTTATCAGCTCAAAATTTATATAAATTTGATATAAATAAATAATAAATAAATAAATATATTTAAAAATTAACAATTTTTAATATTCATAAATGAATTTAATTATAATTATGGAATAAATTTTTTAAAAAATTATAAATTTTGTTATTAAAAATTAATTAAAGGAATCAACAAATTACGGTTGAGAAAACTACGGGCCAATGAATTGGCAGCGGTTTTTTTCTCTATCTATTTTATAGCTACAATTTTATTAAAGTAAAATTAATTTTTTTTTTAGTTGGATTAAATAAAGTGAAAATAAATTAAAATAAAATAATTAACTTCTTTAGTAAGGTTGTATTTCAGAAAGAAGTTTATATATTACGCTGTTGATATATTTTTTTTTTTTTTAATATATCAGTAATTTTATTTCAGGTGGGGGGGGCTTCGCCCCCCCACACCCCCCTGAGTGGGGGCTTCGCCCCTATACCTCCACCAGGGGCTCCGACACTGGACCCCGCCATACCTCATTACCTACCAACAACAAACTTTATTGTTTCTTTTATTTTGTTTTATTTAGATGGGAAATTTCAACATAATAACTATATCCTCAAGGATTTTCATTCATGGTCACAAAATGATTTCGTAGATTCATTCGTCATCGAATATCATTTAATGTGTGATATCAGGGATATGGTTACGAGTCGTGAGTATGGAATATTATATTTCCTTATTCTTTGGCTCAATTTTATATTTAATCAAAAATTTAATCTTTGTTTTTTAATTTTATTTTTAAGGTTTAAACTTGAAGAACTTCTATTAATCACATTGTTAATAGAAGATTAGATTATATACAATTTTTGCTGCCTGTCTACGACCAAGTTTTAGAAAAAAATAATTTGTTTCTTGGACTAACTTAGAATAATTTTAAGTAAAAAAACATTTAGGAAATTAATCTTTTAATTTTTGTTACTTCAACATCAATTTTATTTCTTATTATATATTTATATTAGTGTGTTAGTTTACATAATATTTGGCACTTTGTAAACAATAGATATTTCTTTTTTTTAAATTATGTTTTCAATGTTTTTATCTCATTTTATAGCACAGTGTGACCTAAGTCCGCACTTAAGTCACGCCTACCCGTGACTTAAGTAGTCGATTATTGCACCGTGAGGTTGGCGCGCGAGCGTAGCGAGTGGACTGATTAAGGGGGTTTCACCCAAAACACCTTTTCTTAGAAATTTCTCTCAATTTTGACCAGGTGTTGATAATACTATTGTCTATAAGATATTTCCATCTAAAAACTCCCAGCGGTTTAGTTCTCGAGATATTAAACATCAAAGTAGCACATTTTAACACAGCGCCTTATGGGACTGCCCGAGCGAAATGAACGTTTTCGTCTGTAACTCGAAAAGTTTTCTTAGCAATTTTTCTAAAAACCGAAATGTTATTAATGACATCTCTTAGAACAAGACCTTCAAATCTGAGAAAGTCCAGCGGTCTCGTTCGTGAGATACGTTAATTGAAAGTGCGGAATATCAGGTTAGATTTCACGCGGGCGTGAGACGCATGCATGGCAAGGGGAGAGAGATCGGGAGCGCCGCTGGCGCGCACGCTTGCTGCGCACACACAGACAAGCGTCTCTCGGTGTCTGTGCTTAGTCCTGTAGCAAGCAACTCTCAACAGAAAGAGAGGGGGAGCGCATGCGAGAGCCTGTACGCGTCGCACGGGGCGCCGTACTCTGTGGGTTCGGGCCTCGTTGGTGAGACCCCCTTAAGGTACGGATAGGCGTGACAGCGGACTTAGGTAAACGTGCTATAAAATATCGTACGATACATGTGACTTCAGTGGCAGTATCGTAATGTACTATTTTAACATTGTAATTAAATGTAATTTTATATCTTATGATTATATTTTTATAATTATATGATCTTTCGAATGTTATATTGATTTTTCCGATATTATTTAAAGCTATTGCATTGAATAATTCTTTGTCGAATCGAATCATGTTAAATAAGCGAAAATTGAATATGTAAAGTGTCGTATTTATGGGTTTAGATAATCAGGATTGATTGTACATTAAAATATTAGTTGGGGAAAAGTTTTGTTTAGATGTTATCCTTAAGTATATTTTTTGCATTCAATATTTTTGTGTAAAGTCAAATCGTTGAAATAAGCGAAAATCGTCCATTTTATGTATGTTTTGGCGTTAAAAATTGTTTGTTTGGATTTAACTCGTCGGGAATTGATTATACAAAAAATGTTTAATAGGAAAAAGTTTTGTTTTGATATTATCTATAACTTTTACATTCCATATTTTTGTGTAAAATCAAATCCTGTCAAGTTATAGCCGAAAATCGTCCATTTTATGTATATTTAGGCGTTAAAAATCGGTTTTATGAGTTCAACTCGTCAGGAATTGGTCGTAGCAAAAAATGTTTAATATAAGAAAGTTTTGTTTTAATATTATCTATAACTTTTACATTTAAAATTTTTGTGTAAAGTCAAATTCTGCTCAGTTATAAACGAAAATCAGCCATTTTATGTACATTTAGGCGTTAAAAACCGTTTTTTTGGATTTAACTGATCAGGAATTGATCATACAAAAAAATGTCGAATAGGAAAAAGTTTTGTTTCAATATTATCTATAACTTTTGAATTTAACATTTTTGTGTAAATTCAAATCCGGTAAAGTAATAGCAAAAAAACGACGATTTTTGATGATTTTAGCGATTTTTTCGCTAGTACATTGTTAAATATTGTTCATAGAAAAAAATGTTCAATGTAAAAAAGACGTCTTTTAATTAGTTTTAGCAGACGCATTTATTGTTTTTGACCTAAATTTAATTTTGTTCACCGTATGCTCAAAAATCGATTTTTTCAAATTTTTATTTGCTCTGGCGTTTTTTTATTTGTCGATCGATTTGGCTCGGTAGAGAACTGTCAGTTACTTATAATTAGACGAGTATAATCCCCAAAGGCTGTTTCGATCCGTCGAAATTTCGCTGAGATAACCAGGTTACTTGATCACATACATACGTACAGACATACATACATCTCTGAAAACGCTTAAAATGTACTTCTTTTGGGTGGAAAATAGTTTTTATGTTGTAAATTTTCAGAATTTGAACTGTTACAATTTTCGCCCTGACGAAAATATAAGGCTCTCCCGAGAAGCGGTCGTGCCAAAATATATTTAATTAAATAGGCAGAAATTTACAACTTGAAAAGACGAATTAATCCCGCTCCTGTAATATAAAAGCCACCTGTCAGATTTAGCAGGTATACTCATCATTAAGTTTGTCGATGTTTACTTTGAGGTGATGTGTTTTAGTACTTAATCCAAAAGAATATAAGAATGACACAAATCTGCTTCTATAATGTATTTTAGGTATCGCATGTATTTCTTAGCTGATTTTATCTTTCTGTTAGTAGATATAATTTAATAAAAGAAAAATGAAATTATGCAATTATCCAGGTTTAGCTAAGACACTGCTTGTGTATTTTTTAGAACTGTTAAAAATGAAAAATTACAAATTTTCATTTTTTATTAAATTATATGTAATTTCAGAAAGATAAAGTCAACTCCAAAGTACATGAGATGTCTGAGATGCATTACCGAAGCGGACATCTATCATTCTTATATTCTTTGGATTAAGTACGAACACATCACCTGAAAGTAAATATCGATAACATTGAATGGCCAATCCAACTACTAAATCTGACAGGTGGCTTTCATATTGTAGGAGCCGGATGAATTTTCTTGTGAAGTTTTGAATTTTGGCCCTTTTCGTGTAATGTAGTGTGAGTCTGTCCATAAGATCTATTAATCTATAGCTCTGCTGAACAGATATGTTTACAAAATGCAAGGCATCAAATATGTAATTCGAGGGCATGGTTGAGCATTAAATCTGAGTGCATGTAAAGATTGTGAAAAGGTTATTTTAACCTGTAAAATTCAATTAAATTGTAGTAGTTAATGAATAATTAATAAACATTAATTGACTTTTACAGGTTATAGTCATCTTTTCATAATTCTGACAGGTACCTAGATTTATTATTCAATCATACTCTCTTAAAGAAAAAATTAAATACCATATTACAAGCAGGCCTATAAATCTATAGATCTTTCGGACAGACTGATACTACACGGAAACTCAGATTTCATAAGAGAAAATATATTTAATTAAATAGGCAGAAATTTACAACTTGAAAATACGAATTAATCCCGCTCCTGTAATAGAAAAGCCATCTGTCAGATATAGCAGGTATACTCATCATTAAGTGTTGTCGATGTTTACTTTGAGGTGATGTCTTTTAGTACTTAATCCAAAAGAATACAAGAATGATAGAAATCTGCTTCTATAATGTATTTCAGGTATCGCTTGTATTTCTTAGCTGATTTTATCTTTCTGTAAGTAGGTATAATTTAAAAAAAAAAAAAAGAATGAAATTATGCAATTTTCCAGATTTAGCTAAGACACTGCTTGTGTATTTCTTAGAACTGCTAAAAATGAAAAATTACATATTTTCATTTTTTTATTAAATTATATGTAATTTCAGAAAGATAAAGTCAACTCCAAAGAACATGAGATGTCTGAAATCCATTACTCAAGCGGATATCTATCATTCTTATATTCTTTGGGTTAAGTACGAACCCATCACCTGAAAGTAAATATCGATAACAATGAATGGCCAATCCAACTGCTAAATTTGACAGGTGGCTTTTATATTGTACGAGCCGGATGAATTTTCTTGTCAAGTTTTGAATTTTGACCCTTTTCATGTAGTGTAGTGTGAGTCTGTCCGAAAGATCTATAGATCTATAGGTCTGCTGTAACAGCTATGTTGACAAGATGCAAGGCATAGAATATTTAATTTAAGGGGATATGGTTGAGCCATAAATCTAAGAGCATGTAAAAATTCTGAGAAATTTGTACTAATCTGTAAAAGTCAGTTTGATTCATTGACTTTGAAGGGGGTGCCATGCTCAATTTTTACATCGATAAAAATAGAATCTGGCTTTACTCCAAAAATTTTAAATTTAAATTCTTAATTTTTATCCACATATTTGTAACAAGCAATTTTATTTCTGAAATACTGTTTTAATACTTTTATAATGATTGTAAGATAGTGTTTTTATTAATTTGTGAATTTGAACAAAGATGTGATATTTAATTAAATGTTATCAGTTTTTAATTTGTAATAACAAATAATTTCTTCTTTTTAAGTTAAAATCTAGAATATTATCTAACAACATCAGTAAACTTCTGCAATAAACATGGCCAAAAACTCAAGAGATTTGAAAACACCAAACACACATAGGATATTATAGATTTTTGTTTCCAGTGAGGAAACCAAGTTACTGCCTGCCAACACAATAGGATACCTACGCCCAGTTTCCAACTGACATAATGAATGCTGCGATAATAGTTTGCAAGTTAATCTTTTTTTAAATTTCCGAAAATCGCGTTTTTTTCGACTTCTAGAGTGGCGTTACCCCTTAGGCTGCCTTTTCATGCGCAAATCTAAAACGGTAAAACGCTGAAAAGTTCGTTGTGTTCAACTTTTGAGCGTTGACGCTCGAATTTGGCCATATACTTTTACATGTTGTTTTCAATGTTTTAGCGTTTTAGATGTTATTACTGATGTTGTTAGACAATATTCTAGATTTTAACTGAAAAAGAAGAAATGATTTGTTATTACAAATTAAAAACTGATAACATTTAATTAAATATCACATCTTTGTTCAAATTCACAAATTAATAAAAACAGAATCTTACAATCATTATAAAAGTATTAAAACAGTATTTCAGAAATAAAATTGCTTGTTACAAATATGTGGATAAAAATTAAGAATTTAAATTTAAAATTTTTGAAGTCAATGAATCAAACTGACTTTTACAGATTAGTATAAATTTTTCATAATTTTCACATGCTCTCAGATTTATGGCTCAACCATATCCTCTTAAATTAAATATTCTATACCTTGCATCTTGTCAACATAGCTGTTACAGCAGACCTATAGATCTATAGATCTTTCGGACAGACTCACACTACACTACATGAAAAGGGTCAAAATTCAAAACTTGACAAGAAAATTCATCCGGCTCGTACAATATAAAAGCCACCTGTCAAATTTAGCACTTGGATTGGCCATTCAATGTTATCGATATTTACTTTCAGGTGATGTGTTCGTACTTAACCCAAAGAATATAAGAATGATAGATATCCGCTTGAGTAACGGATTTCAGACATCTCATGTTCTTTGGAGTTGACGTTATCTTTCTGAAATTACATATAATTTAATAAAAAAATGAAACTATGTAATTTTTCATTTTTAACAGTTCTAAGAAATACACACGCAGTGTCTTAGCTAATTCTGGAAAATTGCATAATTTCATTTTTTTTTTTTTTAATTATACCTACTTACAGAAAGATAAAATCAGCTAAGAAATACAAGCGATACCTGAAATACATTATAGAAGCAGATTTCTATCATTCTTGTATTCTTTTGGATTAAGTACTAAAACACATCACCTCAAAGTAAACATCGACAAAACTTAAAGATGAGTATACCTGCTAAATCTGACAGATGGCTTTTATATTACAGGAGCGGGATTAATTCGTATTTTCAAGTTGTAAATTTCTGCCTATTTAATTAAATATATTTTCTCTTATGAAATCTGAGGTTCCGAGTAGTGTCAGTCTGTCCGAAAGATCTATAGATTTATAGGCCTGCTTGTAATATGGTATTTAATTTTTTCTTTAAGAGAGTATGATTGAATAATAAATCTAGGTACCTGTCAGAATTATGAAAAGTTGACTATCACCTGTAAAAGTCAATTAATGTTTATTAATTATTCATTAACTACTACAATTTAATTGAATTTTACAGGTTAAAATAACCTATTCACAATCTTTACATGCACTCAGATTGAATGCTCAACCATTCCCTCAAATTACCTATTTGATGCCTTGCATTTTGTAAACATAGCTGTTCAGCAGGGCTATAGATCAATAGATCTTATGGACAGACTCACACTACATTACACGAAAAGGGCCAAAATTCAAAACTTCACAAGAAAATTCATCCGGCTCCTACAATATGAAAGCCACCTGTCAGATTTAGTAGTTGGATTGGCCATTCAATGTTATCGATATTTACTTTCAGGTGATATGTTCGTACTTAATCCAAAGAATATAAGAATGATAGATATCCGCTTCAGTAATGCATCTCAGACATCTCATGTACTTTGGAGTTGACTTTATCTTTCTGAAATTACATATAATTTAATAAAAAAATGAAAATATGTATTTTTTCATTTTTAACAGTTCTAAAAAATACACAAGCAGTGTCTTAGCTAAACCTGGATAATTGCATAATTACATTTTTCTTTTATTAAATTATATCTACTAACAGAAAGATAAAATCAGCTAAGAAATACATGCGATACCTGAAATACATTATAGAAGCAGATTTGTGTCATTCTTATATTCTTTTGGATTAAGTACTAAAACACATCACCTCAAAGTAAACATCGACAAACTTAATGATGAGTATACATGCTAAATCTGACAGGTGGCTTTTATATTACAGGAGCGGGATTAATTCGTCTTTTCAAGTTGTAAATTTCTGCCTATTTAATTAAATATGTTTAGGCACGACCGCTTCTCGGGAGAGCCTTATATTTTCGTCAGGGCGAAAATTGTAACAGTTCAAATTCTGAAAATTTACAACATAAAAACTATTTTCCACCATAAAGAAGTACATTTTAAGCGTTTTCAGAGATGTATGTATATCTGTACGTATGTATGTGATCAAGTAACCCGATTATCTCAGCGAAATTTCGACGGATCCAAACGGGCTTTGGGGATTATACCCGTCTAATTATAAGTAACTGACAGTTCTCTACCGAGCCAAATCGATCGACAAATAAAAAAACGCCAGAGCAAATAAAAATTTGAAAAAATCGATTTTTGAGCATACGGTGAACAAAATTAAATTCAGGTCAAAAACAATAAATGCGTCTGCTAAAACTAATTAAAAGACGTCTTTTTTACATCGAACATTTTTTTCTATGAACAATATTTAACAATGTAATAGCGAAAAAATCACTAAAATCATCAAAAATAGTCGTTTTTTTGCTATTACTTTACCGGATTTGAATTTACACAAAAATGTTAAATTCAAAAGTTATAGATAATATTGAAACAAAACTTTTTCCTATTCGACATTTTTTTGTACGATCAATTCCTGATCAGTTAAATCCAAAAAAACGGTTTTTAACGCCTAAATGTACATAAAATGGCTGATTTTCGTTTATAACTGAGCAGAATTTGACATTACACAAAAATTTTAAATGTAAAAGTTATAGATAATATTAAAACAAAACTTTCTTATATTGAACATTTTTTGCTACGACCAATTCCTGACGAGTTGAACTCATAAAACCGATTTTTAACGCCTAAATATACATAAAATGGACGATTTTCGGCTATAACTTGACAGGATTTGATTTTACACAAAAATATGGAATGTAAAAGTTATAGATAATATCAAAACAAAACTTTTTCCTATTAAACATTTTTTGTACAATCAATTCCCGACGAGTTAAATCCAAACAAACAATTTTTAACGCCAAAACATACATAAAATGGACGATTTTCGCTTATTTCAACGATTTGACTTTACACAAAAATATTGAATGCAAAAAATATACTTAAGGATAACATCTAAACAAAACTTTTCCCCAACTAATATTTTAATGTACAATCAATCCTGATTATCTAAACCTATAAATACGACACTTTACATATTCAATTTTCGCTTATTTAACATGATTCGATTCGACAAAGAATTATTCAATGCAATAGCTTTAAATAATATCGGAAAAATCAATATAACATTCGAAAGATCATATAATTATAAAAATATAATCATAAGATATAAAATTACATTTAATTACAATGTTAAAATAGTACATTACGATACTGCCACTGAAGTCACATGTATCGTACGATATTTTATAGCACGTTTACCTAAGTCCGCTGTCACGCCTGTCCGTACCTTAATCAGTCCACTCGCTACGCTCGCGCGCTAACCTCATGGTGCAATAATCGACTACTTAAGTCACGGGTAGGCGTGACTTAAGTGCGGATTTAGGTCACACCGTGCTATAAAATGAGATAAACACATTGAAAACATAATTAAAAAAAAAGAAATATCTATTGTTTACAAAATGCCAAATATTATGCAAACTAAAATACTAATAAAAATATATAATAAGAAATATAAATTGATGTTGAAGTAAAAAAATTAAAAGATTAAATCCCTAAATGTTTTTTTTACTTAAAATTATTCTAAGTTGGTCCAGGAAACAAATTATTTTTTTCTAAAACTTGGTCGTAGACAGGCAGCTAATATTGTATATAATCTAATCTTCTATTAACAATGTGATTAATAGAAGTTCTTCAAGTTTAAACCTTAAAAATAAAATTAAAAAACAAAGATTAAATTTTTGATTAAATATAAAATTGAGCCAAAGAATAAGCAAATATAATATTTCATCCTCGTGACTCGTAACCATATTCTTGATATCACACATTAAATGATATTCGATGACGTATGAATCTACGAAATCATTTTGTGATCATGAATGAAAATCCTTGAGGATATAGTTATTATGTTGAAATGTCCCATCTAAATAAAACAAAATAAAAGAAACAATAAAGTTTATTGTTGGTAGGTAATGAGGTATGGCGGGTTTGATGTGGGCCGGAGGGCGGGGTCCAAGGGCGGAGCCCCTGGTGGGGGCATAGGGGCGAAGCCCCCCCACCTGAAATAAAATTACTGATATATTAAAAAAAAAAAAAAATATATCAACTGCGATATATATAAACTTCTTTCTGAAATACGACCTTACTAAAGAAGTTAATTATTTTATTTTAATTTATTTACACTTTATTTAATCCAAATAAAGAAAATACAAATTTTACTTTAATAAAATTGTAGCTATAAAATAGATAGAAAAGAAAAACCGCTACCAATTCATTGGCCCGTAGCTTCCTCAACCGTAATTTGTTGATTCCTTTAATTAATTTTTAATAACAAAATTTATAATTTTTTAAAAATTTATTGCATAATTATAATTAAATTCATTTATGAATATTAAAAATTGTTAATTTTTAAATTTATTTATTTATTTATTATTTATTTATATCAAATTTATATAAATTTTGAGCTGATAAATTAAGTTAGCATTTGAAATAGAAGTAAAATATCTATATTTTATAATAAAACAAATAGCTATCACGGTTGTTTTGGTATTAACAAAAACGTGTTTTCTTTTATATTTCATAATTCATATATTTCAAGAAAAAAAAATTTATAGCTATCATTGTTCTTTTGTTATTAACAAAAACGTGTTTTTTTAAAAAAGTTCATAACTCACAAATAAATTATAATAATGCAGAATATAATGCATTCATAATGCATAATTCATAATTATAATAGATTATAATACATATAATTTTTAAACATTTTAATTCATTTTGCTACACATCATTTGAGTTATGAGTTTTAAAAAAAAAACACGTTTTTGTTTTTGATGATAACTAAAGAACCGTGATAGATAGAAACTTCTTTTTTCAGAAAATTCTCTTTTTCTTTTAATTCTCTTTCGAATGCCACCCACCCCATTCAGATACATTGAGCCGTTCTCGAGAAATTACAATTTTAAAAAATGTCAAAAAATTTTTAACCTCAAATATCTCTGAAATTTATGGATCAATCATTTTGCCCAAACAACTCGACGGAGAACTATACAAAATCTACCTCTAAAAGGAATTTTGAAGCCATTAAGTCAATTTTACTCTTGTAATCGTTGGACATACGAAACTGATTTTTTTCATTTTTCAATTTTTTACTCAAAATCTAGCCTACAGAATGTATTCAAATTTTAACATATTATAGCTATCTATATTCTGTATTATCATGATTTTTCTCAAAAAAATTGTCCGTTAAGTTTAGGAGTTATAAGCTTCTAAAAGAAAAACACGTTTTTGTTAATAATAAAAGAACCGTGATAGCTAGAAACTTTTTTTTTAGAAAATATTGGTATTTTAATTCTCTTTCGAACGCTACCCATCAGATTCGAATAACTCGATCCTATCATTAAAAAATCAAAAAACAGTTTTGAGAAAATCGAAAATTTGAAAAAAAACAAAAACGTATCGTCCCAATCAAAAAACAGATTTTTGACCTGCCATCACGCAAAAAAACAAAAATAATGAGACCTGTCCGGTCAAAATCAACCGAGTAGAAGCTGAGATCCAGGCGTATACACACACACACAGACACACACACACACAGACACGCACACACACACACACAACCATACAGACATTTTTAAAAAACCATGTATTTTGATTCCTAACACCTCGGACCAGAATTATAACATGTTTTTACAACAACTCAAAAATTTACTATCACAAAGCTTCCTCTAGGAGGAAGCAAAAAATCGAGGTATCAATCTTGGTACAGAAATTGACAATTTGTTGGTATGGACTTCCTTAATATATATAATTTTACAACAATTATTATAATAAGAAAGGTTTGACCCTGCTTGCTACTAAAGTAGACAATTCGAATTCAAAAACGAATTCATAGATTTCATTTATTTCTCAATTAAACATTTTGCTTCCTCCTAGAGGATGCTTTGTGTTAGTAAATTTTTGAGTTGCTGTAAAAACATGTTATAATTGTGTTCCGAGATGTTAGGAATCAAAATACATGGTTTTTGAAAAATGTGTGTGTGTGTGTGTGTGTGTGTGTGTATGTGTGTGTGTGTGTGTGTGTGTGTGTGTGTACGCCTAGATCTCAATTTCTACTCGGTCAATTTTGACCGGGAAGGTCTCATTTTCCGGTCAAAATCCGTTTTTTTTTATTGGGGCGATGTTTTTGTGTTTATTTTTTCAAATTTTCGATTTTTCTCAAAACTGCTTTTTGATTTTTTTGTTAATGATTGGATTGAGTTATTCGAATTGGATGGATAGCATTCGAAAGAGAATTAAAATACCTATATTTTCTAAAAAAATTATTAACAATAACGTGTTTTTTTTTTTAGAAGCTTTTAACTCACAAACTAAACGGTCAATTTCTTTTGAGAAAAATCATGATAATGGATAATATAAATAAATATAATCTGTTATGTTTTAATTTATTTTGTGTGATTAGTTTTTTAGCAAAAAATTGTAAAATGAAAATTGATTTTTGTATATCCAACGATTACAGGAGTAACAATGACTTAATCGCTTCAAAATTCTTTGTAGTCGTAGATTTATAAATTTTGTTATTAAATATTAATTCAAGGAATTAACATATTAAGGTTGAGGAAACTACGGGCCAATGAATTGAAAGAGGTTTTTTTAATTAACGAATAAATATCGATAAAAAATTTATCGTACTAATACATTAGGTACAAGTGTGATAAGTGGCCCATTATTTCATGGCGTAAAGTCAAGGCCCAAGCGTAGCGAGGATCCTTTCACGGCGTGTAATGTGTTACTTAACACACTAGTATCGTACAATTTTTTATAACACTGTCTGCCTTAAGTCCGCTGTCACGCCTATCCGTGCGCTAAGCAGTTCATTATCGCACCGTGAGGTTAGCGCACGAGCGTAGCAAGTGCGATAAACACGGTGAAATAATGGACTGCATATCACACGGTTTTTTTTTTTTATTAAATTATACCTACTTCTAGAAAGATGAAATTTGCTTAAAAAAACATACGATGCCTGAAATACATTAAAGAAGCAGAGTTCTATTATTTTTATACTAAATCACATTTACGCCAACTAAACATCGACAACACTGAATGATGAGTACACCTACTAAATCTGACTGGTGGCTTTTATAACATTACAGGAGCAGGATTAATTTATCTTTTCATGTTGTAAATTTCAGACTAATTAATTAAATAGGTTTTCTCTTATGAAATCTGAAGGGCCATGTAGTGTGAGCCTGTCCGAAAGATTTATATAGTATGCTTAAATAAACATTCTGGAAAGCTGTCAGAATTATGAAAAGTTCACTATAACATCTAAAAGTCAATTAATACTGATAGTTAATGGATAAGCTTATTGTTCATTAACTACTACAATTCGACTGAATTTTACAGATTAAAATAACTTTACACCACTCTAACCTCAAAATCATAACTTTAATATGGTTATTCGGCTCTCGTGGTGTAAAATACGGTACGACACTGGTGCGTAAGGTAATTTTTACCGCATTCGACTTTTCGCACTCGCTTCGCTCGTGCGAAAAATGTCTCCTGCGGTAAATAATCACCTTCCACACCCGTATCGCAATGTACTATTTTTCACAATTTTAACACGTACTCAAATTTATTGTTATGGCGGGACAAGCTATAGATGTATAGAAGTTTCAGACACACTCACACTACTCTACACTACAGTATACGAACCAAAATTAAAAACTTAATAAGAAAATTCATCAGGCTCCTACAATATAAAAGCCACTTGTCAGATTTAGCAGGTGTATTGAGCATTCAATGTTATCGATATTTACATTGAGGTGATGTGTCCGTACTTAATCCAAAAGACTAAGAATGATAGAAGCCGGCTTCAGTAATGCATCTCAGACATTCCATGTATTTTTGAGTTGACTCTATCTTTTTGAAAGTACGTGTAATTTAATAAAAAAAATAAAAATACAGTTCTATAAAAAATACACAAGCGGTGCCTGAATTAAATCTGAGAACTTGCATGACTTATTTCTTTCTTTTTATTAAATTATACCTACAAAAAAAAAAGATAAAATCAGTATAATCCCCAAAGCCCGTTTGGATCCGTCGAAATTTCGCCAGGTGCCATGCTCAATTTTTAAATCGATAATAATAGAATCTGGCTTTACTCCAAAAATTTTAAATTTAAATTCTTAATTTTTATCCACATATTTGTAACAAGCAATTTTATTTCTGAAATACTGTTTTAATACTTTTATAATGATTGTAAGATTCTGTTTTTATTAATTTGTGAATTTGAACAAAGATGTGATATTTAATTAAATGTTATCAGTTTTTAATTTGTAATAACAAATAATTTCTTCTTTTTCAGTTAAAATCTAGAATATTGTCTAACAACATCAGTAAACTTCTGCAATAAACATGGCAAAATACTCAAGAGATTTGAAAAGACCAAACACACATAGGATATTATAGATTTTTGTTTCCAGTGAGGAAACCAAGTTACTGCCTGCCAACACAATAGGATACCTACGCCCAGTTTCCAACTGACATAATGAATGCTACGATAATAGTTTCCAAGTTAATCTTTTTTTAAATTTCCGAAAATCGCGTTTTTTTCGACTTCTGGAGTGGCGTTACCCCTTAGGCTGCCTTTTCATGCGCAAATCTAAAACGCTAAAACGGTGAAAAGTTCGTTGTGTTCAACTTTTGAGCGTTGACGCTCGAATTTGGCCATATACTTTTACATGGGGTTTTCAGCGTTGTAGCATTATAGCGATAGCCTAAAAAGGCAACTTTAAGGTGGTTCTGCTCGACTCCCTAGTCAAAATAAATACTAAATGATGAAGTTACCTAAAAGTAAAAAACCATAGTTGTAATGTGATTTATTTATTATAAAGTGCATTTAACATGACTAAGATAACTTTTTTCACAAAATGTCGATATTGTAGAAACTAGATGTTGTCACTACAAACAACTATTGATAAATCACCGGAATCTTTTTTGTTTCTTTACTGATTTTAGATTTAGAAATACTATTTATGATGGAAACCCTTCATGAGTCTCTATACATTACTCCAAAAATAATCAAAAATGTTTGTAGTGACGATATCTAGTTTCTAAAATATCGCCATTTTACAATAAGTTACTTTAGTCATGTTAAATACACTATTTATAATACATTGACTATCTCTATCATTTTAAATAAATAAATCACATTACAACTATGTTTTTTTTTAATTTTAGGTAACTTCTATATTTAGCACTGCTTTGACTAGAGAGTCCGAGGAGAACCACCTTAATAAAAAAAAAACAATTTTTTGTGGCCCAGTTAATTTAAAGAAGCAAACAAAAATTTAATTTTTGTGCAAATAATTGTATGAGTAAATTCATAACTAATAAAATGCAAAACTTTCAGGTTTTACGTCTGACTACCTGTGGTCAGACAGCAGATTTCCCATGGATCCACAGTTCCTCAATCTAATTCCATCGCTTTATGCATCAACCGCATGGAGTATCCGGATCTCTGCCAGCTGCCGATTTCTCACCGGCAATATTTACACCTACGTTGACAGCATACTGATCGCCCGGAACTCCTTCAAATTCTAGCCAATTTATAATCCGAAGTATATGAATCTTTATCAGAATCAAAGGCTCGGTCTGCACATATCGCCGCACATATCCACGATAGCCGACGCGGCATATCACTGCGTGCTCAAGAAGAAGAAGAATCAGTACATTGTGATAAGTAGCAAGAGCGGTTCCGGTAAGACCGAGTCAACGAATTTTCTGCTCCATCATCTCACCACCCTGAGCCAGAAGGACTCGCCCGCTCGCGGGGTCAAGCAATGATTCTCAGCGCCGGACCCGTGCTCGAGAACTTTGGTAACGCGAGAACTATACACAAAAGATGAGACCACTTTGGTTGCATATTCAAGTGTATCAAGTGTTATCAAGAGGACTGTCAATCAAGACGACTGTAAGCAAGAGGACTGTAAGCAAGACGACTGTAAGCAAGAGGACTGTAAGCAAGAGGACTGTCAATCAAGAGGACTGTAAGCAAGAGGACTGTCAATCAAGAGGACTGTAAGCAAGAGGACTGGCAATCAAGAGGACTGCCAATCAAGAGGATTGTAAATCAAGAGGACTTTGCCAATCAAGAGGATTGTAAATCAAGAGGCCTTTGCCAATCAAGAGGATTTTATCAATCAAGAGGATTATAAATCAAGAGGACTTTGCCAATCAAGAGGATTGTAAATCAAGAGGCCTTTGCCAATCAAGAGGATTTTATCAATCAAGAGGATTATAAATCAAGAGGACTTTGACAACCAAGAGGATTTTTTCGTTTAAGAGGATTTTATCAATCAAAAGGATTTTTTCGATCAAGAGGATATTCTTAATCAAAAGGACTTTTTAATCAAGAAAACATTTTCAATCAAGAGGATTTTATCAATCAAGAGGATTTTTTCATAATTTTTTAATTAAGACAAGTATATAAACCAAGAGGATTATTTTAGTCAAGAGGATATCGTAGATCATATACAAAAAATTTTAAGAATAACAGGAATTAATTCTCAGCTCGGCTTCTCACATTAGTAGGCAATTAGTCTCAGTGCTGAGGGAGCTCTGTCTAAGCATCTGGAATTGCCTCGGTAACCAAATGTTCTTCTGCGTATTTTTAGGCGCAGAATTTGGGTTTGTCTTTACGCTTAAAAATGGTTATTTATTTTGGTACTAATAATTTTGTCCAAAAAATTTGCTTTTTTTTATATAAAATTTAAATTCAGAATAAGAGAAAACGTCATTCTATTTTAAGAAAAAAAATATACGTTGATATAATGTCTCAGTAAACCAATCAGAATAAATGATCTGTTTATTTGTTATTAACAATTATATGGCAATTCACTGTTTTTGTGTTTACCAAAGCATGATACATTATTTCAAAGTATTTTTTTTTCCTTAAAATGAAATGTTAGTTTTATTCTAAATTTACATCTTATAAAAAGAGCAATTTTTTAAATAAAATTGTTGGTGACAAACAAATTCACCGTTTTTTAGCCTGGAAACCACCAAATTTGAATTCTGCGCCTCAAAATATGTAAAAAACGCTTGTTTACTGTGTCAACTCCGGTCGGAAACACGCCATAACGGAATGTGTGCGCGACGCCACCTAACGACAAATTTTTGTACATTACCGCCATACTCCTATGGTAAAGTAGTTTTGTTCTTTAAAGTCGAGTATGGTAACTCCTTAATGAAACTGTTCAAGATATAGGTGCAATGGAAGTAACAATAAATGACGAAATAGCATTTATTGAAGTTGACCATGAAACTAATGCAGATGAAAACAGTACATTGTTAAACCCTGCCAATTGCAAAGATTCAAATAAAAAAGAATTTAAAGCGAAAATTACGTTAAGCGATAAAGAAGAACATGATAGTTATACATCTGATTCAGATGACGAAGAAGAGTATCAATCCGATTTTGAATATGATTTTGATGAACGAGATTTTGCTATTAAAGAAGATAATACGTCTCCTGATCAGCATTTTACAAACGATACTCGTATTATGTTCTCAAATAGTAACTTAACTGTTGCAGACGTGTTGTTAATGGTGAAAGGATTTGAGTTAAAATTTGGCACAACTCGCGTAATGGTAAGTGCTCTGCTGAATTTCGTGAGAATGTTAGCTGGTCCAACTTTTGAAAGCTGGGATTCAGTCCCTATCTTCTTTCTAAAACTATCACTCCACCGTCAGAAAAAAATTAAAAAAACATTATTAGTGTAAAAATTGTAATATTTTATTAGAAGAAACGCTATTGTCTTCAACAAAGAAGATTTCTTTGCAATGCAAAAAGTGTGAAGTAGTCTATTCCATTTCTTCTAAAAGCGATAATTATTTCATTTCATTACATGTTAGATTTCAATTGGAAAAACTGCTTAGTCGGAATGATATTCAAATCTCTATGGCACGTCATAATGAAAAAGAGAAAATTAAAAATCGACATATAATGACGGATATAACTGATTCAGAAATACCAAAAGAATATTGAAGATTCTGACGTTATTTCTTTCAATTTCAGTACCGACGGAGCACAGCTTTTTAGTAGTTCTAAGAAAGCATTATGGCCATTACAACTGCATCTGAATTGTTTGTAGATTTTTTGTTTTTGTAGATAGAATTGTTGGGTAGAATACGCTTCAAACATCCAGTTTTAATTGCATTGTGGCAAACAGAAAAAGAACCAACATCGGTTTTCATTGATATTTTCATGGTAGTTTTGAAAAAACAATGTGATGAATTACTTTTAAACGGGGTCACATTTACAGATTATTGGTCTGGCAAAGTATACACTAAAAAGCTCGTTCCATTTTGCTGTTGTATAGATAGCGTTGCAAGGCCTATAGTGCAGAATAGAGTAAAGTTCAACGGTTACTCGGGGTGCAGTTGGTGTTACCATTTAGGAAACTATTATCATGGTTCTATGCGTTATCCACTTCTTGAACAAGATTCCCAATTGAGAACTCACGAGGAACATTTGCAAAATATTAACCGCGTTATTGAATGTGATAAAGGATCTAAAAGAAGGTCTGAGTGTGGTGTAAAGGGAATGTGTTTATTACTGGAAATTAAGAACTTTGATATTGTCTGGAATCTTCCGCCTAATTACATGCATGGTGCCTTGCTAGATGTAACGAAACAGCTCTATAGTAATTGGGTTTCCATATTATCAAAAGCGGATAAACAAATGTTAGATAAACGGATGACTAACCTGCATTTATGTAAAGACCTACGACGTTCCTTGCGTCCACTAAATTTTAGTAGTAAATATAAGGCATTAGAATGGAAAATCTGGTTGTTATTTGTAAGTGTTCCTTGCTTACACAATATATTGCCTAAGAAAATGTTCCAATCCTATTTACTTCTTGTGGACAGTATTTATATTTTATTAAAGAATGAAATTACTGAGGATGATTTTAATCAATGCGAATACAACCTTCTGAAATTTATCGGAGAATGTCAAATGATATATGGATTAGAATTCATGACATACAATGTGCACTCGTTGCTTCATTATGTTCAAAGTGTTCGAAAAACTGGCCCATTGTGGGCTAACTCTGCCTTTCCTTTTGAAAATGCCATTTATTATTTTACTCGTCAAATAAATGCTCCGAATGGATGTTGTAAACTGATTGCTGAAAAATGGCTAAACAAATGTATTTTTGAAAATTATGTTGAAAATAATAAATGTAATAATTATGAACCTGCTTTAAAGTACTGTAAAAATTTACTACAGCGTAGACTTTGCTACAGAATTGTACTCAATTGGGTAATATTGCGTTGATAGGGCAAGAAGAACAGAACAAAAATATACAAAAACTTATACGCGATTATACAAAGAATAAACAACACAATGCAACAGTATATTATCGGTGCATTTGTGCTTCTTATTATATGCATTCGGTATATTATACAAGACTGTCTAAAACTGATGATTCATTGGCCGAATTAACAGATCACAAGATAATCCAAATTCATTATTTTATCAAAGCAGAACAAATCGTCTATGTATGTGGATGTAAATGGATAATATCCAACAATAATTTTAATGAAGACGACAAAGAACCTATTTTACGACATATTTATGAAGTAAAAAGGAAAACGTCCACACGTGTAGTTCACGAAGTCCATACAATTTTTCGAAAAGCTATAGTGATTGATAATGGAGAAACCACATATGTTTCTTTTCTTCCTAATACCTTCGAGAATCATTAATGGTAAATGTTTTTGCTTCTTCTCAGAGGAAGTTTAGTAATAATAAAATTATTTTAAAGGCATTGTAAGTAAAAAAGTGTGTATGTATATGTGATATTTCAGGTGAAGTCAGCAGCTCAAAATTTTAAAATCGCTGAAAATTGGTTTACATCTAGTTTTTCATGAAAAAAATAATGTTCCTAGAGTTAGAGACCAAAATTTTCAAAAATAAGCCAGTTATGGAACATAGAAAATTCAAATTTTTTCCATTTTTTGGTTATAATTCAACTTTAATCATTTTTTTACTCAAAAATTTGAAATTTTTTGTATAGGACATTGATTAGGAACAAGTTTGCATTTTATCTCTAGAATGTGCCAGTATTTTTTTTTAGAACCCTTTTCGAAAGCCTCTAATTGGTTGCTTTTTGATATACCTTCATCAAAGAATATTGAGACTGCGTCCAAATTTTCTTCATTCAACAAATTTTTTTTGGATTCTTCTTCGAAAACCCTTCAAAATGCTGTTTTGGTCAATATTGGCCGAGCAAAGGGAAAAGAGTTACAATTTGTTTAAATATGTGTGTGTGTGTGTGCGCGCGCGCGTGTGTGTGTGTGTGTGAGTGTGTGTGTGTGTGTTTCAAAAAATTGTAACTCTTTTCCCTTTGCTTGGCCAATATTGATCAAAAAAGTATTTTGAAGGGTTTTCGAAGAAGAATCCAAAAAAAATTTGTTGAATGAAAAAAATTTGGCCGCAGTCTCAATATTCTTTGATTAAGGTATATCAAAAAGCAACCAATCAGAGGCTTTCGAAAAGGATTCTAAAAAAAAAATACTGGCACATTTTAGAGATAAAATGCAAACTTTTTCCCAATCAAAGTCCTATACAAAAACTTTCAAATTTTTGAGTAAAAAAATGATTAAAGTTGAATTATAACCAAAAAATGGAAAAAATTTGAATTTTCTATGTTCCATAACTGGCTTATTTTTGAAAATTTTGGTCTCTAACTCTAGGAACATTATTTTTTCATGAAAAACTAGAAGTAAACCAATTTTCAGCGATTTTAAAATTTTGAGCTGCTGACTTCACCTGAAATATCCCATATATTTGTACGTGAATCTCAGCTTCTACTCAGTGAAGTTTGAGCATTGATAATTAATTCTTGTAAAGTTTGAGATAAAACATCATTTTTCTTATTTCTCGATGCCTTTTTTATGACTATTTTAGAACATTTTTGCCTTTTAATTTTGATTATGATAAAGCAAATATAAACTATGAAGAGAAAACGCTCTTTAAAGATAAAGTAATTGTTCTATTTCTTCCGTTTGATAATTTGTGTTAGCTACCATGCATCTTATCCTATATAATGGGCCTCGGTAATTTATCGGTAATTTAACAATAAAACCTTTTGAAAAAATACGAAGTAGTGGGCTTCTACAATAATCGATCATCATACAAATTTTATTTATACGGTATAGGATAACTAGAGTAGAAACTCTAGAATTTCAAAATATTATGATCGCCTAAAATAGCTTACTGCTCATGAATCAGTGTTATTTAACAAACAATTTTTTTTTTAAATTGAATCCTCTCCCTGAAACTCGTCGCGTGCATTTTGCCGATGATAGTCGTTAATTATTTATTATAAAACCCTTTTGCTAGATCTCGCAGTGTTTTGGGTTGTATCCAATCTATTTTTTGGGATCCATTTAATGCGTCTTTGTTGGGAGTGATTATATAGTAATATATAAAATATAAATACTTGTAACTAATCATTATAGGTGTTGCAGGCTGTAAAAGTAGATTTAATGGAGAATAATAGCGGTGAGTTAATTAACCCAGAAGCTATAAAACAAGAATTGCTTGAAAAGAATAAGCCTAATGTAAAAAAGATTAAAGGCTCTAAAAATAGCGATAAAAATGAAAAAAAAGAACAATTAATCAAAACTAAAACTAGTAAGATCATTGATGATACTAAGAGCAAAAAAAAGAAATCAACAAAGAAAATGGAACCGCAAGTGCTACAGCTAACGAAACTATAAGTAAGAAGCAAAAAAAAAGAAAGAATACTAAAAATTCAAAGCAAGTAAAGGATGGCGAAGGCAACGATAACACAAAGATAAAGGTATTATGTTTTTATTAAAAATAAAAATTTCCCCCATAGAAGAATGTAGGTTCTCAATCTAATAACTGTCTTGTTTTATTTGCCGTCACTGGCTAATTACTGAATTGATTTTTTGTACCTTTTATTAAAGTATAAACCGATCAAAATAGTTGGTCATTTAAAGTTATGAACTTGTAGCCATCTTAGATATAATAGTACATTTCGACACGGGTGGGGAAGTCGATTATTTAGCTGGTGTGACTTTTTACACGAGCGAAGCGAGTTTCGAACTAGTTTCGAACGGTATTTTATACCACGAGCGCCGAAAAATCATATCAAAGTTGTGATTTTGAGGTTAGAGTGGTATAAATTTTTTTAAGAAAAGTATAGAACAACGATTTGTACCCAAAAAACTGGTCTGGAAAAATGTTTTTTATCTCATATCATAAAAACTTTTTGAATCATCAATACCTTCAAGAAATAGATTTCTGTCACATAAAAATAGCCAGTTCTTAGATTCCTGATCATTTTCTTGTTAAATTGGTGCATCATAAATCCATCATTAATGTAATTATATTTGTAGGCTGCTCTGAAAAGAAAAAATGAGAATCATGCAGAAATGCCAGAAAAAATGTTGAAAACTGATCAACCTGGTTATTTTTCTACACCGGATCAACACAGTGAAATCGCGAAAAGCGTATTAGCTGATAGAGTGAGTAACGTTAAATATTTTATGTTATTTTTTGACATATATACGGAGAAAAAAGCTACCGATGGAAAAATTCTTATCAGTTGAAAAAAGCTAAGTAAAATATAATCAATATGCTATAAACGACCGATTAATTGATACATTTAAAATGTGTGTATTCTAAAGTTTTAAAAATTAATTAACATTATTATATTGCTATTGAAGTAAATTTATTAAAATTAAATCAAGTATATGTTCAACGCGTTTACTTTTCCTTAGTTAATCAAACCAATAGTATTCTGCATGCTAATGATTTTTCTTCGTGTACATGAAAATTATGAAAAATGAATATTTAAGGGTATGCTACATATAGTCTTGTTCTATCGATCCTGCCTTTGGTTCTACTTTTCGGCGAAACAGCTGCATGGAATAAATTTTCCTTTTCTGAATAGTATTTTGAGAGTCTAATAAAGGATGGACAACACCTTTTGTATAATTTTTTGCGATAAAGTTAATTAATTACTATATAGATGAAAATATGCAAATCAGTGGGAAAGACGAGTTTAATGCGGATCGTTGTTTAGCATTGATCGCTTTTGTCGCTTTCAGTATTGTATATGTAATTTTTAATGGGCCAATTTCATGAAATATGGTGTTATAAGACACCTATAAAACTAACATGTTATCACAATACTTAAAATTAGCATAATATTGAAAAAACGTTCCATGGTAAGTTACACCAGCGAACATAGTGAATTTCTCAATGTTTCAATTAGTTTTGTATTCATTTCAAGTAAATTGAATTTTTACTATAGTATGGAAGCTTTAAGAAATAATTGTCCCACTGAGTAAAACGAAAATCTGTTATTTTTGTTTAGGATACTTATGACATGAAAACTCCTTGCGTGGAATTGCAATAAAAACTTAAAAACAAAAGAAATAATTTAAAATAAATTTTAAAATTTAAATAGAATAGTAATTTCTCTGTGTCTATGCGTAGATAGACATACTACATGTAAGCATATTACATGTATAGACTAAAGCACTCTTTACAAATGGTAATAATTTTTTTCATGACTGTACAAATAATAATATTGCTAATATAAAACTTTCTACGAAAGTATAAAATAAGGCAAGTATAGACGTTTTTTCTGGATAATCTATAAAAAACAACACAATTTGTCTAGTACTTTTATTTCTTCGAATCTCATCTATTCAATAAGCACTCTCTACAAATGGTAATAATTTTTTTCATGACTGTACAAATAATCTATAAAATAATAATATTTATGATTTTGTAAAAGAAATCAAATAAATACGAATGAAAAAGTCTTCTAATTCTTTGAGTCATTGTATGCTGAACAAATTATATGTAAGTAAGTACATTCAAATTGTTCACTGCAAATCAAACAAACGAAAGTTGTGAAATCAATTATCGATAGTCAAGTAATGCAAACAACTCTCGGAAACTACTGTATGACTGTTCTCAGAAATATATTCAAATTTGTTCATCTTTCTGAGCTACACAAATTAAACACAAGAAAGTACTGAAATCAATTTATTGTAGTCAATTACCGGCCATAAGTTAACTTGACTGACATAATAGAACTTTTCGTATCTAGCGTGTAAAATGACATTTTACGCCCACGTTGTAACTTCAAAATTATTCAGCCAGCGGGCATAAAATACTACTTAGCGCCCAAGAGGCCCAATAGCTCACATACTCTTACAAAACTTTATAGAACCTACGCACTTTACGCCCGTGTGGGCGAAAATTATTTTAATTATATAACTATAATGCCTTCTTTTTATTTCTAAAATTCATAAGAATTTTTTTAGATATTTACGAAAAGTGAAAGCCTATATAAAAAATTACATAGTTACCAACATATCACTATTTTTCATGATACTTTCTCAATTTTGAACTTTCTATAATAATACGCACCTTGGGAGGAAAAGAGAAGTCTAGAGCTGCTCTAGCAGGGGTGGTCCTCCGATCTCCCATACATACTTGGCGGGCCCGACGATTTGCAGTTTACCGGTGGGCTACTTAAATATAGAATACAAAATTTTTGCATAAATTCATTAACAATATTTATACCTATAAGTCTACTATAAATAATTACATGCGATGGCATCTGCAATTTTATATATTATGGGATTACATATGAGATCTCATATGATACTTTCAGACGGGTTTGCACTTTCTATTTAAAAACAGAGTGATAGATTCACGGATCAGTAGTTAATATGTAGAAGCAACCCATTTATACATTTTATCTGATCTTTAAACATATGAATATTTATATGAAAATGACCATGTCTTACACCTTGCACTGTCTAAATAAACATCCAATACTGTCCAATACTGTCTAAATAAACATTTTAGTTGTTGTTTGTTTTATGTGTGATTCATTGAAAGCAATGAAACTGTCATTTTCTTCATTGACATCCACGTACTCTATTTGCCCTGTCAAATATGAAGATAAATTTTTAACATTCTTCTAAAATTATATCTCATATGAAAAATTTTCATGTTAAGAATATATAGATATACATCTTGAAAAATATTCTGTCGTAAATAGTATTTGCCTGCTCTTCCATAATAATATTGGTTTGGTTTTTCTTTCTTGAGTAGTACTATATTCTTACTATCTTCTTTAATATAAATTATTCTATTCTTAAGCGTCTGTTCTTGTATTAAAATAACTTTTTCTTGTCCATTAATAATAAAATAACCACCAGGGTCATGAGGGTACTCGATCATTTTTACTAATTCAAAATTAGATTTTTCAGACAGTACACAATTAGAACTGAACATTATTGGCTATATTACATATATCTCCATATTTCCAAAATGAGTCGAAAAAATCTTCTGGTATAATATCTGTAAGATAATAATTAATGAATTCTTCTTTGTTAAAAAATATTTTTTAACAGTTATCTATTTACTTGGTAATATCCTTATATTTTCTGATATACTCTGTAAAAATAAAAACAAGATTTCACCAAGTAATAATACTTATTATAAACTTTATTGATTTATAACTTGATAATAAAAGTTTGCTACTTATCTGATTATAATATATTGCTATTGCCCATTGATATTCACAGCTGCTTACATAGGTCATTTTCCAATCCACTTGAAGATTTAAAAATTTCTTGAGACTCGTGGACATACAGAAGATTCGGTTAGCCTACTCTACTTTTTCGATGAACTTGAATAATTAATAATAATTAATGAACTCTTCTTTGTTAAAAACTATTTTTTAACAGTGATCGATTTACTTGGTAATAATCCTTACATTTTCTGATATACTCTGTAAAAATAAAAACAAGATTTCACAAAGTAACAATACTTATTATAAACTTTATTGATTTATAACTTTATAATAAAAGTTTGCTACTTATCTGATTATAACATATTGCTATTGCCCATTGATATTCACAGCTGCTTATATAGGTTATATTTTTCCAATCAAATCCATTCCAATTCATCCAAAATGAAATAATCTGTATATGTATCTGTATGTACAGGGTGGGCCAAAAGTACCGGAACGGCAAAATAACTCGGCGGGATTGTATTTTAAGAGAAAAAGCTTAAAACAAAAGATATAGGATTTTTTCTTGGCTATTCGACGGTGATAATGACCATGACCTTGACCATAACCTTGAATGTAATTTCAAGGTCAAGTTAATTTCTTTAAATGGGAACCCATAATTTTCACCTCAGAAATGAAAAAAGCGGAAAATTTTACGTCTGAATGTGACCTTGACCATGACCTCAGCCTTGACCTTGAAGGTTATTTGAAGGTCCAATTGGGGTTTTCAGTGGGAACCCATAATTTTCACCTCAGAAATGAAAAGAGCGGAAAATTCTACGTCCGAGTATGACCTTGACCATGACCTCCACCGTGACCTTGAAGATTGTTTCAAGGTTAAATTTTTTTTTTCAGTGAGAACCCATATCTTGTATTCAATAACCATGAGTGACCACAATTTACGTTTGATGACCATAAGTGACCGTCACTGGCTGGGTAGATCTGCGAGTATCCACCAGTGGCCAAGAATAAATTAGTTTGCCTTCGGTGACCATCACTAACCATAAGTGACCAAAATTTACATCTGATGACCATTAATGACCGTCAATGACTGAGTAGACCTTCAGTTATCGTTAGTGGCCATTAATTAATTCGTTTGCCTTCAGTGACCATCAATAACCATGAGTGACCAAAATTTATCTTTGATGACGCTCAGTGACCGTCAATGACTGGGTAGATCTGCGGTTATCCACCAGTGGCCAAGAATAAATTAGTTTGCCTTCGGTGACCATCACTAACCATAAGTGACCAAAATCTACCTCTGATGACCATTAATGACCGTCAATGACTGAGTAGACCTTCAGTTATCGTTAGTGGCCATTAATTAATTCGTTTGCCTTCAGTGACCATCAATAACCATGAGTGACCAAAATTTACCTTTGATGACGCTCAGTGACCGTCAATGACTGGGTAGATCTGCGGTTATCCACCAGTGGCCAAGAATAAATTAGTTTGCCTTCGGTGACCATCACTAACCATAACCTTGCCTTGACTGGCCGGGGTCTCTCACCCTTGCCTTGACTGGCCGGGGTATTTCACCCTTGCCTTGATTGGCCGGGGTCTCTCACCCTTGCCTTGACTGGCCGGGGTTTCTCACCCTTGCCTTGACTGGCCGGGGTCTCTCACCCTTGCCTTGACTGGTCGGGGTCTTTCACCCTTGCCTTGACTGGCCGGAGTCTCTCAACCTTGCCTTGACTGGCCGGAGTCTCTTACCTTTAAAGGTCATGGTCAAGGTATGGTCAAGGTCATACTTAGACGTAAAATGTTCTGTTCTTTCCATTTCCGGGGTCAAAAATATGTATGGGTTCCCACTAAAAAAAATTTGACCTTCAAATAACCTTCAAGGTCAAGGCTGAGGTCATGGTCAAGGTCACATTCGGACGTAAAATTTTCCGCTCTTTTCATTTCTGAGGTGAAAATTATGGATTTCCACTGAAAAAACCAATTTGACCTTCAAATAACCTTCAAGGTCAAGGCTGAGGTCATAGTCAAGGTCACATTCGGACGTAAAATTTTCCGCTCTTTTCATTTCTGAGGTGAAAATTATGGGTTCCCACTGAAAAAACCAATTTGACCTTCAAATAACCTTCAAGGTCAAGGCTGAGTTCATGGTCAAGGTCACATTCGGACGTAAAATTTTCCGCTCTTTTCATTTCTGAGGTGAAAATTATGGGTTCCCATTTAAAGAAATTAACTTGACCTTGAAATTACATTCAAGGTTATGGTCAAGGTCATGGTCATTATCACCGTCGAATAGCCAAGAAAAAATCCTATATCTTTTGTTTTAAGCTTTTTCTCTTAAAATACAATCCCGCCGAGTTATTTTGCCGTTCCGGTACTTTTGGCCCACCCTGTTTATATATAATAAGTACTTATCTAACTAATAAAATATTTTTCCCGTTGATTGATACACATAATTCTTCTCATAATTAGTTGATTTCTTGAGGTCTTTGAAATATATTATTATTAACTAACTCACTAAATGATAACATTTGTATATAAAAATACTGACATTATATATATAAGGTTAGACGTCGACCAGATACGGGTGTGTATATGTACTATATATATAAATATATATAGATATACAAGCGTAAAATAGACGACAACCGGAAGTGTCGTAAGAGCTGCAAAACGGGTATCTGAACAAGGAGAAGAAAATATCGGAAAGGAAACAGCACAAAAAAAATTCAGCTCTCTATATCTTTTGAATGAGATAATATTTTTAAATAAAATCTTTTGATTTGAGTAGAGTAATGAAATGGCTTTCGATCAAGAGGGATTTGTTATATAGTAAAAACTAACGCAATATACGCAAAAGCGCATTGAATTTTTCGTACACCCATTTCAATGTATATGTAGCACGGGTCGCTCCTTTAGGCTTCTTCTATACTTGCCTTCGGATCGCTCCCGCCCTCCATGATTACATGTAATATAATTGAATCTTGTTCTAAAAAATATTTTTGTGTGATTAGGCCTTACATTCTACAGAATATGAATGCGGTATGTGTTGCGCATGTCGAGAAGCTGGTATTTACTATCTAAGTGGTTTGTATTTATTACAATCATGAATTGATATAATTTTTCACTATGCCATACATTTTTAACGTATTTTAGCTCAACATAAAGCACTTTTTCACTGAGCAAATGATTCTGTATCATGGGGTTTAGTGGTAAAAGTGTGCTTTTAGACGAAAGTTTTCCTGCTCTAGATAGTTGTTGAAATTCAGACTTAAAATAAGCTGCCTGAATTAAGTGGATCAAACAATTCTTGGTGTTTCCAGTCTCACTAGCACTAACCTCCTTAGAAGTTGGAGTGTGATGGCATAGTAGGGATTGAAAGACAGAAAGAGGCCTAACGCCGGAATTTGAAGACGTCGTACGTTCTATTTTCGAGCAGGCTCTACTAATGAATCGAAAACAACACGAAGCCATTCGTAACAATTTATCTAATGAAGAGTACTTATTAATCAGACTCCAAACTTCTGGAGTATTCTCAACAGAATTTGGGGTGCTTTTACTAGCGACTAGAGTGTAACTAGGTTGAAGATTAAGACTGTTAACGGTAAAGTTGAGCTCGTCATGAGACCTTGTCCATGGTTCAACGCTATTAGAAAGCCAAACGGGACCTTTCCACCAAAGATTATGCGAGACTAATTTGGAGGGCTCAATACCTCGAGATATGACGTCGGCGGGGTTATCAGCTGATCGTACATGATGCCAATATGCGTCAGGTAGCAGAGTGTGAATCTCTGAACACCTATTGGCCACGAAAACACCCCATCTTGAAGGGTGGTCTTTCAGCCAAAAAAGCACATCCGCTGAATCAGACCAAAGGTGCACACTTTCAACCTTTATTGGGAAATACTCGATAAAAGAGTGAGTCAGTCGAATGAGTAGCAACGCAGCGCAAAGCTTTAAGCGAGGTATGCTTAGCATCTTCAGAGGGGCAACTCGGGTTTTGGCCACTTGAAGTGTGACTAGAACCCTTTGGCCTTGAATTAAGTGCAGATAGATTACTGCACCATATGCAAACTTCGAAGCGCCTGCAAATCCGTGAACTTCAATTAGTTCACATTTGTGAGTGTATCCATTCCAGCGAGGGATTTTGTTCTCAGAAATAGAGGGAAGATCATTCAACCAATTTTGCCAACGAATAGAGATTTCATGAGGGAGCTTCTCATCCCAACCAACCTTAAGAATCCATAGAGAATGCATAATATTTTTTGCAGTGATCACAACGGGAGCTAACCATCCCATAAGATCGAAGATACGAACAATTCTTGAGAGAACTGAACGTTTGGTAAAGGGTAGTTCGAACGGGGTATCCTCAATGTGAAAACTGAAATCCTCCGTGTTAGGTTGCCAATCTATACCCAAAATTGGCATGGATGTTTCTGAGGCAAATAATGTAATGAAATCCGCAGCTAACATATTCGAGGGTAGATAAGAGAGGACTTCAGTATTATTTGATGTCCATTTTCGAAGATTGAGATGACCTCGTTTAAAGAGTTGAATTAACTCATCTTGTTTTTTGAATGCTTCATCAAGTGAGTGTGCACCAGTAAGCACATTATTCTAGTACATCTCTGATCGAACAGCTTCAGCAGCGATTGGAAAAGTTTTGCCATAGTCTTCGGCTAATTTCAAGAGAGTTCGTATGGCTAGAAATCGCGAGCATGCCAATCCATACGTCACCGTAGTCAGGCGATAAGTTTGAACAGGTTCATCCTGCTTTAGTTTTACTTGAGCCATTAAATACAGTGCATAACTTGGTAGTAGTACTTGTGTCTTTCCACACACCATGGTGAGGTAAGAAGGCTTGACTTTTGTTAGACAACGAATCGAAATTTGCGAGTGACATATGACCTAGGTCAATGTACTCTCTCATTAATTCTGTATAGGCTAATTTCAATTTTTCGTCCTTAGCGAAGTTTGCTTTGAGACGATTTAGTGCGCGTAATGCGGCAGAATGAGAGCTCTCGAGATGAGCAGACGTCAACTGGTCTCGACTTTTCCAGGGTAGACTTACTATATATTGCCCCGTTTCATCTTGACGAGTTGTTTTTCGATAAAAATCCTCGCATGCTTGTTCGTCAGGCGAGTAAGATTTTTTGTCAGTGACTATCTCCTCCGCCCTCCAAAAATATTGTACGCGCTCCAAAAGTTTGGCTTCATGCTCGCAACTGTCCGAACAATAAAGAGATATTGATTCTAGCCCTATTTTTGAAGGTGAAGAAGAGAGATTTCCTGTCAAGAGCCATCCGAGTTTGGAACTAAGTGCTATCGGCTGAAGACTTTGGCCCTTAACAATTTGATTTTCAATGATTTGCGCATAAGCGCTTGCACCGAGTAGAATATCGATACGTGAAGGTTCGAGATACATGGGGTCTGCTAGTTGCAGCCCTCTTAAGTATTCGAAATTAGAATTACCACCTACGACGGCGGGCTTATAGGATGAGAGTTTGGCAAAACTATAGGGTCAACCTTTAGAGAGAAATTTGAAACAAAATGAGGTTGTATAGAAAGACAAGCTACCTTAGAAGAAAAAGCAGCTGTCTTTTCGCCTATACCTTGAATGTGCGTATGACTGGCTCTACAATCTAATGAGAGCAAGTTACACAAAGCTTGTGTAACAAGTGAGATTTGAGATCCGGGGTCGATGAACGCACGAACTTGAATTTTGGTTCCGTTAGGACCAAGAGCGTTAACTCTAGCGGTAGCCAAAAGTACTCCAGTACTTTTAGTACTTACTCCACTATTAAGGGAGACTGACTGTGAGGCTGACTGAAGTTAAAAGTCATTGGAAACGACAACGTTGCTACAGTTTGGATTAGTGGTGCCGGACACTGAGTCAGTCTGATCAGTCTGCGGCGAACTGATTACTCGACTGCTGTCAGTGTGCACCAAAGTGTGATGCTTAGATTTACAAAGGATGCATCGGTACGTGAAAGTACAACTTCTGACGTTGTGCTTCCCTAAACAATTGTAACAAAGATTAGAAGATCTGATCAATTCCTTTCGCTCAGGAATCGTTTTATTGAGAAATCTTTCACATCTATTTGTAAAATGATGTTGATTACAAATCGAACATTTCTTTTTTGTTGGGTTCGAAGATGAGGTTTGAAGCGAATAAACCGCCTGAGCATTGTCATGCTCTGATTTACGAGGTTTTGAATTTGTGGATTGAGCTTTTGAATTATTTGTTGAAGACGATCTAGTGCCAGTTTCGATGGCCTCTAGAATGAGAGTTTGACTACGAAGAAAAGCCTGAAGTTTCTCCATTGTCGGTGGATCGACACTATCACCTAGATGCTTTTCCCATTCTTTACGAGTATTTAAGTCAAGACGATTCAGCGTAAAATGAACAATTAAATCACTACCTAAAGAAGCCGCTCTATTTAGAGAGGTCAGACTAGCGACGGGATTGAAAATTTCCCTATGAATCCGTTTGATTTCCGACGAAGAATCTGCTTCATGGATTTAACTGAAAAGATTTGTGAGATGTGAGAGCTAACAATGCGACGTTGATTCTCGTAATATTCGATTAAAGCTGTCCATGCTTGGTCATAATTATCACCAGAAATTGGAAGAGATTTAATTTTCTCAAGTGCTTCACCTGTAAGGTTAGTGCGAAGATCATGCAATTTTAGAACAGGCGTTAAGTCTTCGCGACGATGGATGACTGAACGAAAGACGGCTCTAAAATTTTCCCAATCCGAGAATTTCCCCGAAAACTTTGGTAAATCTACCTTCGGTAAAGATTGAAACGAAACGTTAGTTAATTGGGCTGCACCTGTAGTAACTGAGGCAGCATTCGAATTAGAAGAACTTTGAGCAGCATCTCTAGTTTTAATAGATTCTAAGAAGTCAAGAAAATCTCCTTTGCGGTCATAAAAGCTATCCTCAACCAGATCACAGAGATTAGCTGTAAAGTAGGCATGATTTTTATGAAGAAGCTCGAGTTTCAGAATTTCCTCGTGGTTTACCCGAAAAGCCGCACAATTTGATTCAAGTCCGGCTAAACGCGCTTCTGCATAACCTTTTGTCATGTTATCTTTACCTTTAGATTTGAAATTTTTAAAAGAATTTGCAATTTTAACTTGGAGCGACATCTGCTTAGCATGCAACTCCTCCATTTTGAGATCAAAGTAATTTGACTAGCAACGAGTTTGACTATTCAAAGTATGGTATTGAGTTAACTATGTTTACCCACTCGAAAGTAGAGTAACCATAAGTGAAAATTGTTACAATTAAGCCCTAGCCTAGGTTATAATACTTCTGATAGTATGAACGTAGATATTCGCTTGAAGATGCAACGTTGAGGGCGTCTGCTAACGTTCCGACGGTGAATCAGCTGATGATCCACAGCGTTAACTGCACGAAGTGAAATTACTGCCGACGAGGTATTCAGCTATCCCTGCAGCATAGTCCGCAACTGAATCAGCAATGCATCAGTCGTGATTCTCAGTTAAAAGCAACGAAATCTCTTATTATGTGCAGTCGTCGTCCAATGAAACTGCAAGGTCACATAACATAAGTATTTGCTAAGTCGGATATTGCATTCAACTTTCTCAAGACAAGTTAAATAGTATAATTAATTTTATAATAAACTCAACCCAAATTAAATAGTTCTAATCTCAAATTAGAGATCATTAAATTCTCTTTGAATTGCATGAAGAGACTAAAATGACTAGACGAAAAGTCGCACAAATAAATAAATAAAATTGGAACGATACGTGTGTCCAAGTATTAGGACGTAGCATCGGAGCGCAATCCTAGCGCGATGCAGGTGGGCTCAACCGGCTGGAGCGAGCGAAGCAGATGGACTCGTCCGCGTACAGCTCTGTTCCGCTGATGCGCCCCCTGGCTAATGAAAATGGACTCGTCCACTCCAATTATGCTTGGCGACGACGTTTGCGGCGTCCTGGACGTCACTCGTCCTTATGGTCGTTCACTTGCAGACGTCTCTTCCTCCTTCGAGGAAAGTATGCCCGACGAACGCCTCGCTCCTTGATGTTGTAGCGAGCGATGTCCACACGGGTACTCCGTGGCTTGACTCGTGTGTACCCCGTAGCGTGTACGCTGCAGGCGGGTACTCCTTGGCTTGACTGATGTGGACCCCGTAGTGTGTACGCTCCACGCGGGTGGTCCGTGAATTGGGAGGCGTGAACCCCTTTTCGAATCGTTGCAATAGCCGGCAACGATTAAATGATCATCGTACGATCGCGATGATTCTAGAGCTGCCTTAACCGTGGCTCTGATGAGAAAGTTGCCTCTTGTTGCTTTGAGTACGGCAAGGTGGCTGCCGATCACCGTACGAACGCGGTGATTCTAGAGCTGGCTTTACAGCGCACACTCTTGGCGACGTCTTGGAGTCAATAACAACGCACACTCCAAGGCGTTTTCAGAAATGGAGAAAATAGCAATTGAATGTGCTATTTCCCCTAGGAAGCCTTAGAGATTGGCTTCCGAGTGCGCGCGACGGCGAAACAAACGAGAGACAGCAACGTACGCGCGCAGTCGGCATGCGTGAGCATGCGACTGTATCGGCACTCACAACCACGAACACTTTGATGCATACCTGTAGAAGAGAAGACTAGTCCTATACCACTCGAGAGTAGACGTAGGGCATAGTAGAAAGGTTTCTCCTCGCTGTGGCCATGGCGATGCTCCCACGATCCGGCTCTAAGGACCAATGTTTTTGTGTAGAAGTTGGATGGTGGACTGAAAAGGTTCAAATAAGTAACGTTTCGTGCGGAGAATGAAATTGATTTATTATGGCGTGTCCGTTGTGCCTCTGGGCGTACAGTGTGTTGCTGTCTCTTCTGCCGTCGCGCAAGAACTGATGCTGCCAGCCGGCGTTGCGAAGTGCTGCCAGCGTGCCTGGCAGAGAGAGGGGCGGTAAGAGGGCCGTGTGGAGAGCGAAGTAGTGGGGCGCTCCCTAGCAGGCTCGTCTATTCGAGCATCGAGCTCGAGCATGCTCGCCTTGTTTAACATTGAGCACGAGCGTGCTCGCCTTCGGTCAGGCTCGGGCGTGCTCGCTTGCGATCGAGCTTGAGCGTGCTCGCCTTGGTCGAGCTTGAGCGTGCTCGCCTTGGTCGAGCTCGAGCGTGCTTGGCTTGGTTCGAGCTCGAGCAAGCTCGCCTTCGGAGATGAATCCTCAACATATATAAATTAACACACGACTGGCCACTCTTATAATAATTGTAATTTATTTTAATTGATTTTTACTATGCAATTGAAGTATTCTTCTGAAGTTGTTTAAGTTTTTTGTTACATCATATTTATGCTTTGTTCATGATTTACCTTCTGTTTGTATGCGTGAAGTGTATTGCGACTGTTTAAAGTGATTCTATTCCTGGCTGAAAGTGATTGCTATTTCTTATTATTTACGTATATTGTTATGCAATTTTTGACAAATTAATAGATCTTTTTAGTTCATTTATACAATTAGAATTATTGAATAAATAATAACATTTTTTAGATGGTTTCCCACCTGAAACAACCAGTTTACCTCCTCTACTGTTTAGTAATTCTGATGTGGAAGAAGAAATTAGTGCGCGTACGTGAAATTTCTAACTTTATTTTGATTTTTAACTTTTTGAAAATGTATTCATATAAGGTTATATGTTTCTATGATTTCATATTTTACAAAATTTAACTTACATCAGTAACCTATTTCGAAATAAAAATAATATTTCTTATTGAATTTCACTTGTATTAAATGTAGACTTGATAGAAACCTATGAAAAAAATTATGCCTTCATTAGATTAATTTGTAATTATTTCTAATTCCTATATAGAACTATTGCACATTAGAATCATTAATTTAAAAATGTTTCCTGCAGTAAATAGAGAAATTTTATGTAATACATAACATTTTATAATTGATAATCTATACAATATTAATTAATATTGAATGTATCGCATATATAATTGATACAGTAATGTATCGTACTGTAGTGTGAAGAGAAGAAAAGAAAATGTAAAACAATAACATTTACAAAATTGAATTTGTTTTTGTAACTCAGTGTAAATATTATTCTATACCTCTATATTAGTTACTTCAATTATAAATGAGTTTTATTAAGTTTATTCTTTTAACAATAAAGTTGGGCAAAAACGTGTATAAAACGTTCGCTAAACGTTGACCAATGCTTTGCCAAATTTTCAAGCATTAATTGACCCATATTTTCGTAATTGGCTGGTCGAAAATCACGTTTATTTTCTTACGGGTTTTCGTCAATGCTTATTGGCTGTCAGCTTTATTGATAACAATAAAATTGTATAAAACGTCAATAAAACTTTATTTACAGCACAAAACACGTTTATAATGTTATGTTATCAATGAACAAACAGTAAATCTATAAATAGGTGAAACATGTTAATTTTCGGGATTATATTGATTCACATGATTCGAACGCAGTGCACATATACTGCGATACCTCTAAACGAGGATCACGCGAGACTCATGTGATTTCTAAAGGGAAAACTTATTAGGAGCGGCCGTTTTGCCAAAAAGGTAATTCTATTGCTGGTTGGTAAAACAGGACTATGACATGGCTTTAAACGCATATATAATTAGTGAAATCATTCGATGACAATGTCAAAATAAAGAACAATAAATAAGGGATGTATGCCATAAAATTCTTAATTTTATTAAATAAAGGAGAAGGACCATAAGCATAGTAACCTACAAATTATATCTTATCGTTAAACGTTTATCATAACCTTTCATTAACAAAAAAAAATTTCGGGGAAAACGCGCGGAAACATAAAAGTAAATCTCCAAATTTTTGTGATTAATTTTGGAAGTGTATCTATATTTATAAATTTTATAATTATATATATAGTTTCAATGTAGTTCGTATGGGCATCCTTTACATTTACATCCTTTACATTAAATAATTTTACATGACATTTTACACGAAATCGAAAAACTAGCACTAGGAAATGATACCTAAGAATTCACACTAAGAACTCTCATCTATCTAATAAGAATTTACGTGAAATTCTACAATAGGGGATGGTTATACTTCCTTTTAATAGTTTATTGGTATTTTCTACACCCTTTTTCTAAGCATGTTTATTTGAATATATTTCTCTCCGGGTACTGTTTAAGCTACGGATGCCACTGATGATGCTCTTTTGTTATCGCTTTATTATTGTAATGGCGAACCTGGAACGTTTTTTTTTTTTTATTTGTTTATCTGTCTGTAGACAAATGATCTAAAGAATGATTTAACGCCGATAGTTGAATCGGCGGGTACGATGATGGAAATAGAAGAGCATAATAATAGCAGGCAGAAATGCAGGAACAATCGAAAATCTTACCAAAGTAGCGAATGGAGTAGAAGCAGAATATGCAAGATCATCAGAAAAAAATGAGAAAAACCCGGAAGAAACTGAGCAAAAAATTGTAAATAAAGCCCAAAAGTCAAACAGTTCAGAGAACTCTCCTAAAATATTAGAAGGAAAAGAAGGTAAAGAAAAAAAGTTGCCAAAAAAAAGAAAAGCAAAAGTGGGAAGACCGACCTAACCAAACTAATGAAAAAATTAAAAAAGTCAAATGACAGAAATTTGCAATTGAGAGCGGAATGCGATAGACTCAGATGTTTATTAAAAAATCAAATGGCCGAGACAGATAAATGGCGTAACCTTAGTGCTGAAATTCAATAGAAAATATACGAAAAGATGGATGAATTTGGTAAGAATTAGTTTGACCAACTTTATTTACACAATTTCTATAGCTCATTCTCTTATATTTCATCTTTACATTAATGATATATAATGCTTTATACCACTCTAAGCTCAAAATCAACTTTGATTATTCGGCTCTCGTGGTTAAAAGACGGTTCGAAATTGGTGCGTAAAAAGATGTTGAGCTGATGTGACTTTTTGCACGAGCGAAGCGAGTGCCAAAAACGTTACATGAGCTAAATAAATAATCACCTTCCGTATCCGTGTCGAAATATACTATTTTTTAATGGAAAAAATAAGTATTTTTAAATAATTTGCATAACATACCATTTGCTGAAATCGTGGCACATTTATGTGTGTTTTGCTTTTTAAGTCAACAAAACAATATGGCTACTGTCCAATCTTGTACAAAGTTGTATATGAAATAATAAAGTTGATCATTTATCTCTTTAATGCTTACTGCCTACGAAATCGAACCGTGAAAATAATTTATGGCTTTACACACTTGTCATATAATGTACTATCATTGTAAATTGTTTTGAAGTTCATAAAATAATTGTAATATAATTTATTAGCAGTATTAGATATGGACTAGGCAAACCTTTTTTTATGATTTACAAATTATTTTAATTAATTTTAACATTGCGCGAAGAAAGAACTTAACTTTATTTTATGTTACCCATTTAATTATTTTTCAGCTAGTGATTCTGTAAGTGAACTTGAACAAATTAATCAAAGCAAAGCAGTTATTGGATTTATTAGAAAGACTAATAACACGGTAAGATTTAAAAATATGTTTTTAGTACGATATTGTGCACCTAGGGCAAAATTAATAATGTATTAACGAAATTTTCAAAAAGAAAGCAAATATTTTGGGACGGTCACAGTAGTACCTCTTTTCCCTATTATTAAAATATTGTTTTAAGAATGCTGATCTACTAAAAATATACACAATTTTTAAATAAATGTTTGAAATATTAGTAATTATCTTGTAATTGATTCGTTAAAGTAAAATTTTGACCCCTTTTTCTCACTTCTTTTAAGGATTCTTTTAGGAAATAGAATCTTGGATATCATCCGAAATAACGTTTATATATTTTTGTTCTATCGCTGCATGTCATGTCATGGCTGCATAATGTTAACTATTTTAAGCGAGTTATTATTCCTTTATAAACATTATTTGTACACTATATGTTTTAGATACACTGTGGAAATAATATCTACATAACAATGACTTCTTATAATAATGCGAAAAACAGTGCTGCAAAACAAGAAAACCCGGATAAATCTTTCAGCGGTAGTAGTGCATTTGTACGGGATGTAGCTGTGACTATCGTCGGCGCTGATGAATAAAAAAATTGTAGCGTAACAGGACGAAAATGCAATCGCCTGAATACAGCTCCAAAGAATAAACTAGATCCGAAGCTCCTAGGCGCTATTTACGGTAAAAAAATATTATAAGTTGAGGGAAGAGTCCGGTTTATAAAATGTTCACTTCGTTTCTGCATTAATGAAATTGTGAAAATGAGAAAGTAAAAGAAAAAATAACACAGAATTAAAGAAAACTTTATTTTTGAAAATGGTAAATTGAGGCACGAATGAATAAGTGAAATTTATACATAAAATTTTGTAAAATTAAATTGAAATATAAGCATACAATAGTTAATACAAAAAAGTAAAAGTTTTATAAAACGGATTTCCCGTTCCTCTCTCCATAAATTGTACCAACATATTTTAATGTTACAGGAATTTTTGAGTATTACTTGAAAAACGGAAAAAAATATAATGACGTTGACATTGCGATCGAAAAAAAATATGTCGGATATTATATAGCTCAAAAAATCTGCGATTTCAATCGAAAAAAGAAATCAGATAATCCCAAAGAATTGAAAGCTCATAAAGAGACAGAAGTTAACTCTAATAACGATGAAAATGCAGATGATGAAGATGACGATGAAAATGCGGCTTATGAAGATGACGATGAAAGTTCGGGTAATGAAGATGATGAAAATGCGGGTAATGAAGATGATGATATTGGATCTAGTGAAGATGATAGTGACGATAGTAAGGAAAATAGTGATGATAGTAGAGAGGACGAGATCAACAACGAGAGTTTATGTTTAATTTAATAAGTTAAGTTACAGAATAGTCTAATACACTTGGATAAAAATGTTTTTTTATATATTTGTTTATTTAATATGGAATATTTAGTATGATTAAATAAAATATGAATCTTATAATAAAAAGAATTTGCTTAAATACTATAAACTTCTGTTATCACTGTAAACTCTAATAAAAAAAGTTATCAATCTATACATTTTAGCACTAAGAAGATTACCTAAGAAATACACAAGGTAAGAATTTTCGTTGTATTCTTACGGTTTTTATTATTTTAAAAAGTAGTGAGACTCGAACACGAACCACAAATCTCCAACTACCCTAGTAGGAATGATTTTAAGGCGACCGCCCCTACCGTACCCTGTACCGGGCCTGAATGTTCACTCCAGCATGCCTGGATGAATTTCTTGGGTAGCAAGCCGGTCACTCTACCATTTGAGCGAAGGCTACTATCGGCGATGCGCTTTTTAAGTCGCTCTCTTGTAGTAATCAAACATCTACTAGGTTTCTACACGTAATAGTATATTTTATCACAATCTTAATATTACTAGTCTTCTCTAAGCGTGCTTCGCGCGCCGTAATTTTTAGCAAACGTTGCACCATTTTTGTTTTCGTAATCTAGGAACCCATTGCTCCCACCAACAAAATCACGAATAAATTATCTTCACAGCAAATTCATCATTTTTTAAAATACATGATATAACAGAATTGTATGAGTTATTTCACCATACCCTGGCCTAAAAACCACTTTTATTAACCCAATACATTCCGATAGAGTTCATTAGCAAATCTTATGAGTTTTTCAACTTATAAGCATTAGCTTATAAACTCACATAAATTGATAAGTCTTATAAGAGCTTATTAATATACTGTTGTGTCTACCTCATACAATCAGATAAAAATTATTTTATTGTATATGAAGTAGCTGATAACTTTCTATACAATATTTTTTTTATAATCATATGTATTCGGTATTCCTGGTGCAAATATCGTATGTAAATATATACAAAATTTTTTTTATTGTATTTTATCTATGGTTTTCAACCGGGACTGCATCGTTCGCGGCCATAGATTTTAGTAAAGGTAATTACTTTTATGTCTTTAATTAATAATTTTTGAAAAATATATAAAAGAAAATGTGAATCAAAGGGCGCGGCAGCGCCCTGCTTGGCGAGTAAAAGAACGAAGTGACTAACGAGCAAGCGGGGCGTTGACGCACCCTTTATTCTTTGGAATAGTCCGCTCCAACCTTACTTTTTTCTATTCTTGATAACAACATTTTTTTACTCTTTATTTGAATACTTAAATGCATTCCATTAGATAGAATCTTTTACGTACTATCCATATCTGCAATTTCATGTTTCAAGATTCTTTCGTTTTCGTATACTTTTAATAGTAAATTTGCCCTCTCAATTTTCATCTCATTTTTCATTTTCTTCGTCGTCTTCGCGTCGTCGTCGTATTTTAATGCTATACCATATATAGGGGACGGCGGGGCATAACGTGTCAGGTAGGTAAGATTGGCACCCTCATATTTTTAATATTAATGAATGCAAAAAATGTAATTTTTACGTAAACCTAATTAGATATGCTTGTAGAATTTTCCTCTATACTTTTGAGATTATAGATAATGTTTAACATTTAATTTAATAAGATTGAAAATCGGTGCTTAGAAACAAGTTTGACTTCATTTTTAAGTCGCTTGGAACAACGAGAAAATGATTTTTTTTCGAAATGAGACCAAACCTATTTGATAGTTTCAACTGTTATCTTTCAAGCCCTGTTTTTGTTATTTTCAGAAAATCTTTATAAATAATATAATTAAAAAATGAAAATGGTATTAAAATGGGGCATGACGTGACATCCTGGCGGGGCACGCGTGGCACACTCGGGCGTATCAATGCGCCGCGGCGGCCACCGAGCGAAGTGGTGTAACCTACAAACCAAAAACGGAGCAAGATGGGTTAACAACTACGCAGTGCAATAATTTAGTTTTAACTAGTTTTTAGTTTCAATTATTACATTAATAAGTAAATAGCGATTATTTCGACTGCGTATTAAGTTATATTTAGAGTAGAAAAAACAATGGTAAGAAAGTATAAAAAAAAACAGACTTAAACACGAATCAGCTTGATTTATCCATTGTTAATAATAATTCAGCTTCGGTAAATAATGAAAATTACTTTAGAGAAGTAATACCTGAAGAATCAATTGTAGATACTCAAACTGCCTTTTTCAATGGTCAGGTAGTTCAACTATGCTACATAGATGAACATGATGCGCAATCTTTAAATTTAAACTTATTGTAATAATAACGACCATTTGTTAATCAAACAAAAGTATTATGTTGTGATCATATTTTATAAGAAGGAATTTATAATGTATAATCATTTATTAAAATGTAATAATCTATTTTAAGATAAAAATTGTTATGTTCCTTAATAAAAATAAAATTTTAAATTTTCAATAGACTGATTAATTATTTGATTTTTGAAAATTTTATTATGGCATAATTATTAAAGAATTAATTATTGGGAAAAAGAATTGAAAAATACCTATAGTAAAATATTAAATTTGATCGTGCCATGCGTGCCCCGTCGGGTGCCACAATCCACCCGCCGGTGGGGCACATAGAGCATTTTTGTCAGAATTTCTTTTCTGTATTTTATCAATAATTAAAAGAAAATAAAAAAAAAGTTAATAGTTTATTTTATTTTATTTTTTTCTGATCTAATTATTGCGTTTTTGTACATTTTGAAATAATACACGGTTTAGTTGTTATTTTTAATCAAAGTTAGAGTGTCACACGTGCCCCGCCTTCCCCTATACGTACGTATAGGCACTATTAGACAGTGGTTCTACTTGTATCCGAGAGTGGCGCTATATAAATTTTTCTACAGGGCTCTATATATATACACACACACACACACACACACACACACACACACACACACACACACACACACACACACACACACACACACACACACACACACACACACACTCGTAATCGTATCGACATAACCTCACGCATCTCTAATCTCTAATAAACAAAAACAATGTTATTATGAAATATGTACATACACAATATGTATATACTATCACGGATTAATATTTAAATTATATCAAAGATCTCAGAAAGTGGACTGATGAAAAGAATTTATTTACGAGCATCATCAATGAGACAATAACTTTTTAGATAATTATTTTAAAATATACATTGACAGTAGAAAGCAGAGATCAAGATGTAGTTCTGTTTTTATTTTTTTAAGTACTGTCAGATCAGATCTTAGAAATTGAGTCTATCCCAACTATACGGCTACTACATTACAAGAGTTTAGATAAGTATAATTTTGAAGTAATTTGTCACAAAGACATTATCTCTCATAATGTAAGCTAAGCGAGAAGCTCCAAAACCTATTTCATTCATCGTAAAGGATTTTCAATGTTTTATGTTTGCAACATGACCAGTCGGGTGAAGGTTTTTCTTGAGACAAAGTTTATATTCTGTGTATAAATGGTTTATAGTTATGATTTGAAAAGTATCAAATATAAAAATTTTCTAATTTTAATTATTTTAAAAAACAATTTATTCCACAATGCCATTTCACAATAAATTTTTTAATTTTCTCACTTTTCAAATCATAACTATAAACCATTATATGAAGAATATAAACTTTGTCTCAAGAAAAATCTTCACCCGACTGGTCATGTTGCATAAATAAAACATTGAAAATCCTTTACGATGAATGAAATAGGTTTTGGACCTTTTCGCTTAACTTATATTATGAGAGATAATGTCAAATGTGCCAAATTACTTGCAATTAATTCTAACTATATATTTTCTTCATTCTTCAAGGGGATATCTGATGTAAAATCCAAAGCTGTCAATATAACAGCTGTAGATGTTAATTCTTAAAACCATATAATGTATCCGTAAGGTATTTTCAATATATGGCTTTTGGTATATAACTAATTGAGTGAGGGATGTAAAATCCAAATTGTTAATAAGTATAACAGTTAGAGGAATACCTCTACTTGTTTGCATTACTTATTGAGGTAAATATATAATAATACACTATTTAAAAATGGAAACAAATAGTCCTTTATTTTAATCATTTAGTTCTTTATAGTTCTTCATTTTAATCATAGGTTCGAAAAGTTGTACTGGAATTAATTATTTCCATAAGTCATTTGTTAAAAAGTAATCATTACAACGGATGTGGAAAAAAATTCAAATTATTTTATTTTACTTACAATTATGAAGATAGCAATGTTTATTTTTATAACAAAACTTTCTACGAAAGTATAATATAAGGCAAGCATAAGGTGTTTCTGTAATATATAAAAATATGATTAAAAAACTTATACTCTATGAAAAGGAATTCTAATAATAAATAATTATTTTCTTCTGACAATTTTATCTTACCGGTTCTATACAATAAATTAATTTGTCTATAAAAAGAAGAGTATATATACTATTATTATATATAGGAAAAGGGATTTCTTGATACAATGAAAGTGTTATTCCATTTTTTTTACAAATACAGCAGCCTCACACGATGCACTTATCATCATGAACCCACACGAAAATTAAATCTATGAAGTATGGTATCATTCTTTACCGTTATAAAACATTTTAATTATTATTGAAGCTCTTAGAAACTTGTGGAATCTCCCTAAAATAACACTTTTAAAAAAAGTAAAACTTTGGCGAGTATAAGTGTATTTGTAATCTCTCTCCCTCTCAAAAGAATATCATAGTTTAAAACAAACACATGAAAGAAGTGGAATCAATTATTATTTTATATAGACAAGTACATTTTTGTAACATAGAAATATGGAATTATTTTTATAACAAAAAATCGTAAGTACTACTAAAAATAAACTCATGAAACTGGTGGAATCAATTAAGTGCAGGCAAGTCAATTATTATAATAAAGAGAATTTTTAAAATAAAATTTGTTTAATATATATTTGCTATAAAAATTTGTATAAAAAATAAGTACGTCTAACAAAAAATATTACAAAAATACTAACATAATAACTATAATTGAAACACAAAAAGTTAAAAAATTTTTGCGTAAACATTTTCGAAGTATAGATCGTAGAAGTCACCACCCTCTAAAATAGTTTAACCATGAGCTGTTATACATCATAAATTCATGTAAGTTTTTCTTACACAAGTCAATCTACCTATTATCTGCAAATATGAATTTTACTTAAACATCTTCTTAAACTGTTAATGTAATTTTTTAAATTTTGGGAAATTTTCTTTTAATGAGAGAAGATACTTGCCGGACGCATCGTTTTGTAGTATTTAGGTAATCTATCAAATATTTATTTTTATATCATTATTTTTTGGAATAAGATTTATATATTATATTTTATACAAACTTTTCAATTATATTATATGTATCTATTATATCTACTAATTTCCCAAAAATTTTATATCAATCTTTATAATTTCTATAATTATAATTTCATTATAATTTCATTGTTATATCTTCATTATACAAATTCATTATACAAATTGAATTATTATTAATTCTATAGTAAGATAATAATATTTTTTTTACATTGCGTATGTACATCTATATATCACGTATGCTTGTTCCTAACATTATATAACTAACAAGTTTTGTGTAAGTTTTGCTCTAGTCAAATATCGAAATATACTTATTTTCTTGAACTGTTATTACCATTTTATTTTAATTATTTACATACTACGTGATCAATAACTAAATACATACACGGAAAAAAATTTCCTCACGCTACTATTCCACGGCTGCTACAACAGCGCCCTCACAACTCTTCAATAGTGTGTCTGCTAAATTGGCACACCCAGTATGCCAATCTCGGCGAGAGCGGTTCCATGCGAGGAAAGAAGACTGAGTACTTTAAATTTTCCAGGGCACACTTTTATTAATTTATATGTTATTTTTTTCATATATATTATTATATAATAGTAAAATTGTATATTACTATAATTAATAAGGTTAAATAAATAAAAAGAACGATATTATTTAACATGATGAATTGTAACGCGTATTTTAATGAACCGTATTTAAATTGCAAGTCCCTAAGTTTATAAAAAATTGCATACAGTTATATAATATGATAAAATCATCTTTTACCATATTCTTTTATCAAAAATTACATATATATACAGACACACAATGTTATGAAAAAAAATTTGTAGTCAATTATTTAATCATCTTTAATAATCAAATTCTATTTATTAAGTTTATACATACAAAATTGAGCTTTATCGAGTCATAATACATATCTCGTTGCAATAAAATGATTATTTTTTATTTTTATCGACAAGCAAGGAGCTATTATTGGTAATTCTTCGTATTTAAATAATTTATAAACGTTTTTATTATAAACATTGTAAGCGTGATAAGAATAATCAAATGTTACCTCTTCGTAAATTTTCGTATAAAAATAAATTACATTATTAATTTTGAGAATCTTAATTATTTCTCCAAACTCGGTTTCGCTTTGTCGCATATCAGTTACAATAAATGTACCTAATCGATAGATCGTACCATTTATTTCCACATGTTGATAAAATTCTTTTTTATATGACTTGAAATTGGGATCAGATGTGTTTATTTCACAAACATTATTAGGATCAAGAGATCCTACTATAATAGCTTCCTTCTTATAATTTACATTAGTGTTACACATTTGTAAAATTTGTTTGGTGGCAATTGTAACTAACAAGTTCTTATTGCAGCTCATAGAAACCGCGTTAGCTTTAATTTGCCGATGAAAGGATTCGTACCGCATAGACCAAAAGTTAACGCATGGCCCATTTTCAAATAAAATACGGGCGTAATGAACAAGATTATGAAATTTTGGTTTAAAACGCTCGAAAAGATTAATGTACAATTCATTATGTTTCGTTACTAAGCTCTTAAGATCTGTCAGCATAGATTGGGTTAATCTAGGAGATGTAACAATGTCGATAATTTGTCTTATATATTGATATAATTTCCAATGTTTATCATCTTTCGGAATTACATCACCAATCATCAACCCCAAATATCGCACTAAACAGAGCATTTCTGTAGCTGATGTATTCAAACTATATTCATTAGTAATTGAATTATAATAAATTGGAGGGGGTTTGTTAGAACTTTCTATAAACCCATAATAAAAATTTGCAATCCTGGCGTTTAACTCCTCGAGCGTGAAATATTTTTTATCAGTAATGAAAATGTTAATTATAGATTTTATCACGTTAACACAAACACCCTCCAATAGATCGTGCATCATGTCTACAGTCAAGTTTTCAGTTACATGGAAATTTTCAATTTGATGAAAAATGCATGAAGATTTTATACCAGTCTGAACTATTCTGAAGTCTGACATCAGCTTCATAATTTTCACGATTTCGCAGAATCAATTCATTTTCCGTAGTCATTGTAGATGTCTCTTCAGACGATGCTCTACATATTCTCCAGTAGTAGTTGGCTGTGAAGGATTCAACGAAGCCAAGAAGACCATTTAGGCCGAGATTATCATCTAATATAAGAACCAACTTGAACTTCACTATAAATGACTGATTTCCAATCTTGAGGGAAATGCCTTGCTCTTGGAGAAAATTTACTTCGTCGACAACTTTTTTAAAAACATCTTCATCTTTTGCATCTTTTTTATCTTTACTATTAATTAACAATGTTAAAAATATACTGCTCAAACGAGATGCTATTCGTGGCGGTAAACAGGCAATAGAACCGTACATTGCCCCAAATTTTTGTTTCCCCGCGTGGCTGCCTAATGCGTTTCCGACTTCTAAGTCATCATAAAATAAATAAAACGGTATAACGATCTCATTTAAAGTCTTATCTGCATATTTTTTAATCCATAAATTACCTTGTATAATATTTGTTACAATTTTCGACTCTTCTTTCAAACTATTTATGTAATTTAAGATTTCCTGGAACATGCCAGGGATTTGTAAAAAATTTTTTAGTGACTTTCTTAAAGGAATGTGAACAGCGAACTTAATGTTTTCTACTAATCTAACTTTATTATTACCTATTCCTTCTCGAACAAATTCTTTCCCGATTGGAAATTGTTCATAATCAATAAGTCCCTTTTCTTTTAAAGCTTTAAATCTTTTATGTTCACTTAAAAAACTGCTAAAAACATTTTCATATTTATCAAAACATTTTCTAATATCGTCAACAGATATGTTATTTTGTTGTAAACTTGAAATGATATCGTTTTTTAATAAAGGTAAATAAACGTTACGAATGAAGTGATCCATGAAATGCACTAGATCGTCAACTACTTTTCTGGGATATGCTGGTTCACCATACAATGTTAGAATAAAGACTAAAATACTTTCGTAAATTGCTAATAAAGCCATGCTTGCTTTCTATTGGATACGAAAAGCATAAAAATACAGATAACTTTTAACAAATTTACTTTCAGTCTGTAGTTGATTACTATTTTATATGAATATAAACTATACTTTATATAAATACACAAATATATTACTTATATTATTTTCGAACTATACAAAATAATATTCTAGACTCTATAAAAAAGTACAATATGTTTTAAAACTTGTCTTCTCTGACATTTGTGACGCAATTCTAATATCTGTAACCGCTTTTGACACGACAGAGTAATTTTTTATACATGGTATTCCATAGACATATTTTTGTATAAATGACCATAAAAAATCACACGTAACTGGCCACGAATGGAAAACAGTTAAGCACTGGAAGCACATTTCCACAGCTTTGATCGGCGCATAATCGTACTGAGAACCATTGAGAATGAGGTATGCTTTCAGACTATTTAAAGGCCCGTACCAAATAACATAAGGCAATAATGGCTGCTTGATGGAGGTCAGGAATTCTTCACGTTTCCTTCTATTTACTTCAACATCAGAGATATTCTAAAAATAAATTCAATATATTATAAATTGTATTGTACTTTACTTAATAGTATATTATGAACCAAGGGAATAAAGTGGGCACGGGTTCCCGCGAGTAAGTTGCCGTTCGAGAGAAACGGGGGCGGCAAACATGTAGGTGCCCATAGCCCAATTTTTTCGCGAGTGCAAATAAAAATATGTTTTGAATTAATTACCTCCACACGCAATATGAAACTATTCGAAATTTATGACCTCGAAATAGCTACTACAGTTTCGCCATGTTGAACTGACTTGGGGATGTTAAAAAAAACAGGCAAAGACAAGAGTGACAGTTCGCTGATGAGCTCGCCTATAAAACAATTAAAAGATAATTTTATGCTAAGATGTATACAATGTGTTTCTCTGTATTACTTATATATCCAATCTTACCTTTAGCAATGTGCTCTTGTACCTCACTTAAAAAGATTTTAACTTCTTTATGCCGACGTTTACTTAAGAAGTCTATAAGTAATTTAGCCAAATGAGGCCAGTTTCTCTCGAATGCATTTGAACAACATTGTGCAATGCTGGGATTAATTTTATTTTTCCTTACCAAAGCTTCAATAATTTTCTTAAAATCTGACTGCACCTAAACCAAAATTTTACAATTAATCTATAAGTTAAAATAACTAGGTGTGTGTGTGGAGAGAGAGAGAGAGAGAGAGAGAGAGAGAGAGAGAGAGAGAGAGAGAGAGAGAGAGAGAGAGAGAGAGAGAGAGAGAGAGAGAGAGCTTACTAATGTTACAATTAAATCCTGCGTAAGGCATGGAAAACTTCTTATTACGATGTCATACACCGATTCAGATTTTTTCTTTGTTCTCTGTATAGATTCAGTGGCTTTAATCTTTTCTGAAAAAGATCTTTCCCACTCAGTGACTATATCCTTAAAACCGTAGTTGTCACGAATTTCGTCAGTCAAACATGCACATTCAATGATTTTTGGCTCTAAAAAATAATAAATAATAATAGAATAAAAAAAAGGAAAAAAAAAACATAAATTTTAAACTAAATCTTGGATACATACCTTGTGGAGATTGAGTTTCTTCTTCAGTATTATTAACCTTCAGCAAATCTGCTTCTCGCAATTGCCCACGCAAATATATATAATGAGTGTACAAGTTACCTCGAGCCTTCACAATCTCACCACTACAGCTCTTATGATATGGTTCATAATAGATATCTGTGGGTTCAGTTGGAAATAATTCACCTATCTCTTTGGTTACTTTTGTCCACACCTCTGTTGGAATTCTAAAAAAATAAAGAATAATTAAAGAATATTTTATGAGACTATTATACATATAAACACAATGTACAAGCCAATTAATTTACTAAAATGCACAATGAACCTCTTCCCACACTTACAAACAAATGAAATGATAACAAATTTTGTCGGTACTGTTAAGTTTATGATTATAATCATTATGTATTTAATTGTTTTTGTACAGAATTTATTTATAAAATCAAATTATTAATTTAGAATTTGAAATTGTTACTTTCACAAAGAAACTTCATTATGAAATGTTTTTATAAGAGTTACATTAATTTACAATTGATGACTTACGAGAAATTATTCAATTCATTTCCTATGTTTTCCATAACTATTAAGTCTACTAAACCTATACGATCAATCTTTCTTGTTTTCTTGTAAATCCCTAATATTATTCTACCACGCAAGTTAGAAGAATGATTTAAGAAGTTATAAAGATCGTTCTCAACATACATAAACTCATCAGCTAAAAGGTTTAGAATGATTTAAATAATGATTTATATGAGTGAAACATACGAAAACATACATATATGTGAAATATACAAAAACATGCCAAGCTAATATTTACAATTACTCAAAACTATATATAAAGAAATTTTGCAATGAATTTAAAAATGAAAGTAGCAGAGTAAATAGAATAAAACATTCTCATAATGATTTTGAATAATTGTATATAATAAAAGTAAAGAAATGTCATGCGTAGAAATGTCAATATTAATGAATGGTTTTATACATGTTTGAGTTTCTATTAAAAGTGCTGATGCGGGTTCTGTTGGAGATGATGTTAATGTCGAATTTGTGATAACACCTAAAAGAGTTTATAATGATTTAAAACATATATGTGTAAATATTATATATATGTGAAATATACAATAATACGCCAAGCTAACATTTACAATTAATCAAAAATATTTATAAAGGAATTTTGCAATGAATTTAAAAATGAAAGTAGGACATTAACTAGAATAAAACATTCTCATAATTATTTGAGTAATTGTACATAACAAATAAAGAAATGTCATGCCAATATTGATGAATGATTTTATACATGCTTGAGTTTCTATTAAAAGTGCCGATGCAGGTTCAGTTGGAGATGATGTTACCGTTGTATCTGTGATAACATAATTTGTCATATCTACATATTCAAATGAGATATTCAATCCACTATTATTATCATTAGCATTATTAACACCATTCGCAACAGAAATTTCTTCAGTACTAATTGCTTCATTCCTGTTAATGCTTGCATGCAATCCCTTTTCAAATTGATAATTTGATATAAATTTAAGAACTACTTCAGGTGAATTATATTTTAATATTCCTTGAATTTCAAGAGTTGATAGTTCAAAAAACTTATCATTGTCCACACCATTTTCTAAATAAAATTAAAACATATCTTAATAAATATATGTAAATCAAAAACCAAAATAAATCATGCATATTTCTTTAAGTTTTACTGAAAAATCAATTTCAACAATAATACAATATAGCGTACAATTTGTAGGTTAAGTGCCACCATCGTGCATGTTTATATTACAATCATAATAATCATATGTACATAATGACTTACGTTCAAAAGTATGTAGAAGAAAGCCTAACTGATATTGTTCTAAGAAACTGTTCATGATGCATGAGATGATCCATAGATTTATCTAAAAAACTGTTCGCACATATGCGAGATGCCATGCGCGTATATATGAGTAGATTGCGACAAATACACGGTTTTTGGCAGAAAGAATCAGACCGTTACGCGAGGAATCGCTGCACCAATCGATTTCCGCAGTTGTCGCGTGAGATTGGTAGAGTGACTATGCCAAAGGCTCAGAGTCACTACTCTAAAACTATGTATAGTATATAGACACGAAATTCTATAGTTACTCGTAGCGCTGGAGTAGTGGGCCCAGGAAACTTTTTTCCGTGTAGAAGGTTGCGATTCCCGTCCTACGCACCTTGAACCAGGGCCGGACTACGCGATTTGCCGCCTCTACGCCAAGCATTTTGTGCCGCCCCATGTAAGGGGAGTAAAATTATAAAAAATCGATTAAAAAATTTTCACCGGGGGGGATATGAGGTCCACGCATATAAGGGAGTCATGTAGACATAAAAAATAAGTAAAACGGTTATTTAAATAATTTTTAAACCCAAGTAGCCGGGGGATATGAGGTCCACGCATATAACGGAGTCATGTAGACATAACAAAATAAGCAAAACGGTTATTTAAATAATTTTTAAACCCACGTAGCCGGGGGATAAGAGGTCCACGCATATAAGGCAGTTATGTAGACATAAAAAAATAACCAAAACGGTTATTTAAATAATTTTTAAACCCAAGTAGCCGGGGGATATGAGGTCCACGCATATTAGGGAGTATTGTAGACATTGTAACGGGCGCCGATAGAAGTTACGAGAATCGCGTATACTGCGTTCAGTGATGGGCCCCGGAGTTCGAAAACGGGAAATAATAACTAGATCTAGTTATTTTCGACCAGTGCTAAGCCCAAGGCAGAGAATTTGCTTTAGTGAGTGACCGAGTGTAAGCGCGACATTGCAACATATATTTCAGAGTCAGGTCAGACTAGTTAGACTGGCCCCATCTCCATGCTGCATTCTCAGCAAATTCTCTGCCTTGAACTTGCTAGGAGAGGCCGCGAACTCCCAGATCACGTATTCGGCTCAAACTTTGCGATATGTTTTTGAATGTAGAAATATAAAGAAAGCTGAAATATTAGACCCTAAGGCTCAAAAAAACTGAAATTCTGCGCCTTTTTAGCTTTATTTTGAAAAAAGGCTTGAAAAAACCCTCTTCTTGAAACGGTAACCATTTAACTCCGGGGAGTCTTAAATATAATTTCTAAAATAGAAAATAAAACTAGAGAAAATGAACTTTCATTTGCTTTTTAAGAATTAAAAAATGTTGGTTTTTTCAAAAGTTATGTAAGTTTAAAATTGAGCATCGAAAGTGCATCAAAATATGCCAGCAGTTGAACAGTTTAATTTTAGGGATTAAACAGTGCATTTTCGATGCTCTATTTTAAACTTCTATAACTTTGGAAGGAATCAACATTTTTTAATTCTTAAAAGAGCAAATCAAAGCTCATTTTCTCTAGTTTTATTTTCTATTTCTGAAATTATATTTAAGACTCCCCGGAGTTAAATGGTTACCGTTTCAAGAAGAGAAGCTAAAAAGGCGCAGAACTTCAGATTTTTTGAGCGTTGGGGTCTAATATTGAGTTGGGGTCTAAGTTTGAGACGAATACGTGATCCAAAGTTCGCGGTCTCTCCTCCTGGTTAGCACTGGTCGAAAATAACTAGATCTAGTTATTATTTCCCGTTTCCGAACTCCGGTGGTCCATCACTGACTGCGTTGCGAGATTTGAATCTCACGCGCTTGCACGTATCGTGATCGACAGAGCGCCACGCGGAACAAGCCAGAAGCAGATGGAGAAGAAGATGAAGCCGCCGCGCCGCTGCGAACGTGAGCGCGTGGCCATGTTGATTCTCGCCGTGAGACGCGAAAGTAGTAGCCGTCACAGTCACGCGTAGTAAAAGAGGTCGGGTTAGTGTTTTCTGCCTCAACCGCTACAACTGTGACCACCACAGCGCCGCCATCCACCGAGAGAGAGAGAGAGAGAGAGAGAGAGAGAGAGAGAGAGAGAGAGAGAGAGAGAGAGAGAGAGAGAGAGAGAAGTAGAAGCGCTACAGGGACGGGAACAGTGAGGCGAGCTCCATTTCCGCCCTCTCCCCCTCGCAGCGAGTGCAGAGGCGAACGAGCGAAAGAGATAGCTTCGATGGCCGGCCGGCCTACGAACGTAAGTCTCACATAATGCGTTCTCCCATAAATATTGTCGCGGAGTAATCTGTTGCCGTCGCGCATCGGCGGCCGCGAGCGTGCGTGAGATTTAGAGTCTCGGCCTGTCGCGTTTTATGTTAGTACTTGTTCGGGTTTCGCGCCCCTTAGCGCGAAACATCTTACAGTAATAAGCCCGTTTTGTTTTATCTTAAATCGTCGAGTCACGAGTGATTATTGAGCGCGCCTTAACCTATGCATGATTTCCCGAATACAGTCCTCTACCCTTTTCAGCACCTGCAGCTAGTCGCAGGCATTGCATCCTAGAGGAACATCGGTAGCGGGAGTAAGTATCTCAATAGCCGCTTGAGAGGTTAACTCAGCGGCGTTGTGCAGGAAAGACCGGCTGCGCTGGTAACGCTAGGTCATAGTGAGCAGCCGGTAGTTCGCGGGCACCAGTTGGCAGCGGCGGCAGAGCGCAGCGCCGGTTCTAGTAGAAAGCGGCCTAGGCTTTCTACAATAGAAGCCGGGCTCGCATGTTCGGAACCTGTGCGGAGGGGCTTCTGCCCGACTCCAGGTAATTCTATAACGGTGAGTCGCCCGGGCATAGAATACACCCGCATATTACCCCGTGAACCCCTCAGAGGGATTAATACCCTCTCCATAACTGAACCCCATTACAACATAAAGAAATAAGCAAAACGGTTATTTAAATAATTTTTAAACCCAAGTAGCCGGGGGATATGAGGTCCACGCATATAAGGGAGTTCCGTATACGTTCGACGTAAGCAATACTTTTATTTCAAAAATTTTTATTTAAATAATCGTTTTGTTTATTTTTTCATGTGTACATGACTCCCTTATATCTATGCGTGGACCTCATATCCCCCGCCTACTTGGTTTTAAAAATTATTCAAATAATCGTGTTGCTTATTTTTTCATGTCTACATGACTCCCTTATAAGCGTGGACCTCATATCACCCGCCTACTTGGGTTTAAAAATTGATTAAATAGTTGTCTTGCTTATTGTTGCACGTCTACGTAACTCTGTTATATGCGTGGACCTCGCGTCCCCCGGGTAATTGGGTTTAATAATTATTCAAATAATCGTTTTGCTTATTTTTTCATGTCTACATGACTTCCTTATATGCGTGGACCTCATTTACCTCGCCTACTTGGGTTTAAATATTATTTAAATAATCGTTTATCTTATTTTTTCATGTCCACATGACTTCCTTATATGCGTGGACCTCATATCTCCCGCCTACTAAATTTTTCTATCGTTTAACTGCGATAATTATTTAAAAAACAACCATTTTTTAGTTAAAGGCCATAAAAAGTATGTAGAAAAAAAATTCTATTGCATAACTTTTTGCAAATATTTTTAAGTTTGTACCTCACGGGTTTGGGATTTTTAAGATTTTGCCGCCCCCCAGATGCTGCCGCCCCTACACCATGTGTTGGTGGCGTAGGCGGTAATACGGCCCTGCCTTGAACTACAAAACGATGCGTCCGGCAAATATCTTCTGTCTTTAAAAGAAAATTTCCCAAAATTTAAAAAATTACATTAACAGTTTAAGAAGATGTTTAATTAAAATTCATATTTGCAGATAATAGGTAGATTGACTTGTGTAAGAAAATCTTACATGAATTTATGATGTATAACAGCTCATGGTTAAACTATTTTAGAGGGTGGTGACTTCTATGATCTATACTTCGAAAATGTTTACGCAAAAATTTTTTAACTTTTTGTGTTTCAATTACAGTTATTATGTTAGTACTTTTGTAATATTTTTTGTTAGACGTAATTATTTTTTATACGAATTTTTATAGTAAATATATATTAAACAAATTTTATTTAAAAAATTCTCTTTATTATAATAATTGACTTGCCTGCCCAGTTGAAAGTAACCAATAAAATCCAATAAAATTTTCAACTTCATGCACTAATTTTTATTAGTTTTTATTGTAATCTACCAATAAACATATTTTATACCTGTTATTATTGTATCTTACTAATAAATTTTAAATCTAATATAACTATGAAATTTTTTATTGGTTCACATATGAAAATTACTTATGGAAATTATATACGTTTTTATGAGATTTTATTTTTCATTGTAATACATAAGGAATCGTGTATTTTAATTTCATAAGTAAAAATAGTAATTTCACAAATTACGGATATAATAAGAAATTATTGTTTCTTTCTAGTTTATTAATTATCAGAATATCCTAGAAAAATCATATCATAGTAATTTAGTAGATTTCTGAAGAATACTTTATTATGTATTGTATAGGTAAAATCAACACTAATTTTTTTTCGAAATCATAGCATTTTTCTAGATAAAAGTTAATGGGATGTCATAAGAAAGTGACGATAAAGTAGATTTTCTATTAATTAAAATTTTAAAAATAGAGTTAATTTGACATTAAAAGTATTTGCCAGTGCAGATACTTATAGTAGCTTATTATAATAAACATTAACTAGATTATATGAGCAAACACTTCCTATTAAGAATGTCTTATATGGGTTTTCTGAAGAACATGTAATCGCATTGCACGAGTAACTTTCAGTAAAAATTTATGTGGAAGCCATGAAATTATTTTAGTCCGAATCTGTTAGATATTATTTGAAAGTGATCATGAAAAATTTTTGAATTCACTGCCATAAGTTAAAAGGAATTTATCCGATCTTACATGTAAGTAATCTCTCGTGTAAATATGTTTACAAACTTACAAAGATAATGAGCGTGTTCTGTAAGTCGTCCGGATGAATATGTGACCTATACACGTAATACAGTGAACATATTCATCCAGATTTTATCGAGAAAAACTTTTTGAAATAACTATGTTTCGAAGAATTTTTCTGATATAAAAAAACTGTTTTATTATCTAAATTTATCTCAATATTATTATAAGAAACAGAAGAAATTTCAATTTAAATTCATTTCAAAACCTACAATTTTTTTTAAACAATTGATTATGAAAACAAAAATGAAGATAACAATTATAAATTTGATTTGACGTCAACAGAAG